>BGKB01000035.1:0-414976 GCA_003116975.1 Aurantiochytrium sp. KH105
AACGACCTGACATAAACTTAGAGCTCATGGTGCTCGTCGCGGGAGCTGCAGATGGGAGCCTTCGCGGCACGCTGCGTGCGCGAGACGGGCGCGAGTTCCTCGTGTGCGTGACTGCCGCTAATCGCCAACGCGAAAGCTATGGCACCGGCAACGGAGACAGGAACGAAAGCAAGGATGAGGCGGCGAAAAAACAGCACAAGAGGATGCGCGCCGCGCGGCCCCGTCAGCTCCTTGGGGACGCAGAACTCACCAAGCTCTTGCGGCCACACCGCGATCTTGTTGATCTGCGTCTCCAACAGCATGACGAAATGATTGCGGATCCCAACGATCTCGAAAAAGACCTTCTCGAGGTACTCGAGCACGCTCTTCGAGACCAGACGCTTGAATCTCAGGGTCAAACCCAAGCGGCAGCGCACAATATTGCTGCCCCGCTGCGTTTTTGTAGCCGCGTCGTGAAAGAGATCGAGGCGCTTGGATGGCGTCACATTGCCAAGGTAT
Organism: Aurantiochytrium sp. KH105; assembly: GCA_003116975.1. Lineage (NCBI taxonomy): Eukaryota > Bigyra > Thraustochytrida > Thraustochytriidae > Aurantiochytrium > Aurantiochytrium sp. KH105. The sequence continues at coordinate 499 of BGKB01000035.1, forward strand.
CGAGCAACATGCGCGCTCTTGATGTCCTTGTGCACGACGCTGCTGGCCGCGAACACACCTTGCACGTACAATTGCCGGCAACGTATCCCCAAACCGCTGCATCCCTCAAGGCTGCCGTCCCGGAGGCTTTGAATGTGGATGATCTCGCCGGCCCCGTCCCTGGCACTGCGCCGCTGGGGTCTGTGAGGCGTGTCTCCGGGCTACGCGGTCTCGTTCTGCAATTCCAGGATCGACTCGAGTCTTTTCAGGGCGTGTGGGCCGAGCTCGACGATCTCGACGCCCACGCATGGGTGCTTGACCCTGTGGATCCAGACTATAGCATTTTGTATCGCCGGATTGCCCTCGCAAAGCACTGCTCGGTACAGATCCGTCTTTCGATTCAGGCCCCACGCTCCGTTTGTGAGTGCCAGTTCATGGGTTCCGAGAGCGCTCTCGGGCCTTTTCGCAAACGATTCAACCGCAACTTGCGCACTTGGGATCGAGCCAAATCCGTGCGTGCCAATCTCCTCCGCGTTCTCGAGCTCGAGGCTTTTCCGCAAAAAGACGCCAAGGAGTTGGGCGACCAGCAAGAGTGCGGCGTTTGTTACTGCGTGAGGCTTCCTCTGGAGGCCTTGCCTACTCGCGCCAATGGTGCTCAGGCCCACGCGGTTGACTCCGTGCTCCCAGACTGCGTTTGCCCCAACCCAAAGTGCTCGCGAGGCTTTCACCCCGTGTGTCTACGCGACTGGTTCCAGTCGCTCCCGTCCACGCGCCACACCTTTGACACAATGTTCGGGTCTTGTCCATATTGTGCGGGCCCCATGAGCGTGCTCACGGCATGACGCCGTGCAATCCATCCGCCCTCTCCGACCGCGACCGCGAGCTTGCCTTTATCGCAACGCAACGCAGCGCAGCCCAGTAAAGATATTCCCTCCAGTGCAGGCAACACAACGCGCTCGTCCCACCTGACTAGGCTCCGAAGGCTGAACGAGAAGACGGCCGCCGAACCGCGCCCTCGCTTCGTCGAGACCGGCCTCTTCGGCAGGGCGTCCACAGAACCTCTTCTGCGCTTGCCACCTGCAAAAGCTGGCTGGGCTGGGCCGTGCTGGGCCGGGTTGGGCGGGCTACACATCGCGCTTTCTGTTTCTCAGAGTCTTGGCTTCGCCAGGACCGGCTTCGTCGAGCTCCGCCGCGGCGAAAGAGTCCGCGAGGCTGGTCCGGTCCTGCAAACAAACAGCCTTCACTTCGTCGTGAAGAGCGGCGGCAGCCAGGACTCGCTCGCGCTGCACGCACGGCAGACAGACTCACAGGCCGTCGCGCGCGGCGATCTACGCGGCCGCGCCCCCGCGCGAAGACGAGCATCGGCCACTGCGTCGGAGACGCGTAAGAAGAAGGAGAAGAGGATCGAGGCGTCCGCGGGGAAGGACGATTTGATTTTTCACGAAAGTGGTGATGATGATGAAAAGGTCGAAGACCGCGGGGACGCAGCAGCCCGCGCAGAGCGTCCGGGGAGAGCAAGACATGCCCGAGGAAGTCTCGCCCATGCAGACTGCCATCACGCCCCCCGCGACGCCGAGGACACGAGGGAAGAGCGCCCAAGGATCCTTCGTGTCCTCCCCAGAGCTTCTCTTGCTCGGGGACGACGGGGACGGGGAGCCGGCCTCGCTTCTTGCGCACGATCTCGACGTCAAGACCTTCACAAAACCCACGAAATGCGCGGCATGCGGAAAGCTCTTGCTTGGCGTGCGAAACCAAGGACTCGCCTGCGCGAAATGTGGCCTTGCCACGCATCGCAAGTGCGCCGCGATCCTCGAAGCCAAAAGCCCATGCCAACCTGGGGTCGCAGGCGACCTCTCCGGCCCCAAGCGCCATGTACGTGAGTCCCCCGTGCAAACGTGGATGCTTGGGCCGCAAGATCATGCCCTCGTCGTCAAGACATTTTCCAAGCCAACAACATGCAAGGTCTGCAATGAACTTCTCCTCGGTCTCTTCAAGCAGGGTCTCGAGTGCCGTGCCTGCAAGTCCGCGGTCCATCGCAAGTGTGCAGTTCGCCTCGGCTCCTCTGTATGCTCGGCAGCCTCGCCTGCATCCTCTGTGACGCCGTACAATGGGCTCACAATGCCTCCACTTGATATAAACGCGACCACAAAGCCACCAACTCCCGAGCGGAAACCACCAACTCCTGGGCGGAAACCACCTACTCTCGGACAGAATCCATCTGTTGTAAGAGAAAATGCGGTGACCGCGCGGACTCCTTTGTTGGACATTCACGCGCCAATTCCTGATGTCCAAAATGAACCCGATGTGCCAGTTTCCAACGAGCGAACGGATCGAATTGTGGGAAGTGGTCCTCAACTTGCTGCTCCACCCAACTCGCCACTTCCATCTTTTGTTCTCGACCGTCACATGGATGAGCTGCGCGCGCGCATGGGTGCGACCGAGGCCGATTTGAAGGCAGTCGCTGAACGCATCACAAGTCAACTTGGAGCTCTTGACTCAACGATTGAGGGGGCCTTTGCAGAAGCTAACGCAAAAATGCAGACCCGCCTTGAAGCTATCGAGCGCGAGGGTGTGGCCACTTCGATTGCCAATGGTCTGCGCGCCCAGACAAAGCGCACCGCGACAAGCATAGAAAGTCTATCACAACGCACACATTCGGAAAAGACGAACGAGTCGGTACCCTTAATTGTGGATCCCGCCACACTCGAGGCTGCCGAATTCATGGGTAACGGTGCGCTCAAGGTCGGCAACGCCAGCGCGCGAGCGCTTGGCATGGTTCGTGACAGGGTCGGAGAAGGTATGAGCCAGCTCTCCAAAACGGAACTTGCACGTGCATTTGCTGAAGAGACAGATCCTGACATGCGCCGAGCCTTGGCGGACGGCCTCGCGGGGCTCAGCCTGATCACGAATCAGGTTTGGGACAGCGTCAGCGAAATCGGTTCTGCTGCCGGCAGATCCATCGTTACCGCCGCGACGGACAATTATGGCCCTGATGCTGGTAGATTAGCACAAGCCTCAACCAACATTGTTGGCGGTGGCTACAACACCATTATGGCGGGTGGTGGACTCATTAGTGGATCTCATATTATACAAGCCCCGTTTCGAACGGCTGACCGCTGGGCGCTTCGTGAGCCCGTTGTCTTTGACGGCAACATGTATCAAGCCGTCTTTGATATGCTTGCGATTAAGAAACGCAGCGTGCGTGCCATTCTTTGAAATTGTAACGAGTTTGTCTACTATATTTTGCATCCTCTCATAACACGCACTTTTGCCTATCTTTGTCACCGTTTCCTCGCCTTGCTTCAGCGTCAGAAATGTAATGAAGAGCGAAACCATGCGGGATCAAATGAAGTGTACAGAATCGAGCAAAGTCGAGCAAATGGGATGGTTCGAATAAACCAACAACCTTCTGCGTTTGGGTAAATAGCTCGAGCATACACAGACAACATCATCACGCTGCACGAATCTCTTTCGCTACGTTGCAAGCGAAAGTTTCGATCGCCTTTGGTCTTCTTTTGACCATACACCTGTCTCTGTCCTCCCTTCTCGCAAGCCTCGGGTGGGATGTCAGTTGTATACATACGCCGCTTGTTTATTGGTATACATACTTGTTAAAGTATACTGGGAGCACAACACCTAATTAGGGGTGGGTGCACCTAGTCGGTCCACCTCATATCATCATTCGGAGGGTTGCTCAGTCTCCATAGGAGACATGAGTAAGTCCACCACATAAAAACCAATTAGCCGTTCGGGGCTCTTTGGGCTTGTGTAAATCCGAACTTTACCGCTTGCCCGCTCGCTCCAGACTCTTTGACTAAAAAAATCGACGCAACTCGCAATGGAGATTGGAGCCGACACTCTGAGCCCAACCATCCCTGTTTCGCGGAATTCTCCTTTTTCCTTTGGAGTGTTTGAGGTAGGCCTCCCTACTAGCCTCTGGGTGAGGGCTTGACTTTTTGCAAGATGGTGCGAGTTATCGCCCGTCGAAGATACATGGGGGCTCACAGAGATGCTATGAGGTGGCCGACTGTAAGTAGGCCTACTAAAAGGCAAAGGTTTGTCGGCCAGCTCCCGCAGCTTCCTTTCTAAAGACCCGCAAGGTGTGCACGCGCTGGTATTCTTGGTCCAAACACCTAATCTCCCCTTCGCTCGCCCTCGCGCCGCGGCGCGACCACGTGGCAGGCAGACCGGTAGGCCTGCAAGTCGCAGGCAGCTGCGCACTCGACCCTCTTTCCCTACGCGCGGGCAGGCGGCGCGGCACGCACGCCCTGTGCGCGCCCGCCCCCACGAAGCGCGTGACGTACCAAGTCCGCATTGCATCAGCAACCAGCTCAAGCTCTCTTCGCGTCTTCTCCTCGCCGCCGCCGCCGCCATGGGCCGCATCGAAGGCACCGTGTACGGCGTCGCGCAGTCCGCCGATCTCGTGCTGGCCGCCAGCGAGGACCGCTACCTCCGTGCGTGGAGCAAGAAGGACGGCGCCCTCGTCATGGAGATCAAGGTGCCCAACAACCAGGAGGCCAACACCGTGGCCGTGCAGGGCATGCTGGCCGCCGTGGGAACCGACCGCGGCGGCCTCTTCGTCATCGACGTGGCCAACGCCTCCGTCCTGCACGCCCTCAGGGGCCACACCGGCACTGTCAAGAGCGTCGTCTTCGACGGCGACGAGATCATCTCCGGGTCCAGCGACAAGACCCTCCGCGTCTGGGACAAGCTGAGCGGCCGAGAGACCTTGAGGATCGACGCTAAGGCGCTCGTCCTGGGCGTCGCCGCGCACGAGGACCTGCTCGTGGCCGCCTTGAGCGACAACACCGTGCGCGTCTTCGACCGGGCTAGTGGCGGCACGCGCCACATCCTCACGGAGGCGAGGGGCGAGGTCCGCGCCGTCGCGATCGACGCGCACCACCTGGTGAGCGGGTCCGAGGACAACAAGGTCAGGGCCTACGCTGTGCCCTCCTTCGAGCCGGTCCTCGAGCTCCAAGGGCACACCGACTTGGTGCTCTCCGTCGCGCTCGAGGGAGACCGCATCGTGAGCGGGTCCTTCGACAACACGGTCAGGGTCTGGGACGCGCGCAGCGGAGCCACGCTGCACGTCTTGCACGGGCACACGGACTACGTGCGCTCGGTGTCTCTCTTCGGGTCCGAGCTCGTGAGCGGATCCGGCAATTCCTTTGGGTCCAGGGACTACAGTGTGCGTGTCTGGGACGCAGAGACGGGCGCCTCGACGCGCGTGCTGGACGGCACGGAGGCCGCGCGACCCATCGGGGAAGCACTCGGCACCGCGTCGGGGTGCGCGCCTTCTTCTTCGGCGTCGGCGGAGGCGCTCAAGGCGGCGCTGGCGAACGGGGACCTCGCGGAACTGGGACGCTGCAAGCTCATGGTCGTCGGCCAGGGCGCCGCCGGCAAGACGTCCACGGTGCGCTCGCTGCTGGGCATGCCGCCCGTGGCAGAGCACGTCTCGACGGTGGGCGTCGAGCTCAAGCGCACCGACGCAGAGTCCTGGAATGAGATCAAAGACGTTGACAGCGGATTTGAACGCCAGGCGTTACGCGCGGCGGCGCTGCGCCTGGCCGCGCGGGAGAAGCAAGCTGCGAGCAGGAAGCGGCAATCGCTCCCAAAACGCATCAGCCGAAAGGCTTCGGATCTTGTCTTTGGACGCCGAACTTCTTCTGCGCGGCGGCCTTTCGTTGCAGAGGAGGTAGTGGAGCTCGTTCCTGAGGCCGAAATGGCGCAGCGATTCAGATTCGCAGAGATCGAGGAAATGGCCGGCGAGACGCAGACGGGCCAGAAGATCTTCTTTACGATCTGGGACTATGCGGGCCAGGACGTCTTTTACGCACTGCATCACCTTTTTCTCACGCACGAGGGCGGCGTCTTCATGGTCGTCTTCGATATGCAAGAACTTCTCCTTGAGCAAGAGAAAGCCATAGAGTACCTTTCCATTTGGCTCAACTCGGTCAAGCTGCATGCGCCAACCGCGCCCATCATTTTAGTGGGTACGCACTATGACCAGGCGTCAGTTGACGTCAACGTCGTGGAGGAGATCCTCGTCGAGACTCTCTCTGTTGACGAAAACGAAAACATTGTCACAAACCCTGCAGTTGAGCTGAGTTTTTTCCCCATCGACAACATGAGTCGTGAGCCGGATCGTGCCTCGGCATTGCGCGCTGCTGTCGAAGCAAGCGCGTCGTCGCTCGAGGCCGTCACGCGAAAGATCTCGCTGCGGTGGCTCAAGGTGTTGGAGGACCTTCTGAACCTTGAATGCGACCATGTGCCCTTTGCAACGGTGCAGGAGCTCGCGAACCAGTATCACGCTGGCGACCAAACAGATGAGTTGCTCGAGTTTTTTCACGAGCTCGGCATGCTCGTTCATCTGCGCGTCACCGACAGTCTGCACGACAAGGTTGTGCTGAACCCGCAATGGCTTCTCGACAAGCTTTCGCGCGTGATCGCAGACGAGATCCATGTCAAGCAGATGCGACACAATCGCGAGCTTCAACAGGCTGGTCTCAAGAAAGACTTTGCGATTCTCCGTAAACGCGGCGTTGCCACGCTCAGTCTGCTCGAGTTCCTCTGGAATGGCGAAGAAGTCGAGTATCTGCGGGAGTTTATGCAGGAGACGATGCTGATTTCAGACTGGGCGTTTCCAGAGGAGGCGCTGACAAGGGGCCGCCAAAGCGAACCTCTTTATTTCGTGAGCAGTCTGCTCAAGAATTCGGCAGACGCTAGTCTTGACGAAGCTATGGCTGACATGGACATCGGTCTGACATGCGTTTTGGACTTTTCCAAGTTCTTTCTTCCGGACGGCGTCTTTGCGCGCTTGCTCTCGCTGTGTGTTCAGTACAGTGGCGACACGGGGCCTCGAAGACGGGCGCCTCAGCTTGCAGGGGATCAGGCTATCATTCGCTTCGGCTTCTCCGTCTTTGCTCTTGAGCAGACCAAGGACAAGATCTGGATCCGCCTCGAGCGTGACTCTGACAAGCCATTGAGCACTCTTAAGACGCTGCTGAGCATGTTTCGAGGCGCGCGCGACGCGGTCTTTCGAGACCTGCCTTGGGGGCTTCTCCTTCAGTCGCCAAGAAACGCGTCTGTCTTGGTCGCGTACGACGACGTAGTGGACGCACGCCAATCCGGCGCAGCCTTGGTCGAGTCTGTGGGCACCAAAAACGCCAAAGTGGAAGACTTTGCACCGTTTTTCCAAGACGGCTCGCTGAAAGAGGATGAAAAGGACACGGGTATGGTCGACGCTGCAGATTTACCATTGGCCTCTGACTTGAAGTATCACGTCTTTTTGAGCCACAAGCAGCTTGAGGCAGGCGATGCATGCAATCTCATGGCTGAAAAGATCGCCAACCGTGGACTCAAGGTCTGGGTCGACCAGCGTACGGAGGGCAATCTCTCCAAGGAGGAAATGCAAGCTGGAATCCGGGCGTCGAAGTGCTATTTGCTCTTTTTGAGTAAGACTGTTTTTGATTCCAAGGCAGTTTGCATGGAGCTCAGCACGGCCTTGCAAGCCGGAAAGCCCATCTTGCTCGTGCACGAGAGCGATCCCAAACGCGTCGGCTTCACTGAATTTTCCACCTACATCGACACAGTTCCCGAGTCAGCCAGACACATCTTCGATGACAGGGAGTCCATGCCATTTCAGCGTCGTTTGTACTTGGCCGAAGGCTTTTACAACGAGCTTATTACGCGGATCGGCGCCTGCTGATCGGAGAGAATTTAGATGATCCAAATAAAAGAATGCATAGAATTGTATACCCTCGTCTCAGCAGCATATTTAGAAAAAGTACGAACGTGCGAGCTTCTCCAGGCATCTTTTCTTTCGACGTGCGTCTTCGTGCTTTTATAGGCGTGCTCGCTATTTTTTTTTCTAACCGTTGCGTTTCTCGTCCTCCTGCGCCATGTCTCGAAATGCTGGAAAGACAACGTCTGCATCGCCTTTGAAGATGAACTTTTTTTTTTCCCTCAAACCAGCCCACCTAAAACTTGTGCAATGCCAAAAGGTTTAGTGGAGCCCTCTTTACCTAGCATTTCCCTGCAGAACACATTTGTGTTCCGAAAAAAAGCATAGTATCAACGTGTCTTGTGCGAGATGAATAGTCCGTCAGCGCTTTCCCTCCAATCAAACCTCTGAGAACAAACACACATCAAAAGAAAATTATTGGTATTCTTGCATTCCAGCTCTTTTCTCCAGCGGACTTCCTAGCATTGTGCGTCGTGCGGCTCTCGCGCTCTCTCTTGCAACCGGAAAACAGCTGGCGTCCGGCAAAAGGTTTCCCCGTCCCCACTGGTGGCTAGCAAGATCTTGCCTTTGCCTGACCGCCGGAAACAAACTAATCATGCTATTTCTATCCCTGTCCAACCTTGTTTTCGCTCCTTCTCCCTTATACAGGTACACCACCCCTGAGAGGAAGCTTTCTCTCTGGCTATTTCAATGTGAGCCGCATAAATCGACACTGTCCCAGCAGGCGGACAGTTCGCTGGCTTCTTTTCCAAACGCATCATCAAACAATGGAGGAAAAAAATTGTTTCACCTTTGGCCCAAACAAAGACCATTTCCAATTCCAAAACAGGCAACGCGCTCTTCTCGGCTTGCCAAAACAAGCAACGACAAATTCTTGGTCTGCCGAAATGCCGTCCTCGTCATGCGAGCCCGCTGCCTGGGAGCGCGTTTGCGAGGAGATTTGCGAGACGGAACGGCGTTATGCCGACTTTCTAAAAATCCTCATCGAAGACTTTGTGCCCGCGGTGCGCGAAGTCGTAGCGCAGTCAGATTGCGGCAGCGAACAACACGTTGTACGAACCATTTTTGGCAATGTTTCGCAACTGTACACTTTGTCTCTGGAATTTCAGGTCGCTCTCAAGGCAGCACGATCGAAACACACAGTTGGTGACTTGTATCGGCACATTGCGCCGTACTTTCGCCTCTACAGAGACTATTGCTCAAATCACAATGATGCTTTGGCGCTCCTGTCGCGTCTCTGCGCCACGAGCAAGCGATTTGCAAAGGTCGTGAAGGATTGCGAAGAGACCGCCGGGCGCGGTCAAACCTTCTTGTCGCTTCTCGTCATGCCGATTCAACGAGTGCCAAGACACATTCTTCTTTTGCAAGAGCTCATCAAGCGACTTCCCAAAGACCACAAAGACCTTGCTGCGTGTAAGGAAGCCCTTGCGCACATGGAGCAAGTGGCTTCCGAAATAAACGAAACCGTTCGTCAGCGGGAAAATGCGGTCAAGGTCTGGGAAGTCCAGAGTGCCATCACTACAGCAAGCGAAGGTGCAAGCGTGGCGGCGGGGGAGAGCACCGCGAGTCCCGACTGTGTTTCCCCGATCGCCGACGACGAGTCCGTTGCAAGCGCCGGCACCAATGTCACGGCCGCCGGAGATCGCTCGCAACAGGATGGCGGCGCTGTACTTTTTCAAACGCACCGCATCTTTGTCAAAGAAGGCGAGCTTGTCAAGCTATGCACGCATCGCAAGACGAAGAAGCGCCGCAAGTTCTTTCTCTTCAATGACTGTCTCGTGTACGCGCGGCCGGGCAGCAAGGCGTTGATGGGTCGTCATCGCCGCAAATGGTACTTTCGAGCAAAATGTGAGGTCATTGGCGCACAGGATCTGCCCGATGGATCGCCGCTAGCGGACGGGGCGTCACATGCACTTCTCATTGTCACGCCCGACCGGAATCTTGTCTGCTTGGCCCAAGATAATGCGGAAAAGGACGCTTGGCTACATGTACTCCGCGCCAATGCAAAACCTTCAGGTCTCGTGCTTCCCGATGCAAAAGGCACTTCGTCCCTGCAGAGCGATGCCAGTAGAGACTCCACTGCCGCCACGGTCAAGGCGGACGGGGATGCATGGTGGTGGATTTTTCTGATGCTCGGGCTCGTTCTCGCATTCTATTACTCATCCTCAAGATCCAAGGTGCTCGTTTTCCTCACTGGCGTCCTCCTCTTCGCCATCGTCTCGCTCTTTACCCCCCCCACATCTACCGCCACCGTAGTGCCTGCGTCCACCAGCGGCGGCCAGGGCAACAGGAGCGTCCTAACCTCGCGCGCCGCGTAAATAGGCCTTTGTTAGACAAATTATGAAAACACGAACTAGGCAACCAGTGGCAGCCAATTCATTTGCTTTCCGTCCGGCCGCGCTCCGGCCCGCGCACGCGGACGTCCCTTCTCCAGGGTGCCGTTATACGTCCCCGCGCCGACGGTGGCGGCTTCCAAGCCTCCGCCGCCGCCACAGTCCGTCTAAAACGGTACGCGCACGGTACACACCGGGGTGCGCGCAGCGCAAGCAAGCGGCCGGGACGCTTCGGCGAGGCCCCGGTCACTTGCGGCCGGCCGGCCACGGCCTCTTGCACGGCCGGGGGGACAGACCAGACCAGACCGCACCACACCAGACCGCCTTGCCGCGCCGTCCTCGTCCTCGTCCTCGTCCGCGCCCGCCGGCCGGCCGCAGTGGCGCAGAAAAGGAAAGGAAAGGAAAGGATAAGGATAAGGCGAGAAGGACAGGAAAGAGCCTCGCACCGCACATAATAACAATCATAACTAATAACAACAGCAGCAAGAGAAGGCGAGATCAGGGTTGGGCAGAGAAGACGAACACCGAGGGCAAACCCCGAACGCGAGCGCAGGGAGAGCTGCTCTGGCTGCGGCTGGCGGCCGCTGACGAGGGAGACGCGCACGCGCACGCGCACGCGCACGAGCGCTGCTGGTACCGACCGACCGACCGCCTTGCACGCGCGAGAGGAGTCCGGAGGAGGTGGGAAGGGCGAGCCAGCATGACCGCGACGCGACCGGCTTCGGCGCGCAGCGGCCGCCGCGAGAGCGGCTTCGCCAAGCTGGCCGCGCTCGCACTGGCGCTTTTGGCCATGTGTGTGAGCGTTACCCCCGGAGAAGGCCTGCTGGAGCAGGTCATGGATGCTGTGAGCGAGACCGTAGCCGGCGCGCTCGGACGCACCGCGTACGCGCCTACAGAGACGGCTCAAGTCGAGCACGCGGCGCACGTCGAGGTTTTCGATCACAGCGCACCGCAAGGAAGCCTTCCCAAAGTTCGACTTCAGTCTCGCGTCATTGACCTCGTGAACGCAATTCACTTCGATGACCTCATGCAGGACACTCCCGATGAGATGCGCCCTCCGAGCGTGGTCGTATTCTACGACAGTAACGACGATTCATGCATGGCAAAGTACAGCGAGCTGAATTGGGATCAGCTTGCTGAGCGCGAGCTACCCGCCCGCGAGCGTCTCATGACCGCTCGTTACGACATGTATGCGGCCCCGCGCCGTGCATGGTACAAGTTTACGCCCGAAATGGACCTTGCCAAGCGCTTCGGCGTCACGCAATGCCCAGAAGTTGTCTTTGCCCCGCGCACCTGCAACGGCCTCACAGAATGGTGCGTTCGTGACACTGATGCAGAAGGCATTCAATACATGGGCTGCGAGGGTTTTGTTGAGTCCTGCAATGGAACCCAGAAGTGGGATGCCCAGGCAGAGGAAAACCTCCAAGCCTGGATTTCCCAACTTGTAGATGCCCAAGGTGAGCCGGCCATTAGCGGCTTCCTCGAGACCCTCGAGGATCAAGGAAAGTGGATCAAGGGTCGCGACAGCACGACCACCGACAACCACATGCGCAACATTTACCTTTCACAGGCTTTCCCTGCTTTCACGCCGCGCGGATTCAAGGCAATGCCGATTCCAGACGGTTTCCGTAAATGGCTCGATTCTTTCTTTACACGCAACGAGAAACATCGTCGCACTGAGTACTGGGACGCTGAATCCACGCAAATGGGCTTTCACGAGACGCCTACGAGCTTCTTGGACATGGACCGCGAAAGTCACGAAAAGAACCGCATGGCAAACAAGTACCTCAAGCCTCTGGTCGAAGAATGGGCCAATCTCCCGCCCGGCTCGCTCGAACTCACGTCGTTTTATGGCATGCGCGAGTACCCACATGGCTCGATCTTGAAGAATCACGTTGACCGCATCGATACGCACGTGCTTTCAGTGACGATTTCCGTGAAAAAGTTGGACGAGGAAAAGTCCAAGGCGCACCCTTGGCCTCTGGAGGTCGTGGACTGGAACGGAGATCACGTGCGCTACGAGCACCCAGGCGGGACCATGGTTCTCTACGAGTCGTCCAAGCTGCTTCATGGCCGGCCCTTCAAGAATGAAGGCGGCACGCACGTGGGCTGCTTTGCGCATTTCAAGCCCAAGTCTATGCACACTGAAGAGGCTGGCAAATGGGATGATATCGTGGCCACCGCACGTGCGCACCAGCGACGTAATTCGCAATATGCCGGATATCGTAGCACGCCCTCCGAGGAGCCCCAGGCACCTCACTTTTCCAGCGTAGAATATGGCAAGGGCACGCGATGGAGACATAAGAAGGATGCTGAGTCCAATCTGCGCAACGATCAGATCCCCGTCACTTTCAAAAACAAGCATTCAAAGACCCTCGCTGTATACTGGCAGGGCCACGACGATACTCCTGTACATCAAGGCACCGTTGCACCGGGTGCGTCCTTCGATATTGGCTCGTACCGTGGCCACAAGTTCTTTTGGTCGTCTACGCTTCCAGGCAAGGGCAAAGAGACGCCAAGGCCTCTTCCTGGAGGCACCATGACTGTCGAAAAGGGTCGCAAGACATACGTGTACTCGACCAACTGACCGCAAGGCTCTGATTACGCACTCACGCGCAATACACGTTGCGATGTTTGTTTCACTTTCTTTGAATGATCAATTTGTGACTGTATACATAATCTTCCTTGTTGGGATTTCTCAGAATGGGCCCAAAAAGTCTGCACAAAGAAAGTGAAATTTATACTTGACAATGACTTCAGCCAAGATCGCCATGTTGTCCCGCCTCCCATTTCAGGATTTGAACACACACAAATCATATCGCGTGATTTATTTTATGATGCATTACTCCAGCTTGATACGTTCTCGGACCTTGTCCGCAAACTTCGTCTCGGGGTTCCGCGGGGTGCCGGCCTGCGTGAGAGAGTACTTGACGATGGAGCGTCCGGCCTCCATCGTAAAGACGCCATCCGGAAGAGCCTTGTCGCCACCCTTTTCGGTAAAGGCAAAGCGATGACCGCGAAAGGTCGTCACTGTCATTTGCGTGCCACGTCCAAGAGTACCCTGAAGCACCTTGCCGCCATCAGGACGCACCCAGTGCAAATCGAGCGGGCGATCCGCGCCATTTTTAAAATCGACAGCAAACGAGCCATTCGAGACCTTTTCATCGTCATCATCGTCATCGTTGCTGGCACTGCGCTTGCCCACAGGCTTCCAATTTGTGCCCTCGCCGAAGCGCTTGCTCGCATACTCAATGGTTGCCGGATCCGGATCAATGATTGAGGTCTGCTTGTAGTTCTTGTACGAGGTGAATCCGGCTTGGTGTGCGCGCGCCACTCTCGCGATATCGTCCCAGCGACGGTTCATGTCGGCGCCAGCGGACCGAGGCTTGAAATGAATAAAGGCCCCGAGATGCTCCCCGCCTTGGTTCGGATACGGGCGACCGTGCGGCAGCTTGGATGACTCGTAGAGCACCATGCTACCAGCGGGGTGCTCATAGCGCACGTGGTCGCCATTCCAGTCAACCACCTCAAGAGGCCAGGCGGCGTTTCCCTCGAAAGGACCCTTGGCCACTGTGATCGTCACTGACAGCACGTGCGAGTCGATACGGTCAATGTGCGAGCGAAGCCAGTTGCCATGCTTGTAGTGGCGCACGCCGTAGAAAGCAGTCAGCTCCAGATCACCCATTTGGGACCACTCCTCAACCAGAGGCTTGATGTACTGATTGGCCATGCGGTTCGCGTAAGCCCGCTCGCGGTCAAGATCAGTGAAATCAGTCGGCGTTTCGTGAAAGGACATTTGCGTCGACGCTGCTTCCCAGTGCTCTGTGCGCTTGGCGTTCTTGTGACGGTCGACAAAATCAGTGAGAAACTTCATGAACTCTTGGGGAACCGGCATGGCCTTGAAGCCACGAGGGGTGAACGCGGGAAAGGCCTGCGCCAGATAAAGGTTGCGCAACATCGTAGAGGTGGTCGTTTCCTCGCGCCTACGGAGCCACAAGTTCTGATCCTTGTAGGTGCCAAGATACTTGGAAAGCTTCGGGCGGCCCTCAGACTGAATGTGATCCTTGATCCAGGACGTCAGGTCACCCTTACCGTTCCACTTGATGGTGTTTGTGCACTGTTCCTTGAAATCAGCGCAACCAATGAGTTCCACGTCAGTGTCTTCCGGGTCGGCGCCGCGGCTGCACCACTCGGTCCAGCCGTTGCATGAGCGAGGCACAAAGACAATTTCAGGGCACTGCGTAACACCAAAGCGCTTGGCAAGGTCCATCTCAGGTGTGAACTTGTACCAGGCACGCCGAGGGGCCGCGTGCATGTCGTAGCGGCTGGCAAAGAGAAGTTCCCGAGCAGGAAGTTTGGTCTCTACAAGGTTCATCCAATTAAGAGCCTTGTACTCTTTCAAGCACTTTTCATCATTGGAATCGAAGAATGCCACCACCGAAGCGGGTCGAATCTCGTCGGGGGAGTCTTGCAGGATGGAGTCAAAGTGAAGGCCCGAGACAAGATCCACGACGCGCCCACCTTGCATCACCTTGTTGAGGCTCATGTCGCTGTAGTCCGCGATCACGAGCCCTTCGGCATGCGGGGGTTGCGGCTTGGGTCGTTCGCTCTTCTTCTTGTTGTTGGATAGGGTTCCGGCGATCTCGCTTTCACTTTCGGAGCCAAAGAAGAATTCCTTCACATCGGAGAGCCAAGAGCCCTCTGCGGTCGAGGACAGCGTTAGCGCTAGCACCAGCGCCAGCGCCAGCGCCAGCGCTCGCGGTCGCCTGCTCTGCGGCGCCGCACCTCGTGCGGGGGTCAACTGTTTCTGCGGCGTCTCCGTCATTGTGAGGGCCGGGAAGGCTTTGCCCTGTTTTCCTACCACCGCGTCTTCTCGCCGCCGCGCCCCTTCCTCGGCGCAGGTCCGTCGCCGGCGCCCGAGCGACTCCTTCTTGGCGTTGCGGGTCTGCACGCCTGCGCGCGCGCTTTCCCTCGTGTCGCTTTTGCTTTTCCCTCAGGATCTCGTCGATTTCGATTTGCTCCGAGACAGAGTGGGAGAGAGAGAGAGGGAGAGAGAGAGACGGTAAGGCGGCCGACAGATCTTGCAGAACTTGTGTATCAATTGGAGCTTGTAGAATACCGAGAACGCTGAGTGTTGGGCCTCTCGGAGTCGGCAGTTATCCGTCACACAATCATCATTCTCAGGGAGCGATAACGCAGCAGCGCCCAGGCTTGACGTCGACGAGATCAGTTCGCAAAAGAGAAGGCGAAGGTCGACCCCGCGTGGCGCGAAGAACAAAGGGTGCAAGGGCTTTCGGTCTTCTGCGTGTGCGGAAACTGCGTGCGAGTCGGGTTTGCGGTGGCGGCAAGCGAGCACGCGAGCAAGCGAGCAGGCAAGCTTGGAAAAGATGGAGTTCGAGGACGTGCAAAAGTTCTGGGAGGGCGCTCCGCCCGGAGCAGTGGACGCTGCGTGCAAAACGGATGCTGCGTTGCGATTCTTCGATAAGTTCTCAGTGCTGGAAGTCATCGAAGGCAAGCTGCTCAAGTTTGATGTGGACAAAATTGCGGATATGCAGGATAAGGTGGACAACTTGCCGCCCATGGAGGGCGACGAGGCTGTGCGCAAAATTTTTGCGCCGGGAGCCACGCGAAACATCAGCGTACGATCGCACAAACTCATTGCAGTTATCAAAGATGCGCTCACGGCCATTTGCGAGAGCGGCGAGCTTCCGGCGTCGCCAGCCGGCGATGAGCCGGCTGCGGGATCTCAGGATGCGCAACAATCTCAGCCCATGCCGTCTTCGGCGCCCATGCCACCGCAGCAGCAGCAGCAGCAGCAGCAGCAACAGCAAGACTACATTCAGCTTGCGGGAGACCTTCCTGAAGGCGCGCGCATCAATGTGCGCGCGTCGCCGAGCACGGAGGGCGAGGTGGTCGGCACGATTGGCGAGCATGAAGCCATTCCGCTGATTCGCATGGAGGGCGATTGGGCATGTGTAGACTTCAAGGGCACTCAAGCATGGGCCATGACACGTATGGGCGATCGTGCTCTTCTCGTAGTTGCGGGCAATGAGAACTACACGGGTAATTTGCAATCCCAAGCCACGTCAACGGCGCTGAAGTCGCAGCCACAGGCACCGCCAGCGCCGCAAGCCCAGGCACCACAATCGCAGTATCAGCCTCAACCTCAACAGCAAGCAGTGCCGCCGTCGCGGGCGCCTTCAACGCCTTTACGCGGACAGCCGCTCGTGAATCAGTACATGCCTCGAGACGCAGGTGCTATGACGCCTTTGGCTGCAAATGAGGACCTCTCGCGACCTGTATCACTGGAAGAGCACAATCAGCTCCGCTTTCGCGTCAAACAACTCGAGGCTGACATGCGCGCCTTGCGGCTCATGATGCGTTCGTGGAGCCTCGATGCACCTTCCGCGGCAACTGGCTATTGACATGCGCGAGTCCAGAAACAAAAGATACAAAGCAACAAGTTGGCAACTTCGGATGCTGCAAGGCGCGGTTGGTCGTTTTAAAAAAACCTACCCATCAGTAAAATATAAAGAAGAGTGTCAACGCTGTGAGTCGTTTGAGGTGGGGCGAAAGCTGGAGAAGCAACCGATTGTGTCGTCTGAGTGTAGTGGGAAAGCTATTTGCAGCGGAGAAACTTTTCTTGGAAAATCCATAAGCCCTGTCTGTGCCAGAACAAGGGAGAGAAGAAAAGATTTAGAAACAAGTAGCATTTTTATTTTAGTGTCAAAAAAGTCGAGCGCTCCCGAAAGAATGCGAGAAAAAAGCTACGATGACGGCTTTTGACATTCGTAGCGGAGATCCCTTTCTTTTCCTTCTCTCGCAGAATTCAAGGGAACAAAGGCAAAACTTTGTTTCACTTCGCCCGCTCACGAGACAAAACAAAGGAAAAAGCCAGACAACATTGCACGAAGAAGACACTTCTTCGCTCTTTACTTTACGTTAGACACCTTGCTATTGAATGATCGGCCGACGCAAGTTTGGCACGTCGGCACGCAAAACGTGTCGGGTCGATTGCGAAAAAGTGAACCCTCGGCTGCTGCAGAGACTCGAGAGAAAGCGAAGAAAGAAACACCTGCCACCGCTTTCTGTTCCCCTGATGCTGAGAAGCATCGCATGCGCGGGGAGGGAGACGACCGAGACTCGTTGAATGGGGGAAAGACGGATCGCACGCTCGAGTCCCTTTCGAAGCGCGGCGGCGTGGACCCAGAGTTTAGAGTGGAGGAAGGAGAAGACGAGGTTTAGGATAAGGAGAGGGAAGGACGGGGGAAGAAGGTTTTTAAAGGAGCGAGTATTTGGGGGTGATTTGGTTGGGGAGGAGGATTGCTTCTTTAGAAGTGAAGGTTGTTGGTAATGTCCGGCATGCGAACGACCGAGGGCATCTCGGACTCGAGGCGCGGGCCGTCGCCCATCTTCTTGCCAGTGGTGTAAATGTCAGTGGCAAGTTCGGAGTCATCCGGGACGGAGGACTCCTTGGCAGCCTTGAGGGCATCCTGGACTTCCTTGCGGAGGGCCTTCTCGATCTCCTTGAGCTCATCCTCGGTCGAGAAGCCGGCCTCGACAAGGCGCTTCTTGACGAGCTCGATGGGGTCGCGGCTCTGGCGCACGTTGGTGACCTCGTCACGGGTGCGGTAAGAGATACCGGGGTCAGACATGGAGTGACCGTGGTAACGGTAGGTCTTGAGCTCGACGTACATGGGACCGTTTCCGGATCCGCAGTAGTCCTTGACGAACTTCATGCCCTCGCGGACGGCGAGAACGTCCATACCGTCAATGAAGATACCCGGGATGGTGTTACCCTGCTTGTAGTATTCGGTAATGTAGGACGAGCGGTTGACGCTGGTACCCATGCCGTACTCGTTGTTCTCGCAGGCGAAGATGACGGGGAGCTTCCAGAGAGCGGCCATGTTGGCGGCCTCCCAGACCTGGCCCTGGTTGGCGGAGCCATCACCGTACATGGCGATGGAGACGTTCATCTTGTCGCTCTCGTTCTCGCGGCGGTACTTGTGGCTGAAGCCGAGGCCGGCGCCGATGGGGACCTGGGCACCGACGATGGCAGCACCACCGTAAAAGTTGGAGGACTTGTTGTACATGTGCATGGAGCCACCCTTGCCGCGGGAGACACCGTTGCGGAAGCCGAGGAGCTCCTCAAAGATGGCCTGAACCGAGGAGCCGCGCACGAGGGCCATACCGTGGCAGCGGTAGGTGGTGATGACGTCGTCCTCGCGCGTAAAGGCGGCCTCGATACCCTGGGCGATGGCCTCCTGTCCGTCGTAGAGATGGCAAAAGCCGCGGATGTTGCGGGCCTTGTACTCGCCATCGGCGGCGATCTCCATGCGGCGGATGAGGAACATGTTCTTGTGGTACTCGAGGAGCTCCTCCTTGGTGGCCTCGGCCTGTTGCGGGGGCGGCTCGCAGAGGTGTCCCTTGAAGTCGACGGGCAGGTCGAAGGTGGCGCTCGTGCTGAATCCCCGGGCGGCCTTGTGGGGCACGCCCGCGCGGGTGGCGATCTTCATGGCGGCTTGCATTTTCTTCGCTCGCTCGCTCGCTCGCAACCGAGACTCCTACAAAGCTAGCTGGTCGGCCTGGATATCCAATCCAATCCTCGCTCTGCCTGCTTTCCGTTCAATCGTCGGTTCGTCCGTTCGTTCGTTCGTTCGTTCGTTCGTCCATCCACGGCAACAAATATCAATCAATCACCGCACGCACGCAACAAGCAAGCATGCATCCATGCATCCAAAGAAAACAAATCCCTCCATCGATCACGTCAGTCTCCCGCGCCTCGACCTCCTCGCCGCGCCGCCGCCGTCTCCGCGCGCCGCGGCGCCGCGGCTCCTCGCGCGTCCTCCTCGCGGCTCTCCTCCGCCGCCACTCACCTGCCTGCGTCGGGTCGCTCGCTCTCGCTTGCCTTGGCGGTCTGTCTGCTCGGGCCCGGCCGGGTCTGCGCGTTTTTGGACTCGGCGCCGCGCTGCTTGGACTTGTATCTGCGCTCGCGGCGCAGGGGCGGGGCGGGCGCGGCGGCGGCGCGCAAGTGCGGAATGCGCGCCGCGCAAGTGCGGGGTCGCGCCGCGCAAGTGCAGAATGCGCGCCGGGGGCAGTGGCGGCGTCTGCGGCCGGGAGGGAGGGAGGGAAGGAGGGAGAGGCTGCCTGCCTGCCTGCCTGCCTGCCTGCCAGCCGCAGCCGCGCGGAGGAGCGAGCGAGACAAAGAATGTAGAGCTGCGGCCGAGAGAAAGAATCAAAGAGATGATCTGCTCTGCAGAAAGCAGCGACTCAGCTGCGTTCAAGTTGGCCGGCCAAGCCATGCTTGCCAGAAGGCAAGCAAATCCGGGCGAGAGACAGTGAATGCGGAAAGAAAATAAATAAAAGGACAGACAAAAAGAAAAGAAAACAAAAGAAAACAAAACAAACAAGAGGAAAGAAAAGGAAAGAAAAGAAAAGAAAAGAAAAGAATCGTGAACAAAGACGGCGGAGACACCGACGCCGCGTCGCCGGCGCCGCCGTCACAAAGAACGCTGCCGCCGCCGCCACGGCGCCGCAGCGCACGCCCGAGCCGGCCCGAGCGCGCGAGCGAGCGAGCGCCAGCGAGCGCCCGGAGCCTGCGCCGCCCCTCCTCTCCACGCAGCCTCGCCTCGCTGCTCATCCATCGCAGGCTCTCTCTCGCGCGGCATCCATCGCACGACCACGCCTCCGTCCCCGCGACGGGGCGCGGGCGCGCGCAGCTCGGGTCCAAGGCCGCGCAAGCGCCGCGCGGGCGCAGGCGCGGGGAGGCCAGCCGCCGGCAGCGGCGAGCCCAGCCCGCCAGGAAGATAGACCCGCGGCGATGGACGCAGACGCGCGCAAATCCACGCGCCCGGCGCCCCCCATTTAGCCTCCTTTCCTTGTGCCGCTGCACAAAACCGCTTTTGCGCCCCGGCGGAGCTGCGCAAGTGGAGCCGCGGCGCGATGCGGATGCGCCTGCGGCCGACGCGGCAGAGCAGGGCAGGGCAGGGCAGGGCAGAGCAGGGCAGGGCACGCCGCGGCAGCGGGACGATCGCGCGGTCGATGGCGCCGCCGACGACGTCTTGGGCGAGCACGGCCGGGAGCTGGAGACGGCGCAGACGGCCGCGCTTGCGTGCGAGCAGCGCGGCAGCTGCAGCGCGCGCGGCTCGTCTGGACTGCGCAGCGCGGGCGGAGGAAGATGGCGGCGCGGGCGAGAGCGAGAGATGGGAGGAAGGGGCGCGAGGAGACGCCGGGGCTGCGCAGCCGCAGCGGCGAGGGCGGTGACGACGAGCGGGAATGAAGGAGTGGGAAAGGGAATGGAGCGCGGCAGCTTTGTGGAGGGCGCACACCGCTCTTGATGGTGAACTTGAACTTGGACTTGAACGTGATGAAGTTGGACCTGCCGGCCATTGCCGCTTGGGCTTGAGCTTGTTGACGTGGGGCGCGTGGAGGCTTCGGGCGGACCGGAGCTGCGTGCGTGCTTGTCGTGAGCCAGCACGCGCGCGACTGCGTGCAGCGAGGCGATGCTCCTGTCAGTTAGTACAGATAGAAAGAAGATAACCCTGATGACATGACATGACTCGAGATGCCATGGGCCTAAGAATGATGATGATGATGATGATGATGATGATGATGATGATGCAGGGGTGACGCAGACAGTGTGGCTGGAATGTGACTGGCAAGGGCAGTGGCAGTGGCGTGGCTGCCTGATCCGTTCGTCGCCAGCCCGACAGCGACTCGGATGTCCAGTGAGGATTCGATGTCAGATGTCAGAAGGAGGCGACGACGCAGAGAGAGAGGGCTTCCGCTTTGTGCCCGACAGCGCGGCGGGCCACACAAGTCACTCCACCGGGCGGGCACACACCTGCGAGGCCGACCTTCGAGGTCATCCTTGCCGAGAGGGACCCGGACCCAGACCTCGCTGGCGGCGGGCCCATGCACCCCATCGATTCGCTCTACCCATCCATCTATCTATCCATCCATCCCTCATTCCCCTTAATCTGACAAAGTCCAGCTCGCGGTTTTCTCCCCACGTTCCCGCCCCTAATTCCGGGGCCGCTGATCGACGAGTGGTCGTCCACTCATTCGCCCTGCGCGCCCTGCTTCTTCCCCTCGTCCTCCGCCAAGCCAACTCGAAGAGCTCGAGCTTGGGCTTGAGCTTGAGCTTGAGCTTGAGCTTGAGCTTGAACTTGAGCTTGAACTTGAATTTGCACTTGAACTTGGTGAAGAGCAGCAACCAGCCAGCCAGCGAGCGAAGCAAGCAAGCATTCATTCGCGCCCGGGCTCGTCCCAGCGAGGACCACCGATTCTCGCGGGCAAGAGAGGGCAGAAAAAGGGGTGGGCAATTGAGGGCCCCGAGGCCCCCAAAAGGACCTGCGCCCCAAGCGCGGCAAAGCAGTGGCTGCGCGGCGCAGACTCCTTTCCGGCCGGCAGGCAGACGGGCAGGCAGGCAGGCGCGCGCGCGGGACCCAGCCAGGTCGCGGAGGCTCGCGGCAAGGCAAGGCCAGGCCGAGACCGGCGAGAGCAGCGCAGCAGCGCAGCAGCGCAGGCGACCAAAGTTGGCAGCAGGATGAGCTCCGGACTCTATCTGCTGCTCGAGGCAGCGTCCGGGTACGGACTCTTCGAGGTGGTCGAGGCCGACGAGGTCGCCCTGCAAAAGGAGCAGGTGCAGGCATCGGTCACCGAGCTCGAGCGCTTCAGCAAGCTCGTCAAGCTCAAGGCCTTTCAGCCGTTCACCACGGCCGAGAATGCCCTCGAGAACATGATGAAGGTCTCTGAGAACCTCGTGACCGAGGACCTCGCGACCTTTCTCACGAGCAACATGCCCAAATCCAAAAAGATGAAGCAAGAGGGCATGGTTCTCGGCGTCACCGCGCCCAACCTGGCCTCGGCCATCCGCGAGGAAACCGGCATCCCCTGCAAGGCCGACGAGACCGTCCAGGAGCTCCTCCGTGGCGTGCGCACCCACCTGGCGCGCTACGTCAAGCAGCTCGACGGCGGCGCCTCCGAAAAGGCCCAGCTCGGTCTCGGACACAGTTACTCGCGCGCCAAGGTCAAGTTCAACGTTAACCGTCAGGACAACATGATCATCCAGAGCATCTGCCTCCTTGACCAAATGGACAAGGACATTAACACCTGTGCCATGCGCGTCAAGGAGTGGTACTCTTGGCACTTTCCCGAGCTCCAAAAGATTGTCTCGGACTCTTTCATCTTTGCCCGCCTCGTGCAGTTCATCACCGCCCGCAGCACCCTCGACGACTCCAAGCTCGACGGCCTCACCGAAATCACCATGGACGAGGAGATCTCCAAGCAGATCCTCGACGCCGCGCGTGCCTCGATGGGCTTTGACTGCTCTGACATCGACATGCTCAACCTCTGCCAGTTCGCCGACCGCGTCGTCGAGCTCGCCAAGTACCGCAAGGAGCTCCACACCTACCTCCTCGAAAAGATGTCCATTGTCGCCCCCAACCTGGCGGCGCTCATTGGCGAGCCGGTGGCTGCCAGGTTAATCTCGCATGCCGGCAGCCTCGTAAACCTTGCCAAGTACCCCGCATCCACCATCCAGATCCTCGGCGCCGAGAAGGCGCTCTTCCGCGCGCTCAAGACCAAGGGCAACACCCCCAAGTACGGTCTCATCTTCCACTCGAGCTTCATCGGCCGCGCCGGCGCCAAGAACAAGGGCCGCATCTCCCGCTACCTTGCCAACAAGTGTGCCATCGCCGCGCGCATCGACTACTTCGCAGAGGTACCCAACCCGGCCTACGGCGAGAAGCTCAAGGAGCAGGTCGAGGAGCGCCTCGCCTTTTACGACACTGGCGCCACGCCCAAGAAGAACCTCGACGTCATGCGCGAGGCCGCCAAGGAGGCCGCCGCGCTTGTCAAGGCCATCAACGACGCCAACCCCAACGGAAGCGCCGCCACCCCCAAGAAACGCAAGCGCGCTGCCGACGACGAGGACGAGGACAGTGACGAGGAGGTCACTGCCGCCCCCGAGAGCAGCGAGGACGAGGACGACGAGGAGGAAGAGGCTCCCAAACTGAAGAAGGAGAAGAAAACCAAGAAGAGCAAAAAGGCAGATGACGCCAACGGCGAGACCCCGTCCAAGTCCGCCAAGAAGGCCAAGAAGGAGAAGAAGGAGAAGAAAGAAAAGAAGAAGAAGGACGACAAACCCAAGAAGAAGAAGAAGAAGAGCGAGTGAATCAACAAATCAGTTCATTGACAGTGAGTGAGTGAGTGAGTATCTTAGACGCCGGCTTTTCACCCCTTTTCGTTTTATTTCACCCTTTTGCCCCATTTACCCCCGCCCCCTCTCCTTCCTCGGTCCGGGCGCGGTAGTTGGAGTCTGTAAGCATTGCGTTTTTGTTTTTCACTCGACTTTTTCCTTCAGCGCCCCAACGCTGGAATTATACGTATACACAATCTATCGCCCTTTTCCCTTCTCTTTTCTAAAAATGCCTTGCAGGTTCGTCCCAGGAGAGTCGTGATCCGAGTCCGCACGCTGCTGCAGCTGCTGCAGCTGCCCTCCCTCGCCGTCTTCGGCCCAGTCTGTCTCGATTCAGCGCTTGCACAGCTCCGTAGGAGGTATAGTATTGGAACCATACATTGCATTTATACACACAGCTGGTTGCATTGATTGATACTACTACCTGCTGCACCCACTGCCCACAACATGAAGATTTATTTCCCTTTGCTCCCTTCCTCTTCGACTGTGAGTCCGCGCCCGGACCCTTTCAATATTTTAACGGCGTCGGGCCACTCTATCGCCACGACGCACTCACTTTCTCCTCCTCCTCCTCCTCCGTCTCCATCTCCATCGCCTTCTCCATCTTCTCCACTCCATGTCCTCCATGTCCTCCTCCTTCACCGCTACTTTTCCCTTGACATAGAACCGCGGTGAACGCCCGTCACCGTCGCCTCCTCGCGCAGAGGTGTCTAGGACCCCCTAGACCGCGGCTAGCGCGGGAAAGCGCGGGGGCGCGAGGCCTAGGCGGCGGCTAGCGCAAACGGTAGCGCGCGGGCTCCGGCGAGGCGGCCAAACCCCATTCCGAAGACGCTCGCACGTCTGAGCCCGCTCGCGCGACGCGGCCGCCGGCAGCACGCGCGCGACGGCAGGCGGCAGCGAGCAGACGCGGGCCCCCTCTCCGTCGCTCCCTCCCTCCCCCCCTCCCTCCCTCCCCCGCGGGCTCCCTGCGCGCGGCGCGGCGCTCGCTCCGGTCATCGAGCAGCGCGAGGGCGGAGGCGTCAGAGGGCGACGCCGTCGACGCCGCACCCAGAAAAGAGCGCGCGGCGAGGCGGGAGGGCGCAGCGGAGGCCGTCGCCGGTGTCTGTCTGTCTGCTTGTCTGCTTGTCTGGGCGCGAGACGAGCCGCACCGTGTCGTGTCGTGTCGTGTCGTTCGCGTGTTGTTCATCATCAAAGCCTCGCGCACGTGCACATACATACTAACATACGTACATACAAACAACCGTGTACATTCCATTCCTTCCACGCGTAGTACGTCAGCAACATCAGCAGTAGCAGAAAGGAAAGGAACGGAAAGGAAAGGGGAAAAAGAGAGCTGAAGAGAAGGCTGCCCAGGCGAGAACATGGGCGCGTACCTGGACAAACCGGTGACCACTAAAGAGTCCTTTGATGGTCTTTATGTGAACATCGAAGGCGATGCCGAGCACGCCTTTGCCGTCTCCGAAATGCAAGGATGGCGCAAGACCATGGAAGACGCGCACATTACCAAACACGGGATCGCCGAGGTCGATGGCGAGCCTGTATCCGTCTTTGGTGTCTTTGACGGCCACGGCGGAAAAGAAGTAGCCGCCTTTTGCGCACAGCATCTCACCGAGGAGCTCGTTGAGCTCGAGTCATTCCGAAAGGGCGACTTTGAGCGCGCACTCCCCGAGGTCTTTCACCAAATGGACAACATGCTCCGCAGCGAGGCGTATGCCTCGGAGCTTTCGAAACTCCGCGATCAGGACGACGCTGTCTCCAGCTCTGCCGAAAACCATGCGAGCGACCAGGACGACGAAGACGAAGCCAATGACGAGGGCGCCTCCGGGGCTAGCGCGAAGGACCCGCCCTCCAGGGAAAGCATTCAGGCCGACGTCAAGGAGAAGATGGACGCCGCCGAACAAAAGGGCAGCCTCACCAAGGCCGAGGCCCTCGAGCTCGTCATGAAAATGATGAAGCTCAAGTCCATGGATGAAGAGCAAGCCAGCGAGGGAAACGCCGCGCAAGACGGCGCTGCTGTCGGCGCCCGCTACACGGACGCTGGCTGCACGGCGGTTGTTTGTCTGCTGCACGGCCCTCGCATTTTCGTCGCCAACGCTGGCGACTCGCGGGCCATTCTGTCCACGAACGGCACAGCACGCGCGCTTTCCCAAGATCACAAACCCTCGCAGGACCGAGAACTTAAGCGCATTCGTGCCGCTGGTGGCTTTGTGAACGAAGCCGGTCGCGTCAATGGCAACCTCAACTTATCACGTAGCATCGGCGACCTCAAGTACAAGGTCAACGAAGATCTTGATCCGGCTGATCAGATCATTACCGCTGAGCCGGACGTTCGCGTATTCGAGCTGACTGACGAAGACGAGTTCTTTTTTATCGCTTGCGATGGCGTCTACGATGTCATGACCAATCAACGCGCCGTCGACTTTGTCTTTGAACGTCTGGCCAAGGGCGTTCAGCCCGTATCAACCATTCTCGAGGAGGTCTTCGAAGAGTGCATTTGTGATTCCCCCCAGGCTGCACAGGGCCTTGGTGCCGATAACATGACGGCCTGCCTCGTCCTCCTCAAGCCTCTCTCTTACTTTCCGGCTCATGCCGCTAGCCATCAGAAAAAGTCTGCAACGGGTTCACGATCCAAGTCCTCCAGACTCTTTCGCACAAAGTCAAGACACAAGACCTAGAATACCTCGCCACAATGCTTTGAGTCCCAGTCATTGCTCTTTTGTTCGCTCGCCTTCTCCACCCATCTGCTCTGCTTTGTTCAAGAATCGGTGGACTGCTCTGCCATCTTTTGTCTCCTCTTCTTCGATTCTTGTTTTCTGTCGTCGCGGTATTTTGCGCTTGGCTTCTTTCTGGCTGCGTGTGGCGCCAAGACCAAGCCGCCTGCCTACCTCGTTCGACTTTTTCACAATGAGCATGAAGATGGAGACAAATCTGGAAAGGACCTTCTTTTCAAAAGCAGCAGACTGTCCGCCTTTTTTCGAGTAATGTCTTCATTCGGATGTCACTTACTCCCGCTCCTTTGCAGTCCTTTTTCCTCTCTTTTTTTTTATCCACCTTCTTCTTTTTTCTCCCTTTTCCCTGTTTCTCTCTTGCCCCCTTGCGTCGTCACCCAACCAAACTTGTGATCCGTCCCGCCAAAGAAATTTTTTTGCACGCATACTGCATTGGTGCTTTGTACGCCCATCATTCGTGCGTCGTCCTCGCGCATTCCTGTCTACCAGTCGTCTCAAGAGCTCTCGATATTTTTGCGTTATCAACAAGTGCAAGTTTCTTCCTCCCGAGTTCTATAGGCTTCATTCATCCATCCATGGAGAGTCCAACACGAGTGCAGCCAGAAACTATAGGTATAACGCCCCTCTCTGATGTCTACACTACAAGCAAGTTCAACTCTTTTTTCTACTTTTACAATGTTATAATCGCCCATGGCAAAGCCTCGTCTCGAGGCCTCCCCACACGTCGCGCAAAAGAAAGTTCCCCGTATTTAACTCTGTATTTTATACCGGCGCGGCGTCCGAAAGGGGGAGGGCGAGTCCGAGTCCGTGTCCTCGAGTCCAGGACGGCAGAACCGCGAAGCGCAGGAGCGTGCGTGCCACACGCGCGAGCCGCAGCGGTACCGCGCGGCGTCGGACGCTAGGCACGCTCGCGCCCGACCGCGCGCCCCCGGTGTGGACAGCGGGCGTGACTCGTGCGTCGCAGCCGAGAAAAAGCAAATCGGGCGAGGCCTGTATACCGACCGGCCGGCCCGCCGGCCGACTGGCCGACTTGCGTCTTGCGCTTGCTCGCTCCCGCTCTCGCATCTCGCTCTCGCCCTCGCGGCGCGAAACATACTAGCTACGAGCTCCAACCCGTCCCTCTCCTCCATCCTGCTGCTTTCGTTTCGTGCTCGTGTGCAGAAGTTGCTCCGCTCTGCTTGCGTGCTGCCTGCTGCTTCTGACAATACAAGCAAGAAATCTACGACCCTCCATCTATCCCTTCGCGAGCATCCAGGGCACTCACGATGGAGAGCCAAATTGAGCGCCTCCTCACGGTGCTCATGAACAAGGTCGTGGATGGCATTCCAGACGGCAAAGGCGGTTACTTGGAACGACCCCTCGAGACCGAAGCGAAGCGGTTTGTGAATGATTGCGGTGGGGAGCTCGATGCCGCCGTGGCCGCAGCCGCGCACTTCATCTTCGTGCGTAAGCCCAGCTGGTCGGAAAGCATGTGGCGTAGTGCGCTCATTGTTGTCGTAGGCCAAGTTCCCTTGGTCGGGTCTACCGCCGCTATATTTTATAATCAGTTCGAGTCCGTCTGGCGCCAATTACGTTTCGTGGCTCTAGCGGCGACCATCTATGGCCACGACGTTCGCGACGATGCGACGCAATGCCAGGTCATTCTTTGCCTTTTGGATGACAATATCCGAAAGCGCCAAGGCCCAGGGGCAATGGACAAAATCTACAAAAAGCTCGGCAAAAACGGCGTCCAAGTCGCCGCAACTGTTATCGCCCGCCAAGTTGTGGCGCGCGGCGGTACCAGCTTTCTCATGAAAAAAGTCCTCGGCGGCCTGCTCATCGGCGTGGTCCCCGAGGCAGTGGGACTGCTCTACACTGCCTTCTTCACGGACACCTTCATGTCAAATGATGCCGAAAAGGCTGTGCGCGCGAAGCAGCTCAAAGAACGCGCACGATCGCACTTCAAAAAGGACGCCCAGCCCACGCTCGTCGTTGCTTGGGTGTCTTTCCTGGTCTGGTTCGTGCCCATTCTCACCATCAACGTGAGTAAGGTTTGGGTCGTCTTTGACCGAATATTGATGCGTCTTCTCACCACGGGGCCCGTGCAACCAGCTCTCCTTTCGCACCCAATCGTTGATTCCTACATTTTCGGCACCTTTGATGCCTCGCGCGAGTCGTGGCCAGCTTGGCTCACGCGAACTGTCTGCTTTTCCCTCTTTGTTTCGTTCAAAGCTGCACTACTTTGCTTCGTTGCCCTCATGGCTGTTTACTTTGCACATCAAATTGGCCGCCGGCAGACGTGGATGGTGTCCACTGCCGCGCTAGGTATTCGCGCGGCTCTCAACTTTCTTTCGGCACGCAACACTGCTCTTTCGCTCGCGCTCGCAATCGAGCACGTTGTAGCTTCCACGCCTCACGACGGCCTCTACCACGGCCACCGCGCTTTTGTCGGTTTCTTTGCCATTATTAGTCGATCGCGCACGGAGCTCAAGCCGTACAATCCGTGGGTCGTTGGGTCGCTGCTGCTCTGGATCGGCTATCATTGTCTCATCGTCGCATACACGTATAGCTCGGCCATCATCTACGCACTCGCGCCTCTTCTGTTCGTTGGCGAGGACTACGACTGGCAGATTGCCTTTGCTGACAGCACTAGCGTCTTCAAGAACGTTTCCAGTTCTGCTTTCGCCATGGCACGTCTCGGCGACGCGCTCAATGCTCTCACAACCATTGCTCTTCACGTCCTCATTGAGGAGATCCGCAAGCCTGACATTGTCATGACGCTTGTTGGGCCCAAAAAGGTGGTCGAGGGTATTCTCTACGCTGCCAAGTCGCTCGGCAACGTTGTCTCGTCGCCAGATTCGGTTCTCTTTTGGCTTGATAAGACCACCCCGCCCGTTGATGTTTCGTGGGCACTACTTTCCCTCCAGTTTGGCGCCACTGGCCTCGGACTCTTTTGGGGCGTTGTCACACACTTCCACTGGCTTTCCCCCTTTGAGGCCTTTCTCGTCACGGCAAATGTGCTGCAATTTATTCCCAAGCTTCTCTGGCGAAAGTCACTTCCGCCTCCGCACGAAACGCAGGTATGGAATCAAGCTCTCGAAAGCCGCCACCGTCTCCTTTACCTCATTCCCGACATCAACTCAGGACTACGTTCCAAAGTGTACGATGCTGTGACCTTTTTCGAGCACTACGAATTTGCCGTCAATCGCTCGCAAGAATATGCGTCGTCCTCCTTTGTTCGCGTCAAAGATTGGGTCCAGTCCAGCTTCACCAAGCGCGAGCAACAAGAATTCGAACGCCTCGGTTCTTCCTCTGACCTTCTCGAGGACTCTGCGGGCCAACCGTTGGAGTTTGACGTCGGCGTTTACTACGATGAAAATGATACTTGGTTTGCTAGAATCAAAGGCGCGCTTTCGTTTCGAGGCCGTGGCGCCGACGGAAGCAAAGATTCGAAAGAGACCTTGCCACTCGACACTGTCGTGGAATCGGACGGCCTTGGTCATCTTCGACTTTTGGACGGCCAATCTGTCGATGAAGCCGACGCTAACGCTATTGTTCCACATCACTCATGGAAAGAATGGTTTCATGTCAAGTTTACAGCGGTCTTGCCATGGAAGAAAGCAGATCCTGCTGCAAGCAACTCGAACGTAGAGATTACCGAGCTTGACAGCGACTCAATGCCCGAGATGGATGGGACTACCTTATCAAGCGGCACATCAAGTGATGGTACCAAGGTGGACGAAACTTCCGCAGAGAGTCGCCCTGAAGAAGTGCTGGAGACCGACAACGACGACAACGGTCGTGGAGATGATGAAGACGATGAGGAGGAGGAGGACAAGGTTTCATCGCAAGAACAGGAGAAGTCGACCTCGGAGGACGCACCGGCTGAGGTAGCGATGAACCAAGGTGCAAGCGATGTGTCGCCATCAGACGATTCGACAACTAACGACACAGTGCCAAATGAAGCCTCGGACGCGGCCACACTGCACGCGAATGATAGCCATGACCGAACTACCTCTGATACCAGTGCAATCGACACCTCGCAGCCAATTGTAGAGGAAATCGAACCTCTCGAACCTGTCTCAAGCCAAGAGGAAATTTCGAATGCTGTCGCAGATGGAACGTCAGTCACTTCAACGCAAGACGAAGATCCTCCTAGCTCACAGGAAAATCAAAAAGTAGAAGAAATAGAGGAGTCCAAGTCGCCTCCAACTGAGGCTGCGGAGGTCCCATCTTCATCTTGGAGACCATGGCGCTGGCGTAACACCACAAATGACAATAATAGCGTCAAAGCAGAAGTCGTATCCGAAGACGCGGGTAAGAGCGATAGTGGTGCGACTGACACCAGCGATAATGCGGCTGACAAGGAGGCCGTCGCGGAAGAAGACAAGACCGAGGCTCAGGTTGACGCTGATGAGGAAGCGAAGAAACCTCTTGCGAAAGACGACGAGAATAACATCAAGGAAGACCAAGCTTCCGGAAGTGTCCCAGAAGAAGAAAAATCATGGATCAAGCGATGGTGGCAAGGGAAGCCGACCGCGCAAGATGTGTAGATATAAGAAAGAAAAAAAAAGAGTTTGCTTTTTTTTTATAAAAAAGCTTTATGGAAAGTTCTCTGCTGTCTCCACCACTTCTTGCACCGGATGTCTCGTCTCCACAATAAAGTGCGAGATGCGACGCATCCCTGCCATTTCCGTTGTGAAGCCAAGGCCGCACACAAGGCGACGGAGCTGCCGCAAGCGAGCATCTGAGGCGAAGAGGGGCTTGCCTCGACGCAGCAGCGGGTCCGCCTCGCCATGGGCATCGAGAAAGATTGAACCAAAGTCCATCATGCGCGTGTCATTGACAACAATGTAGGCAGAGCTCGTATATGCCGGAAGAAAAGCGCAGACTGACCTTGAGACCACTCCTGGACAGGACCTGACGTGCGAAATCAGCCGCTGGGGGACCCCTTCCAGCCGGCACTTGTAACTTAGACATAACGTATGTCCACAGTGCAGGCAAATCATCGCCGTTTCCGTGCTCAGCGACGTTGAACACAGTTCACAGGTCTCGAGACCCTTGCTGGTTGCACCTTCGCAAAACTGCAAATAGAGGTTTGTATACAATTGAGGCAGCTGCAAAAGCCCAGGTAGTTCCAGGCGAGGTGCGCATGCTAGCGCAGGCGCAGACAAAACACATTCCACCTCCTTTCGAAGAACGTCCTTGCACACATGCTCGTTGGCTAGCACCTCCGCTAGACCATTCAAGATCTGATCAACCTTGGTGCGAATCATATGATCTGTCACGCAAAGTCCCAGACCTGCAAGGTCCACGGAGCCGGACTCAACCGCGCGTAGCGTCTCACGCACGCTGGCCCACTGCTGCCGGCCGATCGCACCATAGTCCCGAAGCTTTAATGCCTCTCGCGCGATAATGAAAACTTGGACAAAGGAAGCACAAAGCTTTGACGCGGCGTCAGATGGGGCCACGCCGCTCAGGTACTTTACACGTGCTGCAAGAGAAGCAAGACCATGTTTTACAGCATCCCCTGCCTCGATCTTGCGTGATCCGGCGCTGGCATTCATAGCGCATAAACGTCGGCAAGCATCCTGCACAAAATGCTCAAGCGACAGGTGCCCTCGTGTGTCAGATGTATCGTTGGCGCCAGTCGGTGCAGTAGCCAAAGCCTCGCGGTCCTTTATCGCTGCATCGGGCGTGTCCTTGTTGCGAGACGCGCCTTCAAGACCGAGCGCGACGATCATCTGGGCAAGACTTGCCGCCAGAGCCTGCGACCCGGCCTCAGAAGGATCTTGATCCGCATACAAGAGCATCAAGCTGCACAACAGGTTCATGGGGCACTGTGCAAAGTCCTGGGGCGACGAGAGACGTAGGGTTTTCTGGATCCGCTCCGCAGAACTTTGCCGATGCTCTACATCCGCCATGATATGACGCATACCGCGCGAGAGAGACTGCGACAGGTATGCAAGCGTTTCGAAGGCCTGGAACATGCTAGTGTTCGTATCCTCGTTGGCCGTGCAAATGGTCATAAGACTGTTCTCGTGAAAGAGGCGTCCGATATCCCACAAGTCCACCGTCGGGGCAAAGGACCGAAAGTTGCCTGTGATGCTGCGAAGGTAATTACGAACATTTCGCTGCCAGATTTTTTGCTCTTGGTCGTCTTCCGCCTGGAGCGCACTGCTCGACGACATCTCATCCGCAGGAAAGAGCAAGAGCGCAGTGTTGGCAAGACCTCGACAGATGGGGCATCGGTACTCTGCCAGGTTCGCGTCGAGAATGTCGTTGGCTGCTGTCGGGAGCGAGTTTCGGTAGGTCCCAAGGCAGTCAAGGTGGACATGATGACCACAGGCGCGAACCAGCGTCGTCTCGAGCTTCGAGCGCGCTTTCGGTGGCAAAGAAGCTTGCAAGACGGGACTTCCGTGGCAGAACTGGCGTGATAATTCCCCGGCGAGTGAACCACGTCCGGCGTAAGCGACCACTCCCATGGGTCGCTTCAGTGTTGCAGTCTCGCGGCACAACGCACATTCGGGTGCATTGGGTGCCTGTAGGCCTGATCCAGGAACGCCCCGAGACCCAGCTGCAAAATCGCGTGTCAGAGGTGTTGTGGCCTGATGTTTCTCACCGGACAGAGCACCGTTGCCTGAACTAGAATTCCCAACGTCAACGTCGTCGAGTTCGAGACCTTGAGTCTTTGCGCTCGACAGAAAGGTGGCCTGTCGTTTCGCAAATTTTGCCATGATTCGCGCTTGGCGGGCCGCAATGGATCCCGGATCCGCGTCGTCAGCCTTCTGGCTTGCGCCGCCGCTCCCCACACTGCTGGCGCTCCCACAGCTTGCGCGCGA
Organism: Aurantiochytrium sp. KH105; assembly: GCA_003116975.1. NCBI lineage: Eukaryota > Bigyra > Thraustochytrida > Thraustochytriidae > Aurantiochytrium > Aurantiochytrium sp. KH105. The sequence goes on from BGKB01000035.1 coordinate 33,306, forward strand.
GTCCTCGGTCCCGGTCTTCTTCTTCTTCTTCTTTTTCCGCTTCTTCGTGGTAAGTGTCGACATCGGCGTCAAAGCTTCAGTGATACTGCTGTCCTCGGCCGCAACGCTTCCAGTATCTGACACATCAGGGGAAGAGAGTCTACCTGCATCGCTGGACTGCGCTCCCGAGGGGCTCGTGGACGAAGCTGTCCGCATAGCCCCGAGCTTCGAGCCGCGGCCCGAAGGAAACGGGGACCGAGGGGAGCTTGTGAAGTGCTCGACCAGCACGCGCAGTCCTGGCGCAAGCTGCTGCATGTGCTCCGTGATGTCATTAACAAGAGCTGTTGCGAGATCTTGAACGTCACGACCCCAGCGATCCTGGGTGTGCACCAGTTGCAACAGTAAAAGGTAAATCGAGACTCCAACGCTCCAGTCTTCTCTGGCGCGAGGGGCAAGCGTACGGAGAGGCTCGGGAAGGCGACCCAGGGTCGACTTTTCGTAGAATCTCTCCATTCGGCTCGCTTCAGGCGAGCCCGGAGGGAGGCGCCCCGCACGATCGTGAGAAGAGTGCTCCAAGTTCTCGCGCACTGTGGAAGAAGCCTCTCCAAAGCTGCTTCCGAGTCGCGGGGTTTGTACAGGTGCAGGCCAGGACCAATCCGCTGCAGACCCAGACGCCGCGTGCGCTCGGCCGTAGGCACGCGCAGATCTTGCACCACTCATGTGGTCGTCATCATGATGGTTGTTGCCGTCGTCATCGTCGAGGTCGCATTCGTCAATGCCACTGTCTGCAAGAGGCACGAGTTCGCAGGCGTTAAGAACAGGATTGCTAAAGGGCAGGCGCACACGATGCTGCACATGGTCGATGCGGTGATTGATGGACATCGACATGGCGCGTAGATCCACTGGCGCGGACATGCAGCGCTGAAGCTCGGCACTTGCCCAGGACCATGCGATGGTTCCATCACAGCTTCGCGAGCGCGGCTTGTTGCCCACCAAGGGCGAAGTCGAACCGCTCGCGCCACCACGCATGGAAGTCGCACCAGAGGCACCTTGCATTTGACTAGCAAGTTCGCGCTCGTAGATGCTGACAATATCCAAATGCGCACTCAGGCGCACACCCTGATGAAGCAGGCTTAGAGCTTCGAGCAAAACCCCAGGGCGAGCGAGAATCGCGTCGGCACTCTCGTCCCGTACGCATGCGTGCAGAATGCGGAAAATTGCACCATGAAGCTCCGCGTTAAAGAGGATATTGAACGGTAAGCTGGAAAAGGACTTGAAAATGGGAGCGTCAAGAGACGGCGTCATGAGACGCGCCACATTCATGGGTCCCGGGGCCGAAGCATTGGCCGAGGTAAAGCTCGACGTCACCCGAAGGTGTGGCGAGGAAGCGTGTGCCGCGCCTGCCGCATCCACAGATGGTGACGACGCCGCTTCGCGAAGAGCGAGCGCCTCGCCTTCAGGAAGACTGTCGAGACTGGAACTGATGTCCCTTCGCTTGCGCTTGCGCTTATGAAAGAGGTCGAAATTCTCCTCCATGATTTGACGCTCCTCCGCCGAGCTATGCGAAAAGTAAAGGTCCAGGTCAGCGCTCCAATACGGCTCCTTGAGCGAGAAGGTGCCCTCCACATCTTTGGCGCTGGGAGGATTGAAGTCTGCAATTTCAGCGAGAACGTCCTCGACACGTCCACCCTCCTCAAGAACTCGAGGTGGAATGCATGCCTCGATCGAACTAAAGGTTCTCTTGCCGCCGCGACTCGACGCAAGGGCGTGAACAACCTGTTTGCGCAGCGTCTCGGTTGGACGTTCGCCGAGACGCGTTCGATCGTGCGCAAGCACACTCATCAAGTTGAGCATGGCCTCGCATACACTCGCAAGTTGATCGTCGTCGAGTTTCTCGGACTCTGCGCGGCGCTGGCGACGACTCTTGCGCCTGCCCGAACCGCTACCGTCGTCTTCAAGAGAAAAGCGGGCTGCCGAAGCGTAGCTAAGCACTTCGTCCACTTCAAAACGTTTGGCAACCCAGCGGAAAAAGGAGTCGCCGTCCATGACAGAGGCTGCGTATTGAAGGGTGAAGAGGTCGAGGTCATAACCGTACCACACCCAGCTTCGCGAAAGATACTGCTGCGGTTCAAGCTCGACGAGAACACCATTGCGTACCCATGCCCGAGCGCGAATCTGCGCGACCTTTGACAACACACGAAGTGGATGCTCTGCGACGAGGCATGCGAAGCCAGGTGGCGTTAGATAGGCGTCTTCTGCCTGAGCAATGAGGCGGTCCAGTACATCGGAAATACCCATGTAACCCGAGGGCGGCGACGGAGGCCGTCCATTTCCCGTTTCGAGAACTTGGCGCAGTGTAACCCGTTCTTCAGACTCTTCGACGGCAGCGTGGAAGATACCTGCCCAGAAACGATGCAGGGGAATATGGATTGAAGTCGCGTAGCTCCCTGACGAAACGATGTGAGTCAGGCTGGCGACAACACCAGCAAAGGGATCGCCCCCTTTGGCCTGCGAGGTACTCAATGTGACGAAGCGTCGGGCCACAAGACCTTGGCCCTGCAACCAGTTCGCAAGCGCACGTGTGGAGGATCGAAGAGCATTGAGTGCTCTAGGTCGCGGTGCATTTTTGTCCTGAAGAACCTGTCTGAAGCCATCAACGAGGCGAAAGAAGGCACAAATCATCTCCATCTCGAGTAAAAAGGCAGACTCCCAAATGCCCCGTTGCTCGTATTCGGTGTGTACATCGACCTTGCGCGTTTGCGGGTTGATCTCTTGGAGCAACGAGAAGATGCCCAGCGCTTGATCGAGAATGCCGGGGCGGTTCAAGACAGCGTGCTGCACGACAGAATCGTGAACGAGAAGAAGGCGAAGGTCCATGATGGGTCGGTAAAAGAGGCGCGCCTCGACGGCCTTAGAAGACACATCGACAATGGAGTTGTTTGATCCTGGCGCGGCGCTACTCACGGGAGGAAAACCACCATCTGGACCGAGCGTGCGCAAACGTCGCGGAGTGTCTGGTGATGCCGAGGACGACGACGACGCAGCAGAAGGGAAGGGATGCCGATGCCCAGCGCCGAGCAACGGACTGCTTGGCGTCTGCATGCCAGCAGGTAGCTCGATGACATCGAACCTTCTCGGCGATGCGGACCTTTGACCAAGCTCATAAATTGCCTCCACCGTCACACCGAGCATGTCCGTGTCGCAACCTGTAACGAGTTGGCGCACTTGTTCGGCGCTATTACAAAGTTGACAAAGAATGCGATCGAGGTACTCGTTGATACTCTCGCGCACAGACTTTTCGCCGTGGAGATAGTTGACGATCAAATAGCCATAATTTTGCACAAAGGCATTCGTGTAGCGCGCCTTGAAGTCATCATCAATGAGCAGACGCAACACGAGGATCCCTAGGGACTGCTGCGCCGGCGCCTGCAAGTAAACACCGAATCGAATAAATGACGCAATGCAAATGTCGTCCCTTGGTGGACCGCGAGAGGCATGAGCACTGGCACCCGAGGTATTCCTCCGTTGGTCAGCGGCGCTTGAACCCACGAGTTCCTCTGCGATCAGTCGACGCAGCGGTGGACCAAGCTCACAAAGCTCGGTAAGAAAGCGAATCATCTCACTAAAGAGTCGTTCACGCTTTTCTACGTACATGTCGCGGCAAACGCCAAAATGTTGAACCCCATTGGTATTCAAACGTTCGAGAATGTCGAGATGCGCAAGACTTGCACCCATCAAATTTGGCTGCGAGCGCCATGAAGCGTTATGATCGACATGGCTGGAGGAACGTCCCCTTGGTGGCGCTGCAAAGGATGGCCAATCCTGAGACTGTCCACTCGAGTCTGAATCGGCAACATCTGTCCCGTCAGGAGGTGGCGAGGGCGAAGAGGGCGGAAGAGCCTGTAAACTGACGACGGGATCCTGCGAAGAGATGGCGCGCAGCACATCGCAGATACAGAGCAAGAGTTCGCGGACAAAGACACTCGCAACGAGCTCAGCTCCGCGGCGCACCGCGGAAACGAGATCTGCATTTGTCTCGTCAACAGCTGAGCTCGTGGCCCTGTGCGCTTTGCAGTTGCCTTCTGGACGCCATGCATTGGGATCGCCGCAATCGCAGCACCCACCACTGTTTGATTTGTAGATACGAAAGTCGTGGCCTTCGTGTTCGGCAGGATCGAAACATTCGACACAGATGCACGAACTCTCTGTGGTGCCGCAGTCCTTGCAGCGATAGGCGACGTGGTTGCTAAGCCAGACGCGATTGCAGCGTGGCCAGGAAGATCCGAATTTTTCCTGAAGCTGCTGTCCTGCCACTTCGGGGTCTTGGGCACCGGTTGCAATCCACTTGCACAGTACCATTGCACGCTCCATGGCAACCAGACTAAAGGAGAGTCGATTGTCACACCACGACTGCTCTAACGCGTTTAAAAGGGCGTCTTGCGCGACAGTTTTCTCGACATTTTCATCCAGGATAGCCTTGGCTAGGTTTTGCAGACTGTCGCCATGTCTGCCCTGCGCTGTGGCATCTTTAACAAAGTCTTCAACACGTGCGCGGAGCGATCTTGACGTCGTCGGTGGTGGAGGATTGCTGAGGCCTGGGGATCCAGCTCCCGAAGCAGTGTCTGAGTCCTCCTCCGAAAGCTGCTGCTGCTGCCGGCCCTGCTGCTGGTTTTGCTGCTGGTTTTGCTGCTGTTGCAGCTGCTGCTGCGCCTGCGCGGAGAGTCGCAGCCCCGAGGCCATGCCGGCCAGAGCGTTGCCGAGGCCGCCGGCCCACATGTCGGCCTGCGAGAGCTCCTCCTCTTCAGGCCCAGGGTCGCACGCGAAGCCAGCGCCGCCGGCAAGACTGCTCCGGTCCCGCGGTCGAGGGCCTCGCCTGCCCTCCCGCCCGCCCGCCCGCCCGCACGCACGCCTGCTCGCGGCGGCGTCTCGCGCGGAGAGCGAGCTGGATGGACCTCGCCTAGAGTTTGGAATCTGCTTTGCTCTGTTTGAAATCTGCTCTGCTCTGCTCTGCTCTGCAGCCGCCGAGCTCGAGTTCGCGCGGCTCCCGCCGGGGCCGCGCACTCGACGGCCGCGGCTGGCGCGGGCTCCGCTCGCTCGCGCGCTCGCTCCGCGCGGCGTCGCGCGAGGGCCTGGATAGCTGGATGGATGGATGGATGGATGGATTGATGCGGCAAATAGGGAACTGCTTGCTCGCGCGCTGCCCCACCACGCGAGGCCTGCCGCGCCCGACCTTCGTGGCGAGCGCCTGCGCGGCGCGCGCGGCGGCCTCCTCGTCGCCGCGGCGTCTCCTTCTCCCCTCCCTCCGCGCGGGGCCCGAGCCAGCGAGGCTCGCCGCGCATGGCGACGGTCTCGGTTGACGCCCATGTGCTCGCGCGCCTGCACAGAGTGCCGCCGACGAAGCGGCCGCGGCTGCTGGCGCTGCCGCGGCCGCTGCCGCGAGGACGAGAGGCGGCGGCGGCGACCGTCGTCGTCGCCGCCGCCGCCTTCGAAACGGACGATGCCGCGCAAACGATGCCGTGCGCGGGCCTCGAGCCGCTGAGTCAGACGGAAAGCTCGAGGCGAGAACCCGGGGGAGGGGATCTTGTGGGACGCCTTTTTGCACCCTTTGAGCATGAGCGCGAGCCTATGGTCGTGCTTGTGTGCATGTTCAAGCTCGACAAGGCGGCTGGACTGAAGGAAAATAAGGAGATCTTACGTCGCACAAGCGTGTTTCGGTTCGGAGACGAAACTCTGGTCCAGGTGAAGCCTCTCGATGAGGGACGCGCTGCGGCAAATCTTTCCGATCCAGAGGCGACGCTGGCAGAAGCGCTTCATGCGCGAAATGCTAAAGAGTACGAGCAAAGCGTGCGTCAAGGAATGTTTATTGCCCGTGTCACTCCGTTTCAGGCTCGACCCAGCAAGCGTGCAGACAATGTAGGCTCCGTCCGTGTCGGAGCGTGTCAAAGTCAAGATGAATTCCATGAAATCGAGGTTTGTGCCCTGGTGCCGCTGCACTTGACGTGCAGTGAGGCCAGTGCGTGCCTTGTGCAGCTTGTTGAGGCGGAACTCGAAGTGTCACAGGCTCAAGGTCGCGCTGCGCGACTTCATGTCCATTTGATTGACGCAGGACTCCCGGTGCACGTGCGCAGCTGCGGAGATCAAGCTCGATTGGAACTTGGTCTTGCGCGGAGTGCACGCCTCCCAAGTGATGCGTCGCGGATCGATCGTGTGTTGACGCCTGCGCGCTCTGCGCTGCTTCGCGGAGCCCATCATGCGGCACCAATGCCCGAAAAAATAGCGCGAGCAGGTGGGCGAGTCCACATCGCATCGGGCAAGTTCGACTATTTCCATTACGAATGCGAGGGTATGAATGACCGCGGATGGGGCTGCGCGTACAGAAGTTTGCAGATGATGCTGAGTTACTTTTACTTTCGAGGATTCATCACATTGTCCGAGATCAAGGACGTGCCAGATGTGGTACAGATTCAGGTTATATTGCAAGAAATGAAAGTCATGGACGCGCAATTCAAGGCAGGTTGCAATCAGTGGATCGGGTCGCAGGAGATTGCATGGGTTTTGAGTGCGCTCGTGGACGTGGACTGTCGATTTGTTAAGGTAGAAACGCGGGGGGCTGCGTCGCTGCAAGAGGCCTTTGCGCAGATTGAAGAACACCTCGCCGAAGCAGACACTCCCATTGTGGCATGCGGAGCGAATCTAGCCTTCATTATTGCCGGAACTGCGCGTGCTGGACCAGGGCGGCCATTCAGTGAAAGCAAGCTCTTGGTTGCGGACCCGCACTACTCTGGTCCTGATGACGTGAAGATGATCGTACACGAGCAGGCGCGTATGGAGGGATACACTGCGGTCCCGGTGAGCTGGCGGGACGTCTCCTCGGTCTTTGCACCAGGCAAACGCGTTGCACCAGCGACATGGACCCTGGTGCTGCCGATGGTATAGACCGAAATGAATAACAACAAACAGTACTTTTGTGTGTGTGCGTGCATGTAGTCTTGCGGCCCAGCCCACAGAGGAGAGGTGTGTTGGTGGGGAAGAGAGAATTAGAGAAGAGAAGAGAAGAGAAGAGAATGGGTTGTGTTAGCTCATTCCTGCCGCGACACGCCTTCTGCGCCCGAGGTCATTCGTTCATTGTGCACAGTCTGCACGTGGCTTCGCTTGGAGCCGCTTCATTCACTAAATGAGGCATCAATGACGCCCAGTCATTGCGCGCCAGTTGTATCTTGATTGTTGCGAAGGGATCCCGGTCACACGCGGATCATCGCGACAATATTCGAAGAATTCGTGGGCAAAATGTGTCGATGAAAGACCGAGGCCGAAGGGGAGTATTCCGCATCGTCATGATTTGACTCGCGGCGCTTGCTTCGCGGCTTCACGCCAAAGAGAAAGACGGCGGCAATGACGATGGAAGTGCCCACGACAAATTGAAATGTAAGCTCGAAATTAAAAAGCAAGGACGAAAGCACAGAGGAAAGCACGATAGAGATCGAAGTCGCAAATCCTTTGAGGATATTGTCCGCGTACTTCATGACGACGGCAATCATGAGACCGCCTCCCGCTTGCACGAGGACCACGAGCCAGACAATCATCGTGTAGCCACTAAAGAAACCATCTTCGTACACGGCAGCTGCATCGTTGACAAGTACCCCGAAAAGCCCGAGGATCGTCCCGAAAATAGCCAGCTGCATATTGCGCGCAAAGAGAGAGACAACTCTGCCGTGCTTGAGGATCTTTTCCGTGTATACGCCGGCAAAGCCCGAGGAAACGCATGCGAGGAGGACACACGTGACGCCGACAACGCGGCTACCATCGGCATCTTGTTGATGACTTTTTGCAGGAGCGGGTGAAGATGCAAGCTGGACTAGGGCAACCCCCATCATGAGCAGCACGAGAGCAGTGAGTTGGTACATGGACAACGAACGTCCCAGCATGGACACGCTAAACATTGCAGTCGTGAGGATCTTGAGCTGATAGGTGACCTGATAGACGGCGGCCTCGAGGTTTGAGAGTGCGATGAAGAGCAAATTGTTCTGGATCGTGTAGAGAATTCCGGGGACTGCCAGCTTAAAGATATCCGGGTTAGTGAGCTCGCTGCGTGTGAATTCCCAAAAGTCCCCCTTAGACTCTCGTTCTTGGTAGACTCCATAGGTCGATATTGCCAACTTTAGGAGCTCTGCCATGACGACGGCCGTGGACGACTTGTAGAGCTTGCCATTGGAGGCGGCGTTTGTTCGCGAGAAGCGCATCGCGAGAACGAGAACTGTATTCTGCACAATGAGGAGGATGAGACTGAGCCATTTGAGCTCGATGGTGACGCCTCCAAGTTTAATGACCCCCGTTTTTTCGCTGGTTGTTGACTTTGCGGGCCGCGTCGTTCTGCTTCTCGGTGGCAGCGGGGCGTCAAAGCCTTCTGCGGCCCTGGTCGGCTTGACGCCGCCGCTAGTCGCGGTAGAATCGAGGTGCTGCAGGCCGATCACGCTGTGATTGTTGCGCAGAACATTCACGCCGTATGGCCGCTGCTGCGCCTGGCGCGCAGGGTAAAAGTCCGCGTCGAGGCTCGAGCTCTCGCTGGTGGACCGCTTCATGGCCATGTCCTCGGGGTTCGACTTTTTGCCTGAAATAACGCGCGCGACAGCGGCGCCGCTCGAGGCCTCGCGCGGGCCTCGCCTCGCCTCGCTTCACCTCGCCTCTCCTCGCCTCGCCGTCGTTGCCGCCCTGCGCCGCTCCGCCGCGCGGTCGGTCACCAAGTACGCCGCGCGTGAAGCCGGGACCGTTGCCGCGTTGCTGGCAGCGGCGACGGCGGCTCCAGGACCGTGCCTCGAGGCCCGTCCGTGTCTCTCGGCTCTCTCCGAGCGGGCGAGGTCGGGCCGTAGTATACGCTTGTTCGTGGCTGGCTGCCCGTGCTTGAGCGGTTGCCACGTTTGCAGCGGAGGCGTCTTGGTACGCGGTCGGCTGCGGCTGCAGCTCGCGAGTCCCAGGCCGGCAGAAGAGAAGATCTTGTCTTGCTTGCTTCATCCCAAAGCTTGCTTCATTGGCCGGCCGACTTTTATAACGAGGTCGTCGATGCACCAAGTGCTGAGTCTCGGCCATTGCGGAGAAAGGAAGGAAGGAGGGGAAGAAGGAAGGGAGGCAGTCGCTTTGCGATCACCATTGTGTTCCTCACTGATTGATCGATCAGATGCGGCACTAGGCCTATAGATTTGTTGTGCATGCATTTGCACGCTGTTATTATGATACGGTGGTAAGCAACGAAGATGGCCGCGCATTTACCAGCCTGAAGAGGCAGACAGCTGACTGCACCTGCAGGCGTGTGTGTGTGTAAATTTGCATGTGATGCAGGATGCACAAGCAAGCAACTTTCTACTTCTTTGTTTGACTCGCCATTCATCAGATCGTCCACTCCAATCCAGTGCACCAGTCAACCAACCAAGTCCTCTTCAATCGTTCTTGCACGCGCATGCATCGCCGAGTACCGTGATTGTGACCGAGACGTCTTTACCGCGCTCGTCGGTCGCGCGCGAGCGAGCCTTCCGTAAAGGGGCACGCGGCCGCGACTGCCCGGGCCGCCCCCCGGGGCGGAGAGTCGCCGCACTTATCGCCGTCTCTCTTGGGGGTTACGTTGAACGTTTTCGCAGGATCTCCCTCCTTCCGCGTGTGCACGCGGCGGCCACCGAGAAGCGCGCAATCTCCTTTCTCTCTCGCGCCCGCCGGCTTTCCGCTTGGGCACGCAGGCACGCAGGCAGGCAGGCAGGCAGGCACGCACGCGCAGGCAGGCGGGCAGGCAGCCCCGCGCGCGCGAGCGAGCGAGCGCAGCGTCGTCGCGGCGGCAGCGGCGCGCGGCTGCAGCGGCGGCTTGCTGCGGCGCGCGAAAAGAGGCGCGTGCGGCACGTGCGTGCACCAGCCCAGTCCATTCCAGCGCAGCGCAGCCCTCCCTCCCTCCTTCCCTCCCTCTTTCTCCCTCCCTGCGACTGCAACGGCGCCGGGCCCTGCCCGCGCAGCGCAGCGCAGCGGTCGCGGCGAGTCGCGGCGGCGCAGCCCGAGCGACGCGCGAGTCGAGGCGGGCGGGCGAGCGAGCGAGCGGGGGACCTACCTCACTCCTCCTCCCTCACCTTCTTTCTCTCAGTCTAGGCGCAGAGTGAGCCAGAGAGGCGAGGCGAGGCGAGACGAGACGAGACCAGCGCGTGCACGCGCGTGCAGAGCCGAGCGGAGCAAGCACAGCAGAGCAAGCTCGGCAGAGCAGAGCACAGCAGAGCAGGTGTAGGTACACTTCGCGCGAGCTCGGGCGAGCGCGAGCGCGTGCAGACCAGAGTCGCGCCGGCGGGAGCTGCCGCGGCGAGGGAAGGGAAGGAAGCTAGGCGGAGACCAGCGGCGCACGGTGCGCCGCCAGGAGCGACGAGGGCCCTCGCGCGAACGCTTGGCCGGAGGGCGAAGAAGCCCGACGGCGACCGCGAGTCCGGAGGCCCCAAGTCCGCGGGCAACCAGGAAGGCAGCATGAGGTCGATGCTGCGCAAGAGCATGGGCCGGCGGTCGGGCGACCGCAAGACCGCGCAGTTCAAGCCGGCCTTTGAGAAGCTGCTCATCTGCGACAACGGCAAGGACAACGTGCCCGAGCTCTTTGTGGACAACGAAGGCCAGGCCAACGAGGCCGTCGCGTGCATCTCGCAGTCGCGCTCGCCCGGACACAAGAACGTGGGCCAGGACGCGATCGGCCTCGCCCGTCATGATAACTGGGACATCAAGGTCCTCTGCGACGGCCACGACCGCGACGGTCACGATGTCTCCCGCGCTGTCTGCAAGGCCATGCCCCGCGTTGTTCTCCGCATGCTGACCGAGCGCGACGACCCGGACGAGCCTCCCTCGGAGGAACTCCTGGTCGAGGCGTTCAGAGAGGTCTCGGACGAGGTCTGCTGGACCGACGAGGACGTGCACCCGGGCATGTTTGTCAAGTGCTTTGCAGGCAAGTGGGAGGGCCGCGTGGGTTTCCTTGCTGAGGGCCGCGATAGCTCCACGGCCGTGCTGGTCGTCGTCGACGAAGACGGCTACCACCGCCCCCTCGTCGAGCGCAAGCACCTCAAGCGCCCCAAGTTCACCGGTGGTACCACCTGTGTCCTGACTGTGATGAACACCGCGAACGGCCTCTGCCGCATTGCGCAGACGGGTGACTCTCGGGCGATGATTTTCAACATGAACATGTTCGAAGACAAGTTCATGCAGCCCGTGTTTGGCGTCGTCGACTTCTCGAGCGATGCCGTACCCCCGATGGGGATTTGTTCCCCGGCGCACAGCGTTTTCAACCCAGCGGAGCTCCTGCGTCTCAACACGGACTACGCTGGCGCGTTTGAGATTGATGGCGCCTTTCTCGTCAACCCCTTGACGAAGTTCTCCATCCAGCCCACGCGCGGCATCGGTGACTTTGATGTCTACGGCACGGGTTACATTTCCGTACCGGAAGTCACGTCCGTTTTTAAGCTCAAGCCAGGCTCTATCCTTCTCATGGCGAGCGACGGCGTCTTTGACGATCACGTCATCAAGACCGATGAACTCGTCACCTTTTTTGCTGACAATATCGAAGACGACATGCCGCTCACCAAGATCGCCAACATGCTCTACGACGAAACCCTCCAGCGCAGTTTGGCCGGTGGCTATGTCGATGACATCTCTCTCATCGTCTACAGGGGTCATGATGTTGACTCGGCGGGCGAGGTTCCCGTGGAAGACCTCGATGGCGACGCCCTTGACATGGACGCTGCCGAAGAAGAGGAGGCCCTCGAGCTTGAACTCGACGAGGCGACCGCGGAGGAGCTAAGCAAGACCACCAACCTGCGCCGTTCGCTGCTCGGCGGTCTCATGAAGAAGACGCGCGGCGCCATGATGGGCAGCAGGCGCGAGCTCATTTCCCTCGATGATGAGCGTATCGCGACGAAACCTGACATCGACGAGCCCAATCCCGAAGATCGCCGCAAGACGATCGACAGGACCGAGCGCGCTGCATATTCGGACTTTCTCCAGGAGGCGCTTCGCCAGAAGGAGGCTGAAGATGCCGATGACGCCGCCGAAGGCGACGAGGACGCGGAGACGGCCGAGATGGCCTCGGCCATTCTTGGTCGCTTTGCCCAGCGTTACGGCCACACGCCCGAGGAGGTTCGCTCGGGTATCAATGTTTCCAAGGACGCTGCGAATGTTGGACGCCGTGTCTCGGCCTCAATGGCGCGCCAAGCCATGTTCGACGAGGATGAGCTGCTTGAAGAGGACGAGGAGGAGGCCGCTTCTAGCTCGAAAAAGGGCAAGAAGAAGAGGTCGAGCAGGAAGTAAAGCGGTCGTCGATCGAGAATAGTGTCTGCACGCGCCTCCTTCATCTTTCTTCAGGTTTTATTTTTGCCTCCACGTATCTGTGTCTGCTGTGTGAATGTGAGAAAGACACGCCTGAATTCCTTTGTTCCTTTCTGTTCAAGTCCACTATCAAGCGCACAAGGCCGTCAGAATAGATAGGCCAACCTACAGCTTCCTTGACCTCGAGCCATCACTCGTCCACGAATGCGCCGCTCGCTCGGTGCATCGGAAGTGTTGATGTTGATGTTGTTGATGGATGATGATGATGATCACGTTGTTTCTTTTCTTTTTTTTCTTTTCCTTGTTTCTTTCTTTCAATCTGCAACTCGTGAGCATCGCGAAAAATCGCGAATGCGTGTATGGGTATAATGAGGCAACATCATGACCATCATTTGACCCCCAGGTATGGATTTGGCCAGCTCACCGCTTTGGGAAAAAAATGAGAATAACGTTTTTATCTTTTACTTCAGTGACTTGTCCATCGTCTTCTAGATTCCACCAACACACAAGACGAAAATATATGAGCGTTGTGGGGTGGAGAGACTGATCACTTGGCTGGCTGGCTGGCTGGCTGGCTGGCTAGCAGACTAAATGTATGCAAGCTCGATTGCCGCGTGTGTGTGTGTCTCACAACGAACGGTTGTTTCTTTGCTTGCATTTGGCTTTTGCTCTGTTGCTTTGTCGCGTTTTTACTTTTTGGCAGGCTTGGGCACAAAGGCCGGAATGCCGGTAATGGCACGGCCAAGAATGAGCGCATGAACATCGTGCGTGCCCTCGTATGTGTTGACAGCCTCAAGATTCATCACATGGCGAATCACGTGATACTCGTCAGCGATACCGTTGCCGCCAAGCATATCGCGAGCGGTGCGAGCAATGTTGAGAGCCTTGCCGCAGTTGTTTCGTTTGATGAGGGAAATCATTTCGGGGGCAACCTTTCGGTTCTCCTTGAGACGACCCACCTGGAGTGCAGCCTGCGTGCCGAGTGCGATTTCGGTCGCCATGTCAGCCAACTTGAGCTGCGGAATCTGGTTCGCGGCCAGCGGAGAGCCGAACTGCTTGCGATCGAGGGTGTACTCGCGCGCGACCTCGTAACAGGCGTGCGCAGCGCCCATTGAGCCCCAGGCAATGCCAAAACGGGCGTTGTTGAGGCAGCTAAAGGGCCCCGTCAGACCACGGACCTCGGGAAGCATGTTCTCGGCGGGAACAACAACGTCTTCGAGAAAGATCTGACCCGTTGTGGAAGCACGGAGGCTGAACTTGCCCTCGATCTTGGGCGTCTCAATGCCCGGCATGTCACGCTCGAGGATGAAGCCGCGAATGTCGCCTTCGTCGTCCTTTGCCCAAATAATAAAGAGATCCGCAATGGGCGAGTTGGTGATCCAGTTCTTGGCTCCGTTGAGAATGTAAGAGCCATCGGCCTGCTTGCGCGCACGCGTTTCCATCCCACTGGGGTCCGATCCGTGGTTGGGCTCGGTGAGCCCGAAGCAGCCGATCAGATTTGCCGAGGCCAGTTCGGGAAGGTACTTCTTCTTTTGCTCTTCGGAGCCCCAGTCGTAGATGGGGCCCATGACCAGCGAGCTCTGCACCGACATGGCTGATCTGTATCCGCTGTCGATGGCCTCCACCTCGCGCGCCACGAGACCGTACGCCACGTAGCCCACGCCCGCGCCGCCATATTCCTCGCTCACGGTGGGACCAAGAAAGCCGAGCTCGCCAAGCTCCGTCATGATCTTCTTGTCGAAGTGCTCCTTGCGGGTGGCCTCGATTACGCGCGGCTTGAGCTCCTGCTGCGCGTATTTCCGCGCGGCGTCCCGAATTTGGATCTCGTCCTCGGTCAGACCGCTCTCGACGTTGAGCGGGTCCTCCCAGTCAAAGTCCACGTATCCCTTGGACGCCATCTGCGAGGAGAACGCGCGCCGCCCCGTCGCGGCGAGCACGGCCTGCGACGCTTTCGCGCCCGGCGCCTGCCTCATCATCATCATCATCGTCGTCCTCCCCCGCTACTACCTCCTTCCCGTCCCACTCCGTGTTCCGCTTTTTCCGCGAGTTTCCGCTCTGCCTGCCTGCCTGGGTCACAAGGCGCCCCGCGTCCTGCGAAGAAAGCCTCCGCGCTTCTCGCGAGCGGGCCAGCCAGCGGAGCGCAGCCCGGCACGGAGAGCCCAGCGCGGCGCTGCTCCGCTCTACTCTGCTCGCGGCGTGGCGTGGCGTGGCGTGGCGTGGCGCGGCGCGGCGTCGCGAGGCGAGGCGTATCGTCGCGGCGAGCGCAAGTTTCGGGTTTGCTTTCTGTCGCTTTTGCTTTCCGCTTTTGCTTGCTCTCTACCTTCGCTCTGCTTTCGCCCTTTGCGATGCGATGCGATGCGATGCGGTGCGGTGCGGTGCGGCGATGCAAGGGCGGGCCTCGCGCGCCTCGCCGTTAGGACGCGGGGCTCCACTACGATGCAAAAAGCCATCCCCGCCGAGCGGCCTCGCGAGCGCGGCCGGGCAGGCGAGGACGCGGCGCCGGCGGCGCGACGGGCGGGCGGGTCGAGCGCGGCGCGCCTAGGTCCGCTCCTCGCGCGGGGTCCTGCCGCTCCTGCCGCCGCGGCGCGCTGAATGGCGCGGCCTCCGAGCGAGCCTGCCCGTCCGTCTTTCCGCGAGCCGGCCCGGGCTGCGCGCGACAGACGCCGCCGCCGTAGCTGCGGCCGCGAGCGGGCGAGGGGACCTCCTCCCTCGCTCGCTCGCTCGCGCGGGACGCCCGGCGCGAGCGAGCGTCGGTCGATCCGGTCGACCTTGCATCGATCGTCTCGCGCGGCATCGCGTGCTTGGGCTCTTCTGTATCTAGGCTATTTCGACCCTTTCGACGATTCTCGACCCGCGGCCCGCAGCCGCTGTGCCCGCGACGGCGAGTTCCGGCGCCACGCACCGCCTCGAGTTCCAGGCGGGGCATCGCCGCCCACCTGCGGCTTGCAACCTGCCGGCCGGCCGGCCTCGCGGCTGATGCGAGGATCCCTGCACAACGCGCAGGTGGTGGAAGCAGCACGCGTACGGACAAGTTGTGCCGTGGACGGTTAGTACCGGTACCGATTGGCGGTATAGACGCCAGGGGGCGGGGGCGGGTAAAGGGACCCAAAACAGTGGGGGTTAGGCCTGTTTTAGGCCGGCCCCGGCAGCGGCCGGAGTTTAGAGGGTCCTCAGGCAGGCTGTGGAGAGGAGGCGAGGCGAGCAAGAGCTCGTCGTGCTGCTGCTGCTGCTGCTGCTGCTGGCGACGGCGCAGCACGCAAATTGGAGACGAAGGGAGAGGAGCAGAGAAGCGGAGAGGGCTGGCTGCGGCAGCCGCGCGAGACCTGGGACGGGACCGGGTCCGGGACGCGACCGAGGGAGGCAGGCAGGGTCTGAGGCCGTCGGCGGCGACATGGCATCGACGGCGGTGGTGCGGCAAGTGCTCTCGGGCATCACACCGAGCGGCGTGCCCACGCTCGGCAACTATCTGGGCGCTCTGCGCAGCTGGATCTGGCTGCAAAGGGCGGTCTCCAACTCGGCCCGGGAAAATGGCGTCTTGTCCCTCGACGCGAGCCCCTTGAGCGAAGAGGACGCCCGCAGGGCGCTGGAGTCCTACGATCAAGACATCGCCGAGGTCGCCGCGAATCAAGGTGACCTCTCCTTTGCAGCACGTGCGCAAAAGACCGATGGTCACTCGCTCTTCATGATTGCAGACTTGCATGCCATGACTGTGCCTAAAAATATGGAGAACCTGCGGCAAAAGTCCTTCGAGCTCGTCGCCTCTTACCTGGCGTGCGGTCTTGACCCCAAACAAGCCGTGCTCTTCCAGCAGTCGCGCGTCGCGGCGCACTCCGAGTTTGCCTGGATCATGCAGTGTTACACATCCGTAGGCCGCCTCAATCGCATGACGCAGTTCAAGGAAAAGGCCGGCAAGCGGAGCGAGAACGCCACCGCCGGCCTGTACACCTACCCCTCGCTTATGGCGGCTGATATTCTCTTGTACAACCCCACCCACGTACCTGTTGGCGATGACCAGATGCAGCATCTTGAGTTTACGCGTGACATGGCTGACCGATTCAACGACCGGGCCAATCTTGAACTTTTCAGACCACCTGATGCCATCTATCAGGAAAGCGGCGCCGCGCGCATTATGAGCTTGCGCGATGGCAACAAGAAAATGAGCAAGTCGGATCCTAACGAGGGATCGCGTATCCTTCTCACCGACTCTGCCGATGATATTGCGCGCAAGATCAAAAAGGCTGTCACTGACACAGCCGGAGCCATCTCGCGCGCAGACCGCAAGAATGACCGCCCTGCTGTTTTCAACTTGCTCACAATCTCCGCAGCTCTTCGTGGCACAGACCTTCGGGATGAACTCATCGCTTACGATGGTCGAATGTGCTCTGAACTCAAGAATGATCTTACAGAGCTCCTCGTCGATGTCATCTGCCCTATTGGTGACGAGGTTCATCGTCTCCTCGACGATCGGGACGTCATCTACAAGGTGTTGGATGACGGCGCTGACCGCGCGGCTGAGATTGCCAGCATCACAATGAAGGACGTGCACCAGGTTATGGGTCTTACGCCTTTTTCCAAGGCCAACCCTTGATGCTAGAACCCCCCCCCCCCCCCCCCCCTCCCTAAAAAAGATATTTCCTGTCAACAACCCAGGCAATCTTGAAAATGCACGCAAAGTCTGCTGTTTGTCGTTGCCACAACTTCCCTTCTTACCCTATGCTTGCATTCCTCAGATTCTTGCCTGGACTGGCTACTTTTCTTTCGATCAGCTGGGACATAAAATCGAGTGCTTTGGTGCTGTATTTCGCGAATGACTCGGATCCACAGTCAGTTTGCCTTTTTGCGTCGCTCTCCGGTCATCCAATGAACTTGTGGTCAATCCAGCCGTCCTTTATCGACTGCAAGCTGTGGTCAGCAGTGACACTCCTCTAAAGGGTGTCGAAGACATGTGATCACAAGCAAATCAGCAAATTATATGGTAGAGTCATCGAGTTCGTGTATGAATGATTTTCAATTCTGGCCAGCGGTGGAACTATTTTTTTTTAAAGCACACTTTGGAGGCCCGAATTTGGTCATCGAGGAAGTCATTCACAAGGGCAAAGCGATGCCTAAGCAAAGAAAATGCGCTATGCGATTTACAAGGACGATAAAACGCTGTGCAATCTCTGGGGTTTCTTTGCATGCATTTTTTGTTTTGTTTTTGCAAAGGAAGGCACCCAAGCTGCTTCGTGGATTTACATACACACATACATACACACGCGCAGCTCCGGGTTAACTCATCGGAAAAGAGGCCGGCACTTCAAGTTCGATCAGTAGCAGCTCAAGATTCATCTCTAGCCCGACCTCTATCAGGTCCCTCAAGCTCAAGCTTTCAGCCTTTGCAAAACGAAGATTAGGCGAGCGTCGCAGGTCGCAACGCCGTTAGTAAAGTGCTAGAAACATTTCAACTTGGCAGAGACAGACGGTCGATCCTAACCACGCAGCGCCAAAGCTGCGTGGGCGAGGCAGGCAGGCTGGTAGGCTGGCAGCGACGCAGTTATGGACTTCCTGAGCGGGCTCGGTAGCGGCGGCGCCGGCGGCGCCGGCAACGGTGACGCAAACCGCGTAGCAGAGGCTGTCCGTGCTGTACAAACGGCGGCCATGGATGCCGAGCGGCTCGACGCAGCAGCAGCACTCAAGCGACTCGCCTTCGGGGAAGCCTCCGCGGCGGGCCGCGAACAAAAGAGCGGCGCCGTGAGCAAGCAGGCGCTTGGCGATAACTTCCCCGCGCTTTTTGAGCTTGTGGCTCGCAAAGATCTGGACGAGGAGATCAAGCAAACCGTGCTCGATGTCCTCAACCGGGCCTGCGAGGCCGAAGAGCCCCCGGAAGATGACGCCTCGCTCATCCCAAATGCTGCTCCTAGCACGCTCAGCGGTACGGGCGCCGTGAGTTTTGCGTGGCTTCAGGCACCGCTCGCAAACACAGACCGCATCCTCGAAGACAAGACTTGGTTCGAGAGCCTGCTCGAGGCCCTCGTGAGCCCCGAGCAGTGGACACGACTTGCCACCATCCAGCTGCTCACGACGCTTCGCAACAACCGGCCAAGTCAAATGGAAAAGTCAGTCGAGACAACTCCCGCGGGCATGCAGCGATTGGTCGACGTCCTTGACGCCAATGAGGAAGTCGTCCGAAATGAAATGCTGCTCCTGCTTCGCTCACTCACAGAAAATAACGAGCAACTCCAAAATTTTGTCGCCTTCAGGGATGGCTTTGCAAAGCTGTTTCAGATCATAGAAATCGAACAGCAATACGACAATGACATGATCGTTGTAGACTGTCTCACAATCATGAACTGGGTCCTTCGCGGCAATCCTCTTACCCAAAAACTCTTTGCGCAGAGCGGTCTGGTGTCGCGTCTTGAAGGCGTCTTGGCATTGCCAAGGGTCAAGCCACCAGCTACGCACGATGACAGCGGAATGGAAAGTGGCTTTGGTCGCCGCGAGGATCAAAATGACGAACCAGGCTCCCCGCTCAGCGCCGCTGCCTTTGATGTAGATTGCAGCCCCGTCCGGCTGCACTACATGCGACAGGCCTTGGAACTTTTATCCAACCTCGTCTCTGGCCTTTGCCCCGGCCCTATTCTTGACCAGCCGTGGTTTGATCCCGACGGAGCCTACGTTTTCCCCACTTCGCGCCCCGATGAAGTTGTAGCCGCCGTACTCGAGCGACATCGTCGCCATCGCCTGCAGCAAGAATCGCAGGATCAGAATCATTTCAACAAAAACAAGCAAGTCGCTGGCGCACAAGACCTGCAAGGGAATGGTAAAGACGGAGGGCAGGACAGAAAAGCTAGCAGCAGCAAAAGAAACATGGTCATGTCTGCAGATGAGGAGGCAGAAATTCGACGGCGACATGTTGCACAACTTCGCGAAATGCAGGCCACCGTAGGAGGCTGTATTCCTGTCGTGGAGGCTATCGCCCAAATTGCCGTGGGCCTTCCCTCGGACGCCTTGGACCGATCCCGTTTCAACAGTATCGGCAGTGGATCCCTCGATGATATGGACTCGCTCGTGTCGTGGGGAGAGCTTCGCCAGCAGGCCTTTTACCTTCTTGGAGACATTGTCTGCGACAATGAGATGGTGGCGCAGCAAATTCTCCACATGCAAGTGGTTGCGCCGGCAAACAGCGCTCTTTCCTCCGCGGCGGGCGTCGCCCTGCGTCTCAACGATGCCGCGCGCAAGAAAGATCTGCATCGTGGTCTCTCAATGCCTCGCGCAGAGCAGCGCATCTCCACGCGCTCTACCGTCGCGTCGGGGGCCACGCTGCTCGCCCTACATGCCGCCACAGTCGAGGAAAAGGCAGCTGCAAGCTACTTTATTGAATGTCTCTTGTACAATAACCCGACCGTGCAGATCAGCGTCGTTGGCCACGCACTCACGCCTCCTCCCGAATCCGTTTCCGATGTTGCCGTCAGATCCCTCGTTGCGCCGCCTGCCGGTCGCCTCCTCGCAGAGACGCTTTCAGACGCATCTGTGGTTTGCATCACCTCTGCAAAAGCTGCCGCTCACGCATCGACGGCGGGGGAGCTTGATCCTTTGGCGGCGCAAGACAAGGAAGAGCAAGAAGCTGAGGCGAGCGTTGTTCACAGTCGCGCTGGACGGCTCATGGAAACCCTCATACGAGACAACGCGACATGCCAAGAGCTTGCCCTCCGTATCCCGGCAGGCGCCCCTCGCGCGGGTTTCAAAAATTCGCAGCTCCAAGCATCGCTCTCTGCTGTTGCTGCCTCTGCCATTTCTTCTCGATCAAACGTCAACGGTGGCGATCCCAATGGCGGCGGGGCAGGTCGAGATGCAAGCGAGGACGGTGTAGAGCTTGCGGAGGGCGAGTTCTTTGACATCTTTGTCAAGGACCTGGCGCAAGCAATGCGAGCCTACGCTTCCTCGCCCCGCGCGCGTCTCAAGACCTGCGCTCTGGCTCTCTTTCGCCTCTTCGCGCTCTGGATAGATGGTTGTGCAATTGTCGCAGAGAAATTGCTTGCCTCGTCCGCTAGTCTTGTTCTCTTTGATGCCGCCGCTGGCGTTGTCCAGGCCAACGCACAGGGCTCTTCACATGAAGATGTTGACATTGCGGGTCTTGCGGCACTTTGCGTGGGCTTGAGCTTGCGCGCCGTCAAAAGTTCCAAAGCTCGCGACGACATCCTTGCCCTTATTTCGGGGCGAATCGGCTTTGAAGTCTTTTCGGATCGCATCACGCGCCTCGAGCGATTGCCTGAACTGAAGATGGCTGGTCTTTCCAAACGCGCTCGCAAGCAGCAGGCGAACGCTTTGGGCAAACCAACGCACACTGAGCTTGACTTGCTCCAGATCCCGCGCTATGACAAACGCTTTTTTGAGCAAGTGCAACGGAGCGCAAAAGCCATCCAAGAGGCAATTATTGCCATGTACACGGGAAGTGAAGATCAAGCCGTGGATGGGGACGATCCTAATGGCCTCTCCGAGGATCCTTCTCAGCTTCAGGAAAAGTACAGAAACCTTGTCCGCGTCGGCGAGCAGTACAAGGACATCATTCGAATGCAGGACAAAGAAATTGGGCAGTTACGTAAGGTCATCAAAGCAAACAACATTGACGAGGCTGCTGGAGATACCGTCGCTGACGCCCAAGAGCTCAAAGTCCTTCAACGCACCATTGATAACCTGCAGCAAGACAATGACAACCTCGCGGCTGAACTTGAGAATGCAAAACGCGAACTTGAGCAGCAGACGCGTGAGCTCGAACAGGCACAGGCACAGGCACAACTTGCCCAGTCACGCTCCGCCGAAGTGGAGCAGGAAACCGTCGGCGACGAGGTTGAGTCCCTCCGCGCCCAACTCGACGCCGCGCGCACGGAGCTCGAAACGCTGCGCGGTGATGGAGCATCGGATGTCAAGGCTGTCGCCGTATTGCAGCGTGTGCTTGACGTTTTTCGAGACGAGGCGTCCTCGAGCGCAGTCGAGCACCTTCCTCTTTTAGCGCGGGCTGCTCGCGACGCAAATGTGCGTGGCGATGCGCTCGAGAGCTGGCTTCTGGCTGCTTCTGATTTAGCTGCTGCATTTACAGAATATGGTGCTGCCGTTGAGATTCTTGAGGCGAGCGACGATCCATCCTCTGACATGCAAGCCAAGATGGATCTCATGGCACAGCGAAGGTCAGACGCTGGAACTGCGCCAGCTGTGCAAACGCAAGGTCTTGATGACTTTTCGTCACGAGCTCTTCAAAGCGATAATGCTCGTCTCTTGCTCTTGCTCGCCAATCAAGAGATGGACCGGTTTCTTTTGCTGCAAAAGTTGCGCGAACTCGGGGGCGAGGACGCAGAGAGGACGTTTTTGCGCAATAGCGCCGCCAATCTCCATCAGGCGCTGTTTTCTGCCTCAGCAACTCCAGAATTTCCAACGTCGAGTCCGCGTAGAGAAGAAGATCCTGTCAGTCCGTCATCATAAGTAAGACGGAAGCTTCACGCACGCACGGACACACGGATGCGCACTCACACGCGCACGTGAGAAGGAAGGCATGTTAATGAGTGTTCCATCGGAAAGATGAACGACTTCGACTTGAGCCCGCCGACAGCACTTACTGCCATTTGCGAGCCGATTAAGTGTTCAAAGGGAGGGCGATGAGTCCAAAGATTCTTCTGTTTAGATCGAGCCCTATAAGTCGAGATAGTTTGCACCCGATATGTCATCGGAGCAGCTTTTGTTCAATCATGCAACTGCTTGCAATTGCGAATGTCTGTGCACAGCAAATCCGGGTCTTAAGAATCTCCGAAAACTTGTTATTACGAAAGAGATGTTTTCAATGACCTAGATGAGAAGTGAAAGCGAGTATACTGAAAGAGAATGTTCCTGACGCACTTTTGCAAAGGAGATACACAGACACGACCCAACCTAGCCACTGATTACGGTATACACGGAGAAAACGGACCAAAGAAAGACGCATTATTTCGTGGTGATGGGCGCCCCCCCCCCTCCCCTGGGGTGGACGGGCCTAGAGCATGCCAACAATCTTAGACTTTGTCAAATTCGTGTTTTGAAGGCAATGCGTCCGCAGATTCTGAATCCAAAAGTCCCGTTTGTCAATATTGTTGGCCACAAGATAGGTCCGAACACGCTTTCCGAGCTGGTTCTGCTTCATATCAGCGAGCGATTTGCTCGTATGAGACAAAATATCATCTCCCTCATTGTCCAAAGACCCTGTATCTCCCCGCGCGTCCTCTGAACGCAGCTTGTAGCGCTCAGGATGCTCGATGACAATCGTGCAGTCAAGCGTTCCGCCAGAGACCCCCTTTTTTCGCAAGTACTGGGCATCCGCTGAATCAGGCAGCACCGGGGACACCTCAACGAGTTCACCAAAGCCCCCCTGCGCCACGCGCGCAAGCATATCGCCCTTCTCTAACCAGTAGAGAAGCTGGTGGTGCGCGATCGCAAAATAAAAGCGACGCCATTGCTTGCTACGGGCCCGCTGAAGAATGCGCAGGTGACCAAACGCCTTGCAGTCCGACTCGGAGATGATGTACTTGCTTTCCTGGGCTTCTCGAGCGCGGTTCTGGAGTACTTGATTTTTTAATCCCCCAAAGTTCATGTACTTTTCACGAACATTCTGCAAAAAGACATTTCCCGGCTTCTTCTGACCTTCGGCGCTTTCCACGCGGTTGTTGTCTGACATATAGTCGTTTGCCGACCCGCCCTTGGAGTAACCCAGGGCGCCGAGCAACGGCCCATTCGTGTACAGCTCCACGAGATCATCGTTTGTTGGCACGAGGGCCATAATGTGCTTGAATTTCACGACCATCACGCCGAGCGGCCGAAACCTCTCTGTAAAGAGAAAGATGCCGACAAAGAGAACAATGTAACGCGATGGCACAAGGACGAAGAGCACCAGCAGCGCGGCCGTAACCTTCATCATAAAGTGCGTTTTACGAGGGTGAGTCCAATTGAAGAGATTCTTGAGCTGCTCCATCGTATTGTTGATTGCAAAGAGATTATCCTGGAAGATTTGCAGGTTCTTAAAGACCACACGCGACTGCTCGATCAGGCCTCCTTTGTCTGCCTTCTTGGCTTCCTGTGTCGCTCTGTAGGCCTCCTCGGCGCCGGGATCAGGAAGCATCAGCTGAGCACGCACCAATATCTCTCCAAAGGGGGGGCCTTCTTGCTGCCAGTGAAAACCGAGATCCGTGTTGGCCCTGGTCATTTGACGTGGTTCCTCGTCTTCGACTACAGACGTCCCGCTGTCAAACTCCGATTTGGCGTCCGAGTCCGTTCGCTGCAGCACAGAGTCGAGAGATGCGTACGACTCAATGTGCATCGGCGACTCGCTTCCCTCAGAAGAAACCCTGCGCGACCTTTCTTCGCCGATACGCGAGGCAATTTCAAGGCCATCAGCGCCATCGTCTTCCGCCGCATATGATGCTTCGTCTTCCGCATCTGCGGTTTTCGATTTGCCGGCTTGAGCTCTGAGAAGCTTTGACAGCGGCGTTTTGAAGATGGAGCTCGAGAGCGAAGTTCGTGGTCCACGAGAAACGCGCGCGACAGTCTTGGAGCTGCGCGCTCGCGACGTAGTCGAATAACGACGACCTTGCGCGCAAGACCAAAGCTGGCGGTCCGCTTTGCTACTGTCGAAACGCAGACCGAGTGGGATCCACTTTTCCACGATGGGTTGTTCGTTGGCACTGTCATCAGCAATGATTAAGGACAGTGGAATGCTTGCGCGTCCGATAAAGTCACGATGCGTGTAGTTGTCCTCATCAAAGACATCGAACACAAGGGTCGTCTCCATGTTGCTCCATGGTTCGGAAGACGTGACGTGCTCTTGAGCTGTCGTCACTTCCATTGCGTCCTCATCGGAATCAAAATCGTAGTCATCGCTACTACCCCCAGTCCCTGCGCCCGAAGAGAACCGGCCGCTTCTCACTCGTCCCGAAGACGAGCGCGTCGGAGTTCTTGCCTCCGCGACAGAAGTCGCTTGCAAACCGCTTGCGGAGAGACCCTCGGTCATAATTTTTGGATCTCGGAAGCTTTCCTGAATGCCGCGCAAGGTGAGAGAGAGCAAGATGTCACCGGCCTTACTCCAGCGCGTGAGGCCGCCGTCACCCTCTTTCATGTTGTCGTCACCGAGCTCCTCTGCCTGGATGCCGCTGCTAGGAGGCACCGCTTGGGGCGAAGAACTTTGTTCTTCCGCGAAGACTTCGAGTGGAAACCACTGATTGACACTCACGTCGCTTCCCGCGTCTGCAAGAAGCTTGAGCGGAATAAAAGCATACGACACATCTTTCATGCTCCCAGATTTCGAGCGCTCAGGATTGGAAGACGAACGAAAGGTAAGAACGAGAGCATCGCCCGGGTCCACACGGGCGTCATGTCCGATGCGGAGCTGCTCGTTCCACATTGGGTTCAAGAACGCACGAGCGACCCGCGTCGAGATGGCAGCAGGCAGCTGTGACTCTTGTTGCAAGATAATGTCATGCAAAAGCTTCTTGTCAAGGGGCGAGTAAGCCGTCTCCTCCTTTAGCAGCTCCTGTCTTGCAATTGCGCCCTCCGAATCAAGCTGATGCGCGCCTGGGAGCCAGCTGAGCTCCGCGGCGAGGCGCTTTTGCTCCTTATTCATGGTATCGCTAATGGACATGCCGCGGTAGAGGTCGTGTGGCACACCCATGCTCGATGCAATCGAGCTTGTCATCGATATTGCTTCGCTGCTCAGGCTATGCATCCTTGTTCTGTCTATAGATTCTGCATCTGAATTTTCAGCTGCCTCGATGCAATCTTGAAACGCATCAATCTCGTCGATCGTTGACGTGTCGGAAGATCTACGGCGTGCGGCTGTTCGGCGGTATCGTAGCGCCGAGGACTTGCGCCGAGACCTGCCAGACCCGGATGCACCAAGAGCGTCGCTCTTGCTGCGCGCCGACTGAAGCGCGTGCCGCTGTGCATGCAAGAGTGCAAATGGGACAACCCGCGCAGTCACCTGGAAGCCTGTGTCCAGCTTGTGAAGAGAATTGGGCAGTTTGTCGCGCGTGACGTTGCGTGTCCCCACAATGTGAAGTTGCAATTCTGGTTTGGAAAGAATCTCGCGGCTGACAAAGGTCTCGATGGCAGGCACACGAGTTCCGTCGCGCGAACTCCGCCATTGAATGAGCGAGGATCCTTGGTTCGCCTTAAATCCAATGATCGAACCGCTCCAATCCGGCGTGAGCGTCTTGTATACGGTGCGGGTTCGACCCAACTTCTTCTCTACGGGTTTGCTTCTCGGCACGGTGACGAGGGACACGTGAACCATGGGGTCAGATGTTCCCGTGCTATCCATGGCGATAAGGTTGCGACCGGCAATTACGGTGACCAAAAGTCGGGCCTTTGTATCTTCCTCGCCCACGCCAGATTTTTGTAAAAGCTTCGATGCGAAGCGGCCGTAGGTTCTGTCCGAGTGTTGTTTGATAATGTAGATGAGCATCACTAGCGGGAAGACCGCCAAGACACGAGACGTCCAGAACTCCAGAACACAAGAGAGAACGAGGATCGCGAGACTAAGAGCGCTGGTAGGTGGATTTTTCCAGTTGAGCACATAGTTCATTGCGCCGAAGACGCTCATGACACCTTTGAAGATGGTCTCGGAGCGCTGCATTTCATGTCGCATGTTCGCGACAGAAAATGCTTTGGTGCTGTGCTTGCTTGGATTAGCGTGCGTGGAGAGACTTCCGTTGAGCAGATTCTCCTGGAAGTGCATTGCCAGACGCAGACTGCCTTGCTTCTTGTCCTTGCCATCCTTGATGACGAGCTTGATGGGCTCGAGGCGAGCCGGCTCGGCCAGATGCGGGTGATTGAACACCGCGCTTGCCTCGAGCTCGATGAGATCATTGAGACCTACCGAAGCGCTACCCATGAGTTTTAGCGGTCGCGAGTTGGTGTTGAGACCTTGCACAGGCACATTCCAGACTTCGATCTTGATGGGCGTGAACATGTCGCGAACGGGAAAGCGAAAGTAGCAGTCGTCGGGGTCAAAGGTGACGTTGACGACGCCCGGAAAGGTTTGCGTGAGCATCTGCTTCTCGCCGTACTTGACAACGCAGCGCAGATTATAGTTAAAGTCGTTTGTGTCCATTTTCAGCTTGAGCAAGCTCATCTCTACCGTACCCAGCGTCGGCTGAAGGAATTCCATGACATTAACCAGACGAATGGAGAGGTGAATCTCGGCTTCATCGACGCTGAGACGTGCAAAGTCCTCACGGTGCATCGAACCGGCGGCAGGTCGGCTCCGCTCCATGCGCGAGCGATAGTCATCAGAAATAAAGTCGAGCATGAACCAGCCTTGAATGGCTGCATCTGGTTGTTTGCGAATTTCCTCCAAAGGATAGCTAAAGTGCGCGATGGGCTCGCCAGTGTTCTCGAGACACACAAACAAGTGAAGACTCTCTTGCAGCTCGAATGGGTCGAGCGACGAAAAGTAGAGCTCCTCGTGGACGACTGCGTGGCCGTGAAACATTTTGCAGAGGCTGGTCTCCTTTTGATTGGAGGCCACAATAGCGCGAATGAATATGTTGCGGTGCGTGGTTTGGCGGGAGGACTCGTCGAGTCCTTTCGCTCGATTGATGCGCACGAGAAGTTTCTCTCGGGGCATGAGGCGCGTTTCTGCGATGGGATGCAACTCGATGGCGAGGCGGAGTCGAGGCGTGAGCTTTCGTGAACTCTTGTCGCGGCGCTGGCTCCGGCCCGACCCGCCTATTCCGTTCTCGGAGAATGAGTTTTTAAAGGTCGCCGCGGGACTCGACGGTTTGGCGTTTGGGTGATCAAGCTCGAACCATGCGTGCACCTGCTTGCCGTCGCGATCGATATAGCCCATCTTATCCATAAGAAAGCCGACATCAATGGTGGTGAGCGCGATGACGCGTCCCCCGAGCTTGTCGTTGCCCGCTTCCGTCTTGGCGGACCCCGTACGCTCACGTTCACCAGTGGTCCCTCCAGACGCTGGCGTACGTACAGTCAAAAGAATACGGTCCTGGCGGCAGAGCCCAAGTGCACCCGGTACAGCAGACTTGGAGAACTCAAAGCGCTCCTTGTAAACTGGATTGGACGTTCCCTTGATCAACTTGGTGCGCTTGGTCTCTTCTTGGCCGCAAGTGATGGTCACAAAGGTCGGATTTGAGCCGTCGCCTACGCCATCTTCACCTAGACCGCTGGCGCCAATGACGTGAATACGCATCTTGAAGAACCAAACTCTACCATTGTATGACTTGTACTGAGCCTGTTTCGACTGCGCCACCGTGTCGAGAACGTCGCGCGTTGATGATCCCATGTGCAGCAGGCGCCTGCGAGGGTCCTGTAGGTTGCTAATTGGGCGTTCGACGGTCGGATTCGAGACCGAAAAGGTAATGTGAACTTGGATCTCGCCAAGATTTTGCATTGCTTGGTCGCGGATCTGACTCGACAAGGTCTCATTGCTCTTGTTGTACTTGGGAATGCTCTTTTTCAGCTTGAGAGAGTACCACTCGGGCCCGCTCTCGCAGCCTAGAAAGCTCCAAAAGGGAATTGCAACGTAGCCGAGATCGTCGTCGCGCAAGAGCCTGTCATGGTCTTTGACGGCAATGATAATCTCGTCCGTCTCTGTAATAATTTCTTGTCCTTTGCCGAACTCGAACGTGCGCTTCCACACAGGATTAAGGGTCCGCTTTTGAATGCCCGTGCGCATAGAAGTGTTGCGCACAGTAACAATAGCGTACGGGTCACTTTTGCCATTTGCGTCCGCGGCGATGATGTTTCGGGCTTGAATCACTTCCACGTGCAAAATAGTGTGCGCCGTTGCGTATCGGGCAGATCGCGTACCGAATTGTTCCAGGCTCTCATCCAGCTGCGAGTCGCGCGAAAGCATATGCATCACAGACCCCTTGAGGTTCAGCTCTCGTGTTGGGAGCCTTGCAATTTTTTCAAAGTCCTTGAGGGTGTCTTCCTCCGCAGAGCCAGCAAAATAGGAGAGTCGAATCTTGATTTCGCCACGAACCGTCGTCATTCCAGGGCTGCATTGCAGCGAGAACCATTTCGGCTTCGTGTTGACAATCTGCGCATTGATCGACTGAAAACGTCGGAAGCGAGCGTGGACTTTTCTTGGTTTCGTCGAACTGTTGGCTCCATCTTTCGGAGTAGTCTTTGTAATCGAGCCAAGATTGAAAAGTGACCGCG
Organism: Aurantiochytrium sp. KH105; assembly: GCA_003116975.1. Taxonomy (NCBI): domain Eukaryota; class Bigyra; order Thraustochytrida; family Thraustochytriidae; genus Aurantiochytrium; species Aurantiochytrium sp. KH105. Next base: position 61,785 of record BGKB01000035.1, read on the forward strand.
TTGACCGATGCGACTTGAGCGATCGGCCGGAACCCGATGAAAAGACTGAGCGTGGACTGTCGGGTTTGACGGGTGGTGGTGAGGGGAGATTGCCCGAGTTTGGTTCGCTTCTGTCGCCTTCCTGGCCCTCATTTCGGAGTCGCGCGGCAAGACGCGCACCAGGCAAAGCTGTGGGAATGGGTTGCTGGGTCTCCGAAGTATTTGATTGACGTCGGTTCTCGGAACCCTGGTCGCTATCCTCGTCGAAATCATAGGCGTCCACCTCTTCTTCTGCATCGTCATCGTCATCATCGTCATCGTCATCATCATCGCTACTGTCATTGATCTCATCTTCGTACTCGTCTTCTTCGTTATGATGGTGCGACACAATTGCCCAGAGTGGCAGTTCGATGCGTCCAAGATCATCGTCGAAGCCGACAACGTCGTGATCCTTGACGACAACTGTGACGAGGTCATCCAAAGAAATAAGTTCCTTCGGGTTCTCATCGCCTCCGAAAACAAATGTCTCGCCCCAAAAGGGCGTTAGACTTTTGGAGACCACCTTGGTCTTGCGTTTTGCATTCTTGAGACGAATGACGCAGTATGGGTCAGATAAGCCGTTCATGTCAGCTGCGAGAAGGCCACGACCCTCGATAATCTCGACGAGGAGCGCGGGCCGCCGACTTCCAGCAATCCGTGCAGGAGGCGTAGAAAAGCCTTCGATGCTCCCCAGAGAACTGAGTCTACCTCTCTCGCTCGCAGCGTCTATCGTTGAAGGCGGCCCAAGGACGACATGTTCGCTCTTTTGGTGCGTCAAATCATTCGAGATGACAAGATTTCGCGTTCGTGGGCCATCGAGGGCCATGTCTGGTGCCTGAAAGACCAGAGCATCTGCTTCTTCGTCCATTTGATCAATTTCGTCATCCATTAGTGGATAATTCCGCCATTCGCCCTCAAGAATCACACCTGGTGAATCGAGGTCAAGGCCCGACGCAGTGGCCCCAGACCGGACAAGCGCCTCTTGCGTCTTGTGAGGCCTCGAAAGAGCGCTTTTTAATCGCGAGAACTTTGGCGAATGTAGAACGGGAATGGGAATCGAGAGACCAGCAAGGCTCTTGCTCGACCTGGATGAGCGATGTGATCGCTGCGACTGCCCCGAGAGCGGCTCCTCGAGATTGGCCCCTTCATCGAGATGGCGCTGCTCGAGCGGGGAGAGCGCCTCTTCCGCGACGTCTCGGACCCAATACATGCTCAGACAGATTTCGCCTTGCGCAGTTTTCATTTTTTCGTAAGGGGCCAAAGGGAACCACACCTTGCCATCGGCGGTGCCAAGCTCGGAGACAGAGCGCACGGCGATGGAGATAACTCCAACGGGAGCCGAAAAGGAAAGTCTGTGCGTTTGCTGTTTGACGCGAACAACGAGAAGATCTTCGAAACTAAGTTGCGAGGGGCGTGATAAAGGCCAATCTCGAAAGGTTTGTCCTACAAATGTCACAATGCCATCCCCTGTTTTTCAAGTGAGTTTGTCAGTCTCTCAAGCCCCATATTGCAAAGTGTGCAAAGATGATGCTGCTGGATTGGGTGTATCGATCGATTTTCTATTCTTTGAAGGACCACGCGAAAAGTAGAAACGTACCGCTTTCTTCTTCGACGACCTTGCTTACCGCCGTCCTGTGCAGTGCACTGTTCAGTGAGAGTTTGCAAAAGACTTGACGCCCAACCAGTTCGTGATTTAGGCCGCGTAGGCCGCGCAAGCGCACGACTAGGCGCCAGCGGCTCTGCGGAGGCTGAAGAGAGTCCGTCATTGGTCTATAATTGTGCTCGAAATCTTCGTCCCCCTCGAGATCCTCTTCGTTGTCGTCCTCCTCCTCGTCCTCTGCACGTTGGTGGCTCTTCGCCTCGGATTCTGATGCCGTAGACATTGCCGTCGCTGCCGCCGCCGCGAAGCCTTCGCCCGACATGCTCCAGCCCAGGTCTTGCGCGCGACCGCGACCGTGGTAACGCTCGAGGTCGGTCGAGCGAGCTGACGCTCGCTCGCCCGCAAGCTCGTAGGAAACGAATTGAACGAACCCCAGCAATGCCAAGCAAGCCGAGCGCGCAGGCCGGCCTCGCGAGCGATCGGACCCGGGGCGGCTCGCCTTTGGGCCCCGTCCCTCGGAGCGTCCCTCTCCCTCTCCTTGCGCGTGCGCCCCGGCCTCGCGCGCGGAAAGAGTTTTGCAGTTCCGCGCGGACTCCTCGCCTGCTCGAAGCTCGCCTCGGATTTGAAAACAGCCTCAGACTAGATTAGAAACGAAAAGAAAGGAAAAGAAAAAAGAAAAGAAAAGAAGAGGAAAGGAAAGGAAGGAAAGGAAGGAAAGGAGAGGAAAGGAAGAAGGAAACAATCGAAAGCAGCCTGCCTGCTTCTCGAAGTTGGTTTGAATGGTTTGATGAATGTACATAGAAGGGAAAGGGAAAGAGAGAGCAGCCTGCGAGGACGACGGGGCGAAACCGCGCGAAACCCAACGCCCGTAACCGCTCGCCCGCTCCACGATCGAGTAGGTCGAGTCGATAACAGACAGACACAGGCAGGCAGACTGTCTGTCGTCGGCAAGGCGAGAAAGCAAAAGCCAACGACGAGGGCGCGGAGCGCGGCGCCGAGAACTCGGCCCGGAGGCCTCGACGGCGGGGCGGCGGCGGCGGCGCGCTGCAGACGCCGGAGAGCGAGGCTCGGACGCGAGAAGAGAGACAGTCCGCAGGATCTGGTGCGCCAGAAGCGAGCAGCACGGGACACCGGTCGACGGGGACTCGTGACAAAAGCGCTGCGACGGGGGCTTTGCCGCGGGCCTCGAGAGGAGCCTTGTTGGGGTTGACGTTCGATTTGAGGGAGGTCTTGCGGTGTGGAAGCGGATCTTCAGCAGGCATAAGCGGTCGTGCCCGTTTGGCACTTCGTCAGACTAGCTGTCTGTAGGTCTCTCTGCCTGTCCGTGTGACTGTCAGCCAGACTGACCGACCGACCGACCGACCGACCGATCGGGCAGTCAAGGTTTGGTGACCTCAGTTGCCGCATCCTTATCAAATTATCAACGAGATCCCCCTCCCTCCCAAGTATGGACGGTCTGTGGCCTTCATTCAGGGCATCCCGGCGACAAGAGGAAAGCGGCCCGCTCGGAGCTAAAAACACTCCATTGTCCGTGGTGGACAGCGGTACGCTCCCCAAAGATGCCTTTGTGATGCGGGTCTGCAATCAACAGCGCGGACGCGATGGGGACACCGACGAAGACGAATGCAACAGCGCTCTCGACGATGAAGAATACAGCCTCGACGCAAGCGATGGCGTCCATAAAAGCCGCGAGAGAAGATCTGTGTACGATCAACGCAGAAGCAAGGTTGTGCGCTCGCGCAGCTTGGATATGGGCTCACGCGTCCCCCCTGCTTTACAGCGCGGCAATCTTCCCCCTCGGCACCTCCAGACGCAGCAAGCTTCAACCCAAAGCCCGCAACAACCGCCGCATGCGCACGAATCCCGACGCATTCCTCTTCGCGCAATGTTACCTTCGAGCATCAAGCTGGCACCCGCGCTCGTGGCTGACGAAAATCGCCGCGATCCAGTGGGGGCTCGTCTCATTCATGCCATCAAGCTCGACGAACACCTTGTACCTGAAGATTCGCTGCTTGTTGAGGTGAATGGCCGCGATGTCCGGAATCTCCCAACGGCGTCCCTGATGGAGCAAATTACGTCCGCACAAGGAAAGCATCTGGACTTGTGCTGGCTGCGTCCTAAAGCAAGCGTGCGGAGACCTCGAAGCAAGTCTAGCGACAGCACGACGCGGCGTCGCCGCCGCTCCTTTGGGCTGTCTAACAATCTCAAAACCATTTGGTCCGGTCTGGAAGGTCTCGTTCAGGCTCTCGACAACGGCGATGACCTTGCCAGCCTTTTAAAGCTCCCACTCACAGGACAGTCAGAGGTCGTCCAGCCACAGGATCTCGATCAGGATCACGAGGATGCGGCAAAACGGGCCCGTGTAGAGGACATTTCTGGCCTTCTTGAGGTGCTCGCCTCCCAGGTCAGGCGACGCAATCGCGACGCTGTCGCGACAGCCAATGACCTGCGTCGTGCCAAGGAAGACAATTCACGCCTCGCTCAACGTGTGGACGCCCAACGCGAACTCATTCAGCAACTGGAAAGCGGCGAATCAATTTCATCCACGTCGAACGAATTCGCGCTTGGCGTCAGTTCGAGCGAAAAAGACAAGGAGAAGGTAAACGAGCAAGAGGAACGCAAGGATGGTACCCTTTTGGAGGAGACGCAGCGAGGCCAAGCGTTTTCTGCTGAAGTTGCCGCTGTCGAGCGCAAACTGGCGCAGGTAACACAGGACCTTCGCACGGCCACGGCGGCCAAGCAATTCTTTGAGCGCAAGGTGCAAGTCATGGAGCGATCGCTTGAAGCTACTGAAGGCAAGCTCGTAGACCTCTCACGCGCGAACGAAGAATTCAAAACCCAACTTTCGCAGCAAGAAAGCCGTGTGAAGGAACAGCAAAGCCTTATCACCAACTTGGAAGCGCAGCACAAAGCAACCTTGAATGAGCACCTTGATCGAGTTAATGTAGAGCATTCACGCCAACTCAAAGAGATGGTGGCGAGTCTGGAGGCTTCACATGATGAAAAGACGCGGTCTGCAACTGCTCGAGAGGAGACCTTACGGGCGCACCTGGACCTATTGCAGCAAAGCGTTGCGACCAAGGACCGCGAAGTCGGGGACTTGAAGGTCGCCCTGCAACAGGCTCGAGCGCGACTCGCTCAGCATCAAGACGACCAGCGCGCATTGTCGCGCGAGCGAAATGACGCGAACTCCGAGGAACTCAAACTCTGGCGTCGTGACGCGAACCAGCTCCGCAAAACCGTCGAAGAGCTCTCTTTGCAGCTACGCAAAGCCGACCAGGAGGTCGTCCTGTACAAGCAAAAGTTCACATCTGCAGAACATGAGCTCGAAAAGGCACACGAGGCTCTTGTCGACGTGGCAAGTCGACAGCATGCGGCCTCGAGCGAGCGCGTGGCCGATCGCAAAGAGCGAGATGCACTCATGAGCAGGCTGCAAGAGGCGGAGCGACGAGCTGCTCATTCCAATACAGATAGTGCCCAGGTTCGAATGGAGATGGAAGAACTCAGGCATTTGCAAGCCGCTCAGCTTGCAGAGCTTGAAGCCAAGTACCGACACAATGCGCACGATGTAACGGCGCACCCTGCAAGCGAGAAAAAGACGCCAAGGCAGGAAGACCAAGGCTGGGTCTTTGAGTGCGACGCAATGCTTCGTGAAGACCTTTGCGCACAATTACTGCGCGCGCAGGTACTGGCCCAGGACCGCCAAGAGACATGCACAATGTTACGGGAACAGGTGCAGATTGTCTCGGACGAACTTGCGCGACGTGCGGACGAACTTGAATCTCTGCGGTCGCAAGCTGCAAGCGAAGCGAGCAGCAAGTTTCAGGCGGTCTTGAGTAAGGTAGAAAGTGACTTCGAGCACGAACTGAAAACATTGCACACAAACCTCGCCGAAAAGGAGGCCGCACTTACAGAGCTTCGCGATGTTCTCCGTACCAAGCACGAGGAGCTGGGTCGCTTGCGCGAAAGGCACAGCCAAGCGCTCGCTCAGGTCGCGCAGGAGCACAACGACTGGAAAGAGGAGCTTGCGGGAGTGCGGGAGACAGCCTCTCTCGAACAGTCGCGCGCGTCTGAGCTCGCAGTTCGTCTTGACGAAGCGCTTCGTTTAAAACAAGCGAGCGATACAGGCTTGCACGAGGCGCAGAGAAAAGTCCAAGAGCTTTTGCTTGCCTCGTCGAAGCTCGAAGACGCGCGCGTGGAGCTCGAATCGCTTCGTGGAGCGCACGCAAAGCTTCAAGACGTTGAGACGAAACTCGCACAGGCTGAAGCGGACCGTGCATCGTCTGCGGCGGAGTCTGAGGCCGCACGTGTGCGCGCGGCACAGGCGGAAAAGGATGCTGATGCTGCGCGCCGACAGCTCGAGGAGGCAGAAGGTCTTCGCAGTGGTTTGCAGCGTGCCCAATCCGAGCAGCAGTCCTTCACGCACCAGATTCAGGCCGACTTAAACGAACACCGACGCGTCTGCACACGAATGCGTCGCGAGCTTGCCGACGCCGAGCAGGCATTGCGCGCATCGCGCGGTGCGCTTGACGCTCAAGAGGCCAAGGAGCGGCAGACTCGTGATATGATCAACCGTCTCGTCGAGCAGCTCGACGCAGCGCAATCTGAGGCACGCTCGGGAAAACTTGCCATTTCAGAACATGAGACAGTCGTTCGGGGTCTCGTGTCGGACATCGCGGCGCTGCATACAGAAGTCAATCGGCTCAAAAACGGCCTTCAGGACAAGGCACATGCTCTGGCGCATGCAGAGCAGGCCCGAGAGCATGCTGAGACGAGCGCTGCACGGGCGCTCGAGACCCTCGAGGCCAAGGTTGAGGCTCGTGACGATCAGCTCGAAGCGCTCGAGAAAGATCTCACGGACTCCCGTCATGCCCTTGACGTCGCCGAGCATGCGCGCGACTCGTATATGCGGGCGCGCGCGGGCGATATTGGCAGCCTCTCTCGCGCAACTGGAAGACTTCAAATGCAGCAGCGACATTGCCGCGAGCAATCTGTGGCAATCTTGGAGAACTTTGCGTCCGAACTGGCCGCCGCGCTTGCATCGTGCGCGCGCCGCGCGCAGGATCTCGAGGCCCGACATTTGCGAAGGGTCGCAGGGCTCGAGGCGGCGTTGCAAGATGCAGAACACCGTCTCAATGCGCAGCAGCAATCATTCAACAATCTCTCTCAGGAAAGGCAGGAAGAGCTCATAATGCTGCGGGAGAAGACGGCTCAATCGAAAGAAAGCGAGCGAGCAGCGCGGCGAGAGCTGGCCATGGCGAAAACGGCGCTCGCCTCGCAAAAGGAGGAATTGCGAATGGCTGACGAGCGCGCAAAGGCAAGTACGGAGATGGCTGGTCGTCTTCAGACCCGCGTGGAGGAACTTGACGATGCCTTGGAAGAAGAGCGCACAACTGCGCAACGCAATACAATTCGTCTCGAGGGCGAGCTATCCCGTCTTCGCGACTCGCATGAGATCGAAGACGGTGCGCGCAGGGCTCTTGCTCAAGCTCGCGAGGACGCCGAGGAGCGCGAGGCGCGACTGCGCGATTTAGAAGTTGAAGCATCGACGCTGCGGGAGGAGAAGAAATCTCTGCAGCAGCGACTCGCTGATGCTCGCGACTCTACTTTGAGCGCAGAGCGTGAACTTGAAGTCGTGCAGGAAAAGCTCAATAGCGAAGTGGATCAGCTTGCAGAGGCTGCGTCAGCCAAGGTCGCGCTGGAGACGCGCTTGAAAGATGCGCACGCTCACGAGAAGCAGTGCAAGCTGCAATCAGACGCCCAGATTGCCCGACTTCAGGTACAGGTTGCGCGTCTTCGACAGGCTCTGGAAGATGAGCAAGCTGCTGCCAGTGTTGCCGCCTCTTCCCACCACAAGTCGGACCGGCTTGAAGAAGAGTGCGAGCGGTTGCGCACCGAGTGCGAGCGGCTGCGCGACGCGCTTGCCAAGAGCCATGACCTTGTAGCGGCTGTGCAGGCTCGTTTAGAGGAGCACGAAGACCAGGTTGAGGAGACGAAGCGCGACTCTCTCAATTGCCAGCAGGAGCTTCACAGGTCCCTGCGCGAGTCTGAAAACAGAGCAGCAGGCCTTGCATCACAGCTGCAAATCGTCAAGGGCGAGTCGGAAGCGGCACAACATTCTCTCAAAGAGCGCATCGTCTCTCTCGAAGCCGAAACATTTCGCCTGACGAGCGAGAAGGAAGACTTGATCGCGGTACATGATGATGAGCGTTTTGCAATGACTCAAGAGCGAGACGCATTTCGTAAAGAGCGAAGCGAACTTACATCCGCCGCCGAAGCCCAGGGTCAGCGGCTTACTCGCCTTGAAGCCAGATGCAATGAGATGGAAGAGGAGGCCGCGGGCTATCAGAGCAGCCGATTCGAAAGCGAACAAACGGCTCGTGGAGCTGCCAAAGAAATTGATATATTGCGAGACCAGTGTCGTCTGCTGGAAGATAAGGTCGCCTCAGCAGAGCAGGAGTCGTTGCGCAGCAGCGAGCTCGAGGACCTCTTGAAAAGGCAGCAAACAGAGTCTGCCCGTTGGCGCAAGGAAAAGGAAGATGCTCAAGAGCAGTACCAGCGACAACTCGAAGACTTTCGCGCATCGCAACTATCACAGCTTGAAGACCTCCGCGCGGCAAGGCAGAGCGAGCAAGTCCGGTACGAGGAGGTGCAAACGAAGCTTGAAACGACGCGGGCCGAGCTTGCTTCGGCGCTCGAGGGTAAATCTTCTCTGGAAATTCAGGTCGAGAGTCTGCAGCATGCGGTTCAAGCCGGGACAGAGTCGCAAAGAGTTAGCGTTGCTGAGAAGTTGGCTCTTGAATCACGTTGCGAGGACCTGCAGTCAAAAGTATCTGCGTGTCATGCGCAATTGGAGACAGCCCATCGGGAGTCGCAATTTTCTGCTGCAGAGCGAGCAGATCTCTCGGAAGCCCTCGAGTCTTCCCGACATCGGATTGCGCAGCTAGAGGAGCAGTTCTCTCACTTGCAGCGTCAGGCAAATGAGAATGCTCTCAAGCTGAGTGAGGAAGCCGATCTCTCGGCGCGTCGCTCGTCGGCGCAGAAAATGTTACAGCAGGCCACAGAACGCGAGGCAGAACTTCTCTCCGAACTTGAAGTTTACCGTGCCAGATCTTTCGAGGAGAAGGAGCAAACGGAGGCCCTCGATGCTGAAGCACGCGTGTTTTGCGATGTTGCAACGCAAGCAAGCTTGCAAGACGAGCCGCCTTCGTCTGAGAAGGCCACGAGCTCCGACGCCGTGACACAAACCTTGCAGCAAGCATCAAGCGTCGAAAAGGAGACTGTATCGGGAGGTTGCCAGACAGATGACCTTGACTTAGTTGCCCTGGAGGAACTGAAGCGGATGCGAGAGCTCCATAAACAAGAGCTCGCGGATTTTTTGGCCCGAGTACAAGAAGAAATTGTGGAAGAACGAGAGCGTCAAGAGCTTGAGCAGCTCGTGCATCGAGCTCAGATTGACAAGGACCGGGCTCACTTGGAGGGTTTGGTTGCGAGACAAGCAGAAGAACTTGATGTACTTCGTGCAGAAAAGCAGCAATGGCGGTCTCAGACTGCAGGACGCGTGCGGAATCAGGCGCAGCAAACGGACGCAGCGGCACAGCAGGCTGAGATGGGGGCGGCGACACCCGTCAGCGATGCTGTCGTAAGCGAGTATGACCGCCTCTTGTTGTACGAGGAGAATCCTGACCTCAATGAGACCTTGAGCGAGCTTGAGACGACCAAAGCGGTTCTCGAGGCCTCAAACTCTCAACTTGCGAGTTTCCGTGCGCGTGAAACGGAAACAATGTTTCAGACAGAACTGCTCAAGTCGGCATTGGAGAGCGCGCAGTCTCGCATTCGAGCGCTCGAAAACCGTAGAGGCGCGTCATTGCAGCAAGAGCTATCGACGTCGTCTTCTTCGCCAAGCCAAGCGTCTTCGCGTCGGGAGGACGAGCTGCACGAGGAGGTAATTATTTGGCGATCCGTGGCTGAGCGCGACGCGAAACGCTGCGCAGCATTGATGGACGCGGTGGCACGAGAATCTGACCGTGCTTCTCGTCTCGAAGAGGCTTTGGCGCGACGTGAGCGGCATGGCGGACAGTATGCGAGCATTGCATCGAGCAGTGCTTCTTTGACGTTGAGCGAATCAGGGGTGTCTGTGGCCGAAAGCGCGACGCTGCACGATGAGCTCGAGACGCTGGCTTCTGATATGAACGAGACACTGCAGGCGCTTGGTTCTTCTGGCGTCTCGAATCGTATGGTTTCGTCCTCGAGGAGGCACAATGGAAGGACGACGACCTCAAGCGCAAGGAGTATCTCGGTCGGGCGCGGGGGCGCCTACAGCACTGGAGATAGATCTTTCAAAGGAGATCGTTGCAGCGGTTGTCCGCCATAAGATACGTCATCAAAGTGCTAGAGTTTTGGAGAAGGTAGCCGGGCTCTGGGACAAAACGTTAAAAGCTTAACAGCTACTACCATGGTATAGGTATGGTTATTAGGCCAGACCAAGCCTCTGAGGGTAAAGGAGAAATTGTGTTGTTATTGTTGTTGTTCATTTGCGCGTGATGCCAGGGAGAAAGAAAGATTGAAAAGAGCAATTGTATGGAAGGCGAGACTCGCGCGGCTAGCCTAGCTCATTACCAGATACCATTGACGCAGCGCTGGTAGCGGTCGTAGCAGCGAGTGGTGTAGTTGCCCATACTCCAGTCAATCATATCGTTGATGTGAACCTTGAGCCTTCGCGTGCTCGCACCGGGCCGAAAGCGGTCACGCAGCTCGTCAATGACCCAGCGTCGGCCGCCTGCAAAGCATTCACTCGTGGAGTCTCCAACGCTCATGAGCTCCGCAAGGAGAATAATCTCCTTGTGATGTTTGTTGGCAGCAATGTACGCCTTTTCCATGAGCCTGCGAAAGGTCTGAAAGGTCTTGGAGTAAGGCCCGCCGAGAATTTCAACAAAGTCCTTGGTGAGCTTGAAGGGCGAGCGTTCGAGACGATGTGAATAACCGAGCATAAAGCCAAAGTCAATGTGCAAAAGGTGGCCATTGAGATCCATGAGAACGTTACCGTTGTGTCTGTCGTGGAGCTTGATGAGGTAAGAGACAATGCTGTAGCCGGCGAGACTCTGAAGAAAGTTGCGCTGCGCGCGCTTGTAACGCTTCGAGTTTTTGGGACCAAACTGTTCCAGAAAGTACTTGTCAATACCATCGTAGCCACCTCGCTCCTTGATGCGGGCAATCGAGTCCGAGTTTCGCGCAGGTTCGAGAAGACCGCAGCTATTTCCTGTGGCGATGACCTTGTAAGGGGACAGCCATACAGGAACTCTTTCCTCGAGGAAGATTTTCTGAAAGGTCGAAACGAAGAGGACGCCGAGTTGTTGTTGCCGCAAGTCGTCGCCGGCCTTGACAAACATGGAAGCTAGCTGCCAATTGGGCCGATCAGCATACGGACTTTCACGGCGCACGCGCTCCTGCATGTCCTCCCAGCGCTCCTGGGAATTCTTGATTGCGCTTGACTCATTCTCGCCCTCGGTCATAGGGACTTCTTCGTCTTCGTCCATGTTGACCTCAAGAATACCGCTCGCATTTTGGCTGCTTGAGGCCTTGGACTTTAGAGTCTTGACGGGATTTTTCCAAAACTCTCGGGTGCTGACCATTTCGATAGCACCCATTGCCATGGCCTTGGGCGATCGCGGGGAACTTTGAGCTGCGCCAGAGGTGCTTCCTTCGGGAGCTCCAATGGGTTCGACCTCGGCCACGAGAAGAAAGGGGCACTTTTTCGCCGTGTTGAAGACGATGGTTTCGGAAAGTACGAGGCGCAAGACGCGGTGCTTTTCTGTAGCACTCTGCACGGCCGTAGGAAAGTATCTGCGTTTTGAGAGAGCTAGCGAGTTAGTAATGACACGACACGACACGACATGACCCGGCACGACTCGACGCGTCACGAAAAAGAGATTTTGGCAGGAAACAAATGATGGTGGTGCGGATTCCGAACCGAACAAGACAACTTACGCGCCGAAAGGAACCGAGTGAGCGAGGGCAGCAAGCTTGGTTTCAAGAATATTGGCCCGATCTTCGCGAGCGACGGAGACCCGAAGCCAGTCGTCGAGGTCCGTGAGGGCCTTGATAAAGCCAATCTTGCCGTCAAGGTCGCGCAGAGCTTCCTCGCCTTGGGCCGTGTGCGTGCGCACCATAGCGTTACGGACCTTGAGCACGAGCATGTCGACATTTTGCCGAGATGTGCGGCCTCGCACATTCATGTCCAAATTGCTGAGCACCTGACTATCGTGGACGTCCTCGAGCTGACCAAGAGCCTTGTGAAGGGAGGATTCGAGATCAGATAGCGCGTTTTGGGCACGATCGTCCTTGGATTCAGTCTTGGAAGCCTCGTTGGCCTTGACCACGTTCTGAATCTTAGTTGTAGCAGTGAGGGACTCGCGTGTGATGGTATCTATGATGCGCTCAACAGCGGCAAGATTCTCTGCGCGCTTGCGCTTATACTCGGCGCTGAGCTCATCTTCGTCAATTTTGGGCTTCGAGTGGCAGCTTGCGTTCAGGTTACAGATGACGAGAAAGGCAAAGTGGTGCGAGTTGATGGAGCCCTGGATGAGGAAACGCCATACTTGTGCGCGAATCACGTCCGACTTGCCGTGGAGGACGACGTTGACAAAGACCGAGATGAGATCTTCGAGCACGTTCGCATTGGCGAGGCACAGATCAGCACAGGTTTCCTGATCCTTTTCCTCATACATCCACTCGAGAACGGCAGTGCGGATATCGCCCGGGGAGCGCGCTTTGTCGCGCGTTCCTGAGAGCGCGCTGTAGCCAGCAATCTCCTCGAGGTCCCCATCGAGGTCAAATGACATGTCTGAGAAGGCGCGGCTGCGCGGCGAGGCAACAGAGGCGGCCTCGCCGCGACTCGCATCGTTGTCGAGGAGTGCTGACGAGGCGTCTGGCTCCTCGAGCATTGGAAGCATATTGGCGAGCGAGCCCTGGGCGGCGCTCCCGGATCTCTGGATCAACGCCCTCCTCGCCTCGGAGGCGGTGGCTGCGCTTCCATTGGGGCTGCGCAGAGGCGGCGGCCTCGCAGCCTCCTCAGCTTCTTCGCCGCGCAGGGGCTGCGCCGCCTCGTCGTCGAGCTTCGACATGACCGCCTTCTTATCGCTTTTTATTTTCCGCTTTCTCCGCCCCCTCCTCCGTTCGGGTGGCGGTCCTCCAACGCGAACTCTTCGCAAAGCGCAGTGCTGGCCGCCAGGCGAGCGAGCCTAGCTCGAGCACGAGCCAAGCTTGAGCGCGTTCACGCGCTGGCGGTTCAGGCGAGGCGATCTTATTATGCCGTCCCTCTGCATCATCCCTGCGACTCACGAATCTTTTAAAGGGGTTGCGCACACCGCGGCGAGGGCACACATGTATGCGTTGGCGATTCAGTTTTATTATGTATCTTAGCAGTATACGCAGCCGCCGCGGCAGCGGCCTGGCCGGGCCCTCAAGGGCCCTGCTTGGCCTGAGACCAGTCTCGAAGTCGGGCTTTCTCGCACACTTCGTCTTTTTCTTTGACAACTTCTTTTCTTTGCTTCACTGTCAAATCGAGATTGCGGATTCTTATACTTGCGCGGTGATGTTGACCAGATTGATGCCGTAACGAGGACAGCAAATGGGTCGCAAACTTTCCAAAGGGGGTGACCCCAAATCTGATTCGTGCTCGCTCGCTGGCTCTGGTTGGCTGGTACTGTCAGAGTCTGCGCGGCGCTAATGAGAGACACGAGAGGCTAAGAGGTGAGGACTGTGCGGAGAAGAGCAAGGCACATGGAAGGAGAGCCTGACCTTGCACTCCAGCTGGATATTCCAGACCTGGACGCTTCGGATGACGCCCTCGAGCAGAACGCGTCTCGACGAAGTGAGAATGGCCTTTCGCCGGCAAGCTCGCGCAGGCGAACGACGTACAAGGAAAAGAGCTCGCGCAAATCGGTAGGGCCTGAGAATTCGCTCACCGCGGACGCAGAGATGATGGCGCTTGTCCGGGCCCGTGCAAACAGAGCAAATCGTCTTGTGGGGTCCCCAGACGAGCTGGATAAAGACTTTGCCTGGAAAGTGGACGTTTCGAGCCTCGAACTTGACCGCATCGACTCCATTATGACCTCCGCTGGAGTCGGTCATTTAAGCCTGGCAACTGCCATGCGTGCCGTGGAAATTGCAAAGCCCTTTACCCGTCCTGCCGCACAATGGATCAAGGGATCTGCGCAAGACCCATCCGAGGTTGACCGAATTCTTCTCGAGGCTGAGCAAATTGAGAGAGAAAGCTCTGGAAATCACTGGTCTCGTGCCCAAGCAGTCGTTATTGAGCCCGCTGTAAAGAGTCCAACCGAGGAGGCGCAGCCAAGCCCACCACGCGAGACCCGCCTCGACGGTTTCTGGGCCCCTGGACAACCTCAGCATTGCACTGCGGACGTCGCTGATGACCCACGACTTCCTATTGCATATGATGCGAATCTTGCTCGAGACTTGTTCCAGGGCCACGGTGAGCACTTTGCTGACAGGCTCGATGCTCTCGCACAAGAGCGAGGTGATGACATGCTCATCGAACGCGTGGTGAATGAGGCTGCAGACGCTTTCTTTGAGCTTTTGGCAGCAGATGTGGAGCTCGAAGAACGTTGCGCAGACTGCCGCAAACCTACGCAAATGATGCGCGCAGACTGGCTGCGCCGCGCCGCGCGTATACTAGATGCACAAGAAGTTCATTATGTCACCGCATGCGACGCTGTTTCTGGGAGTGCAGCTGACGAATTCGCAAACAGAGCCATGCAACTCTTTCGAAAGCATGGCCAGCGCTGTCGTGAATTGCAGGCGTCGGATGATTCTGAAACAATTGCGCTCTGCGTCGTGGTACAAGTTGCGTTTGACAGCGACGCAGACCAGGTGTCGAGCGAGGAGTTGCACGTGCTTGTCGCGCAAAGACGACAGCTTCTAGATCAGGAGCAGCAATGGACGTCGCTCCAGCACGAGGAGGCGCAGTGGCTGGCAGAAATGTATCATCAGCTTTTGGATGAGGAGAGAGGTCTCAACACGAATAGCGACGTCGACAAATCCTCGCAGGCCAGTGTAGAAATGCACGATACCAGTACAGATCCACTACTGAGCGAGGAAGAGCTCATTGCCGCCGCGTGCAAGCAGCGCGCTTCTCAGCTACCCACGGACATCGTTGGTACAGAGGTCACGTCTTTCGCAGCTCTTGTCGAGCACGTGCAAGATATTTGCAAGACTTTCTTTGACGCCTCAAGAGCTTCACTATTGATTCCGAGAGATATGGAAAGGCGAACTGCATTTTTTGGCCACGCGTCTGCGGTGAGGCCTCGAAAGATTAATTTTGCAGCGAAAGCGTCCCACGCGCTCGATATAAGTTCGATGCCAATGAAGCAGTCGACTTCGACTGCATCAACCCCGCGAAATCACGAATCCCAGTCAGCGCCCGAGACGCGGAAAAAGCGTAGCATTTCGCAATCCCCGCGGCGTCGACGAAAACGAGGTCACAGGAGGCAATCCCTGTCGCGACGTGCGAGCATCTTGGAATCGAGCGACATCCTCGGGACCATTATGCTGGAAATGGAGCGCGAGACGGTGAGTCCCTGGCTCGCACTGGACTGTCCAGGTGACAACAATGAGCGCGCATCTCCCTTGAATCCTTTTTCCGAGTGTGATGCCGCGCTGGCTTGGAATATTGAAAAAGATCACGCGCTTGTGCGATCCATTGCGGAGAAGAAGTCGACGCGATTTCGAGACATGTTTCGCGAAGTTTCCGAACTCTGCGTTCCCATTTTTGCGGTTGACCCAGCTCTTCAAGAGGATGAGGAAGTCTTTTTGGGCGTTTTGCGACTGGAGAGGGCGCTCGAGCAGACTCGACTTCGCGGTAAAGCAGAAGGCAAGTACTTTGAAAGAAGCAACGAATTACACGCGCGGATGAAGGAGCCCTTTGGGCACATGGATGAGATTGTTGGTGACGAATGTGCACCAATGATTGCGAACGCGCTCTCCCAATATCTTCGTGATGCAGGAGACCAAGAAAAGCGCGCAGCCACAATGCGCGAATGGGAAGGCGAGGTGGAAAATCTTGCACGGTCATGCACAGTCCAAGCGCAACTAACAGACATACGACGCGGCATACTTTCGGCCCGTTCTTCCACGGAACTTTGCGAGCAACTTGCACAAGGTCTTTACAAATCTTTGTGGTTAGGGGATCTTGACTCTTTGCGTATTTGTGCCGAAACTATGCAATCATCGGATGAAAATCTCCTGGGACCAAGCGCACAAGCATTCCAGAGAACAATGCTTGATGTACATGCACCATCCGCCTGGGACCCCGAACTCGAAATGACGCCCTTTGAAATGCCAATCGCTGCATCGCTACGGGCCCTATACACGCACAGAAAGCCGCAGCTGGCCAGGCTTGATCTTGCACGAACACAGCAAAAGGCTGTTAAACTTATCATAATTGACCATCAGGATCACGTCGTGAAGTGGGAGCGCTCCTCATCAATCAACCCAGGCGCGCAGGCGCCAAAATCGAACCGTGGAGAAGAGACGACGAATACTGTTACAAAAGAGAGAAAGACAAGGGAGCAGAGCAATACCAAAACCCGTCGCATGGAAATCGTTCCTGGGCTTTACGAGAATTCTGGGCTTGTGGAGCGAATAAATCCTCGAGACCCCGTTGGCCCGTCGAGAGCGGATCGATTGGAAGACTCGGATTCCTGCCCTTGGCTTGTGCAGTACCTGCGGGACTTTGGTCTGCGGGTGGCTGCGGCAGTGGTCGACGTTGCTTCCAAGCAAAGGCTCGCCATGAAATGCAATGCACGGGGTGCAACATTTCCAGAAGAAGTTCTCCCTGTGGATGGCGAGGAAATTGTCGCTTGGACCGAATGGGCTTCGAAAAGCAGCTCGAGATGGGCCTTTGAAATTGCATTCTCTCTTAGTCAAAGCAGCACAGCTGCTGCAAAGAAGGAGACAGTCTACTTTTGCCAGGCATTGGCCCTTGATGAGCATCAAGAGGAGCAAGACTTCTCCGTCTGGTCCATGGACGATGTACTTGTGCGCACGGGGCGTGGGGACCTGGAGATCCTACATTGGGTCAATTCTGTGAGCCCCCTCATCGCAGAAACTCTGAGGCATCTTGCGAAGGTAGAACATGCCAGAGGCCGGCAGGAAGATCATCGCATCGAGATGGATGAGATACGTCACGACATGGCCGAGACTGGGTTACGATGCTTTCAAGAATACCTTACAAGCGCGGGTATGCACGATCGCGCTGCTCTTCTCGCTTCCTCGGATCAAAGCAACAACCCCAGCATCCCGCATGGCATTCTGGTATGCGGTGACCTTGGGACATTTTGCGCAAAGCACGATCTTCCATCTCAGGCAGAACATCCAGAAGAAGTGATGGCTTCGCCAAGTCAGCCAGTTCATGCGAATATTCTTACAGAGGGAGATAATCAAGGCCTTGCACTCTTGGACACAAGTGATCTGGCTAAAGACTTGCGCGAAAAAATGTGGGACTTTATGCAGCGGGCAAATCAAGATCCGCGCCATGCGATTCTTCGTGCCACCTCGAGCCAAGTATCGAGCCTGGTCCTTGCACATATTGCCGAAACAATTCAGCCAGCTTGTGCAGGACTCATTGAGCAGACACATCTTTTGCTTGATACCGACAACATTGTCGTTTACCTCATGCCTGAGGAGCACGATGCAAATCAAGGTCTGAAGCCCGTGTACGCGGCCGCATCAGGTAAGACCCGCTGGGAAGTGGCAGAAAACTCTGCACAGCCCGAGTTCGACGTTGAGGCTGCACGTTGCGTCAGCAAACAGGGAGCCAAAGTTTCGTGGTCTGAAGATGGGACACTTGCCTCAGTGCCTCTCTATTGTCCGAATGATGAGACGCCGTGTTTCGGGGTATGCCAATTTCGATATTCGAGACCACTCGAGGAAATGGACGTTGCTGTACAAATTATGCTCGGGTGCTCAGCAATGGTTTCTTTTGATCTTGACGTTTGTCTTCGCAGCGCACGAGACTCGGAAAGTTTAGCTCGTGCAGAAACTATCAATAGGTCGATCGCAGAGGCTGTGCACTCCATCTCACCAGAAGATCGTACAGACTGGGCTAGACGCCTGGATCGGGCGGAAGTACTCGAAGCAGCCGCTCACGAGATCGTGCCTTGCGAATTTGTCGTCCCTTTGCTTCAAGTACAGATCGACGGTAAGGACGCTTTCATTCGACTCGATGATGCAAGGACTTTGGAAAGTCCAGCGGCTTGCCAGAAAGACTTTGCCAATGTTCCTTTAGTCTTTCGATCTGACCTTGCAGTCAATGAGAAGCTCTCTCGAACCTTACAAGGCACTACTCTGTCTGGGCATGACGCAAGTTTGCTTCACGTTTTCCTCGAGGCATCTATGAACAATTTCTGCATTGTGCCGTTCGCGAAATGCGACGGTCTACTTTTCCTGGGCAACCGCGTTCGCTTTTCGCCCCAACCCGCTTCACTTCATCACGTCTCCTGGGCTCATCGTCCTCCTCAGACAAATGAATTTTCCGAACAAGACACAAGCACGTTAGCGATACTGGTGACGATTATAGCTCATTACTAGGGCCTGGGCCTAAATTTCTTCCTGATCTTAAGTTGGTGAGCCCCTTGGGAATCGTCATCAAGAGAATCATTGAGACGAAGAGCATCAAAAGGAGATTCCTGGGCATCAAAACCATCGTCACCACATTCATCGAAACCTGTATCTGCATAGCCTAGACGTCGTCACTGTCGGCAGAGAAAAGCTCGCTCGCGACATCCTGGTCGTCCACGTCTGCGTCCACGTCCTCGTTCTCATCCTCGTCCTCGTATATACCAGAGACTTCCTCTCCGTCACTCGTTCGAAATTTCTTTAAGTAGGCTGCGGTAATTCCAGGCACCAAATGTTCCAAGAAGAAAGTCCGTGGGGAACGTTTTCTCCTTTATCGACGCCTTCAATTCCTCAGTGACACCCGCATCTATGAGTAGTCTTGCCTTTTCAAAATCCTCAGGAATTCCCTCGAGATCTTGCAGCTCCTGAAGCACGTTCACGGTACGATAAACAGCATCAATTTGGTCCTCAATAGCTTCACGCTTTCCAGCTACGCCAGGCTCCTCTTCGAGCTCGAAGTGACAATCGGTATAGAGATGTTCGACTAAAGTTTTGCTCGCGATCGAAGCTATGATGCGCAAGTTCACAGCGTCGCACACGCTTTCACGGATCTGATCAGTCTCAATCTCGTCACTTCGGGTCATGAGAGCTTCCTCGAGCTGATCGAATGCGCAAGAGAATGCTTTCTCGGTTATGCCCATCTTCGCTTTATCGAAACTGTCTTCCAAGGTGACTCTGATGTGCTCTCTAATGAAGGAAAATCGCCCAATTTTGAGTGGGAGCTCCGACTCGTCGAGAATTTTGCGCATCGCAAGCTTCTTGAAAGATTCCCAGTTATCACTGATGAGTTTCTTGGTGTTTCCCATGAGTTTCTCCTTGCAATCATCGAGAAGTTGTGCTCTACGCAGGAGGGGAGCGTTTCCCGGGAACTCACGAATGAAAGCGAAACAATCTCGGCTCTCGACTTCCTGCAGCACCTCTGTAGTTGGCATATCCTTGAGAGCATTGAGTCCTCGCTGTATTTCGCTCACCATCGAATTCTGCGAAATAGCTTGGGGTGTCATGCCAAGCCCCCAGAGGTTTCGGAAGCGGACCATGAGGACGTTTCTACAGCGCTGCAGCTCTGCAGTCACCCACTGGTCGCGCATGTACGTGCGAATCAATTCATTCAGCGCGTGCAGAACGCCTGGCATGCCGTGTTTCGTCGTATCGTATTCTATCTCTTCCTTTGTGCATGCTTCACGCAGCGCGGTCTCCTCTCGGGTGTACGAGTTCCGCAGACTATCCCTGTCGATGTGCCTGCGCGTGTCCCGGTTCGCCACAGGAACGACAATTCTGATCGGAACATCATCTGGCATGACCGCTGGATCGCGCTCAAGACGGGCGCGGAGGTCCTCCTCGCCCCCCGATTCATCCACTCGAGTCAGCACCACAATCGATGGCTTGTTGGCTGCACGCATCAAAGGCCAAATTATGTTGTTGTTGAGCGCTTCTGAACGCGCAGAGACAACCGCAAGCACGAGGACATGTTCCTGGGCCAGCATACGTTGTGTAATGCTCGTCGTGGCCAATCTGGCATTTTCTGGAGCAGACACGATGCCAGGCAAATCGACCAGGTCGATGGTTGGCACGGAGGGAGCGCGAATCTCGATCTGAACTTCGCGATCGGTGACCACACTGCGACCTGTGTCTTCGGGATGCTCTTCGCGGATAAAGTCGCGAATAAGCTCTGCAACTTCTGCAGAGAACGGCTCATCGGTTTGATCTCCCGTCACGCAGATCTGAGGGTCGGTTTCACGTCTAATTTCACCGTTGTCGAGGTCCTTGACGCGAATTGTGACTTGATTCTGGTGACGGCTTGTTCTCAGCATGAGTCGCACGGGCATTCGCGTGCAAAATCTGCGGTCGCGAGGGAAGATGTCCCGCATGGCAATGCGCTCGAGCGTCGAAGACTTTCCTTGGCTTTCGGCGCCGCATACAATAATCTGCGGAAGCTCTAGCTCAAAGTTGCCTTTGACTTGCAGAGCTGCCTGGAGAAGTCTGGCGTATGGAGCATCTGGAGCACAAAGGATACCAGCGATGCCTTTCGTTGGCACGGCATGAACAAGAGCTGGCGGCGACTTGCCTGTAGACGCGTCAGAGTCTTCGCGCTCTCGCGTTTCGAATTGAGTGAGCGCAAGCCGATATCCTGTCCGACAAGGTTCTGTCTCGATGGTTCGGAATGCCTCAAAAAGACGTCTCCGCTCTTCCTCTGTGTTCGCCTCACGTAGTCGATCTTCGTATGCGGTTCGAACCAGCTCGTCGCTGAGTTCGTTCTCGTCGATCGATAGAACCTCGAATGCTGTTCTATCTACGCGAGTCCAGCCATTCTCGCTTGATGTCTCGCTCATCATCGTCTCGTTGACTTCTGCGCTCTTGGTTGGCTTCTTGCTGGCTAGTTCTTTTCGGGTTTGCTGGCATCGCTGTCTTTTTCTTTTTTTGCTTGCCTGATATCCGCCGAAAGATCCATCGCTACAATCGCTACAATTGCTGCAATCCAAACCTTTTGAAGTAAAGATTCCGTATACCCTATTACACAGTAGAGTCCAATTTGAGTTTTGGTCATGGCTGATCAGGAAGAGTCCATTTTGTGTTTTGGTCACCAATGATAGAAAAACCCGACCAAAGTCAGTCAGTCATCGAACCGTGGCGAATGAATAAATGCGACAAAAGCTTTCCTGGCCTTGTCGATCTATTTGCGGAACGACTTCATGGACGAGCCTACTTGGCATTTTGGTCACGGATGATGAAAATACTTGATCAAAGTTAGTCGTTCGGATCGACAGTCTCCATAAGGCTTTTGACCTGTTTCCAGGACAACGGAATGGACGAGTTCATTTTCCGTCTTGGCCCCAGGATGAAGAATCCAAAGCGATGTCACGAAACTTGACGGCCAGTACAGGGGCTGTCCCTTGACTGAAGAATGGACAGTACCCATCAACTTCTCGATGGTAGGCATAGGGGCCTAGTCCAAAGAATTCAACGTTTTTGTCCCGCCATGGTGCTTGAGGGCTCCGGCTCTCACGCCACGCTTATCTGCAATGCCATCCACCAAGCTATGCAGTAATGAAAGGGCACAGCTGTAGAAGTGGAGTCGGCGGCCCGCTCGAAGTCGGCCAGGTGCTCCCTCTGCAATATTGTCAAGTAGAGATCTCGCTCTGGTCATTGCTGTCACCGATGTGAATATTCGTCCTTTGCCACGTCTTCCTATCACGCCATCGGCATCTCATCTAGAGACTCTAATGCTCGGAGAAGTCGTGCACATCAAAGAAAAAAGAAATGCTTGCGTGATTAGTTCGCAGCCGGAGCCACCATTCTGCGACGAGCTAGAGCAGCCTGAAGCTCTGAGTTAGCGTTGCTTGCCGGCACGATCGGAGTGTTTCGCTTGTTGTTCGCCAAAATGTCACCGATGCACTGTCTCGTGCCTTTGGCGGCACGCTCCTTGACCTTATCCAGACAAAGTTGAGCCATAGAAGGCGCGGCCGAATTTGCAACAGCAGGTTTTGCTTGCGAAGGTGCATCTTTAGTGACGGCCTTGAGCTGCTTGCCCTTTTGAAGCTCGGCAAGAAGGGAGTTCATTGGAGGGCGTCCCGAAGCCGTCAAGTCTGGTTGACGAGCAGAGTCATTGGCAGTGACGGCCTTGAGCTGCTTGCCCTTTTGAAGCTCGGCAAGAAGGGGGTTCATTGGAGGGCGTCCAGAAGCCGTCGAGTCTGGTTGACCAACAGAGTCCTTGGCAGTGAGGGCCTTGAGCTGCTTGCCCTTTTGAATCTGGCCGAGCAGGGCATTCATTGAGGGGCGTACAGGTGTCGCAGCTGCCTTTGTGGCCTCACACGCGGGCGTTGTGAGTCCCTGAGACTTCTTGAGCTCGTCAATCTGCGCCTGCTGGGTCGCGATTGTGCGGTCGCGCTCGGCAAGCTGAGTGCGCAGATTTTCTACAGTGGTCTGCAGCTCTGCAAGCTGTTGCACTTGATCCTCGTTCGTTGGCGCAGACGGCGGGCGTTCCTCGTACACGTTCTCGCGATACTTTGCCGATGAAATCATGAGAATACCAACGAGAAGGCAAAGAGGTCCATAGGCGCCGAGAAAGACAGCCACGTAAATGGAGAGCCCGCTCTTATTCTCGGTATCCCTCTTGCTCGAAAGCATCCATGCGATGAAACTCATCATAGGATTAAGGATAAGGCCGAGAATGACACAAGGGACAATATCCAGGTTAGGAATGCCAAAGGTCTTCCATGAAAACAAAGATGATGTCACGATCGACGGCGGAAACGATGGCAATTCCGATACAAGTTCAGAGGGCAGTCCCGATGCTTTACCCGATTCAAGGAGATCGAGGCCAGAGCTATACCAGAGTAAAAGCGTTGCTGCAGCGATCACCAAACGTTTAATTGGTCCCATCGTTTCGTGGGTCCTCCAAGACGGAGTTCTTGTGAGCACTTCGCTTCACTTCACTTCACTGCTTTCTTTCGTTTGAGGTTTGCCTGCACAAGTTTCTTGCCTTCATGCTCCCGTCCTTGCTGCTAGCCGGCCCAAGGCATGAGTCCACTTTCATCGTCTCTCCAGTCTTGTCTTCACCTTTTGGAGTTGCTTCTGCAAAACCATCGGGCAAAGTTTACAGTGAAGTCCATTTTCTCGCTTCTGGTCAGCGGTGATCATAATCCTTTTCTTGGACCACGGGCTAACGATAAGTAGGCTTGGGCTTAGGTGGACAGCTCGAGTAGTAGTAGTAGCCTGGCCACCTCGGCCGCACCTTTGGCAACTTCGAAGAATAAGTTCGCGGTGAAGTGCAAAGCCACTTTACCTGTAGGTTTCGTTGTCGTTGTCGTTGGTTGTCGTCGCTGCTATCAAATAGGCTTACTACCACGAAAACGATACCGTCTCAATTTTACAAGGTCTAAACAGGACCGCCCAACGACGGCGGATTTTTTTGCGAAGACAGCCCATGATACCCGCCCTCAAGAACGGCGACCGCCATGTCTAGCTACCATGCAAGTTGCAAAACGTATAAAATACCACCACTGCGTCCTGCATGACGCAACCGACCCCGAGTCGCGAGCACGGGCCCCCCAGGCTCGCTGCAAGTGCCGCCGCAAGCGCGTAGCCTTTCTCTCTCCCTCCCTCTCTCCCTCCCTTTCCCCGCTCGGCTCCGCGATGGCGACGAGTAACGACGCCACGCTCGTTTGCGCCTCGGCTCCTTTGCTCGGCGCTTGTTTCCGCGGGAGGGGGAGAAGAACACTTGAAGGAGGAGGGAGAAGATAGAACCTCTAGATAGACTCGGACGCGGAGAGACAGCAGACCCGACTCGGCATCCCGCGCGCACGGGAGGCCAGCGAAGACCGAGGCGGAGCAGCAGCACGCGCGCAGCGGCGAGAGGCAGACGCCAGGCGGCCAGCCAGCCAGGCGGCCCGACAGCCAGGCAGCGAGGAAGGCGAGCGCGAGACGGGGACGCGGGCACGATGGCCGCCATGAGCACCTCGGTGGGGACGCGTCTGCTGGTGATGGTCCTGTCGGCGACGCTGGCCGTGACGCAGGGATACTGGGTGGGCGTGGGCCAGGCCGACGTGACAGGGCCCGCCGCGGACGTGAACATGATGGGATACGCGATGCCTGCGCAGACGACGGGCGGAATTCACTTTCGTCTGCGCGCCCGCGCCTTTGTGTTCGGAGACGACGAAGCTGCCAAGGACCCGAACGCGACCCGCGTCGCGTTTGTGAGTCTCGACGCATGCATGGGGACGCAAGCCGTGACGGACGCAGTGGTGAGTCGCCTCGAGAAGCGGTTCCCTGGAGTGTACTCTGCCGAGACGATCTCCATCAGTGGAACCCATACGCATAGTGCGCCGGCGGGTTTCCTCCAGAACGTGCTCTTCCAGGTCCCTTCGCTTGGCTTTGTGCATGAGGCTTTCGAGAGCTTCGTCTCCGGAATCGTCGAAGCGATCGCACGAGCTCACGAGTCGGCCCGGGCCGGTCGCAAGATGGAAGTCTCGCGCGCAGCCATGGCCCCTGGCGAGGCCAACATTAACCGCTCCCCCTCAGGGTATGCCAACAACCCCAAGGAAGAGCGCGAGCTTTACGGTCACAATACGGACCTAAATGCGACTGTCCTGCGCATCGAAGAGTCCGATGGGACTCCCGTGGGCATGGTGAATTGGTTCAGTGTGCACGGAACGAGCATGCCGAACACGAATCATCTTATCAGCGGAGACAACAAAGGGTATGCCTCGCAGCTCTTTGATGCCTGGTACAATGGCCCCGAGGTCCTCACGGGCAATGGATCCTTTGTATCAGCCTTTGCTTCCACCAATCTTGGCGATGTTTCGCCCAACATTAACGGCACCTTTTGCTCGGACTCGGGCGAGCCTTGCGAGGAGCTCCACTCAACTTGCCATGGTTTCAATGAGCAATGCCATGGCCGTGGACCGTCGGATGACCCGTTCGAATCGACGCGTATTGTAGGTACCCGGCAGGCCGAGTTTGCTCGCAAACTCTACGACCGCGTCGAGGGCGCGGCCCTTGTGCGTGCCGCCGTCGATGGCCCTATTAAGTCGGCTCACGTGTACCGAGACATGTCCAACCTCGAGGTGGAGCTCGAGGGTGGAAAAACGGTGCGCACGTGCAAGCCTGCGCTCGGGTACTCCTTTGCGGCGGGAACGACAGATGGCCCCGGTGCCTTCGATTTTGTACAGTCCGAGAAATCGACCAACCCCCTCTGGGAGATGCTCCGCAACATTCTGAAGAAGCCCAGCGATGAACTCAAAGCGTGCCAGCATCCCAAGCCCGTTCTGCTTCCCACGGGCGAAATGACCGAGCCGTATCCGTGGCACCCGGTAGTCATGCCGATCTCCATTTTTCAAATTGGATACCAGCTCGCCATCATCAACGTCCCTTCTGAGTTTACGACCATGGCTGGCCGTCGCATGCGCGCTGCAGTGCGCGCCAAACTCGTGGAGGGCGGTGGTTTTGATGCTCAAAATGGCGTCGTGGTCATTGCTGGTCTTGCCAATGAGTACTCTTCCTATGTGACAACTTTGGAAGAGTACGAGGTGCAGCGTTACGAGGCGGCTTCAACGCTATACGGCCCGTACACGCATGCTGGTTACGTGCAAGAGGCCGTCAAGCTTGCCGGGGCTCTCAACAGTGACACCAAGCCTAGCAGTGGTCCCGCGCCCCCAAGCCTCATGGGTCATCAAATCTCGCTCTTGCCTCCGCCGCTTCCGGACACCGTCCCCATGGGCTCTCACTTTGGCGACGTCAAGACTGACGTGGAAGCCTCGTACGACCTCGCACCCGACACACTCGTGTCGGCGACCTTTTGGAGCGCCAATCCGCGCAACAACATGCGTCTTGGTGGCACCTATCTCACGGTTGAATATCAGAACACCAGCGGAGTCTGGGAAGTGATTGCCACTGACAGTGAGTTTGAGACGCGCTTTATTTACCAGAAGCTCTCTGCCATTTCGCTGCATAGCGTGGCCACCGTCGAATGGAGACCGGGTCAAGCCCTGCGCAAGATTGTTCCGGGCAAGTACCGTCTGCGCCACTTTGGTGATCGCAAGCATCTTACGGGTCGTATTTCCTCCTTTGAGGGTACTTCTCGTGTTTTTGAGCTCCAGGCAGCGCCCCCGCGTCGCTATGGAGGAAGCTGGGCTGAGGCGTTTTGAAAACAAGGAGAAAACCGCCAGCTCCTGATCGACTTGTGCATAATAAATCATTCTTACTTTTCATTTTGACATCACAGAGATCTCGACCAAAATTGAGGTCTGGGGTGTTTTGCTCCTAAAACCTGACCAAGTGTTGTTGCAATGATGGACTTTGCGAGTGCTCAACATTTCTACACTCTCGCGTGAAGGTAATTGTTCCCTTTGCGAACACCTGGAGACTCGAGCGAAAACACTCTTCGCCACTTTGCAACTTTTTCAAAATCCAAAAACGACTCCCCGAAGAAATTTCACATTGCTTCCTGGTGTTCTCATTTTTTTGTTTTATTATTATAATTGAAAATGAACATCACAGCACGAAAAACAAAACAAGCATTGCCAGCTCGCAAACTCGATGCACGGCTGACCTTCCTCGACGTCGCCTTTGCAGCCATTATCGACGTCGCATAAGCAGTTCAATTTTAGTATTTTCTTCTTCTCCGGAAATTCGCTCACCCTCGTCCTTGGCAAAATTTGCCTTTCATCAGTTCACGAAAACGTTAGTCATCAAAAATTGCAGCTGCGATAAGAGTAGACAAAATACTGCCTGCAGCGAGACCCGCATTGAGCCAGAGACTCATAGCCGTGGGTGAAAACCGCTCGCAGCCAATCATCATCGCAATCGTGGCGAGGTGACCATTTGTGAGCCCAAGCAGCGTGACCCAGAAAAGTGGCCAGACGTCGCCAAAGAAGGCTTGAGGGACGTGTGAAGAGCCGTCCATCCCACATGATATGATGAGTGGCACAAAGGCAAATCTCAGCAAGCCGTAAAAACATTGCATGAGAGGCCTCGAGAGACAAGACCACGGGCCGACAAGGCGACCGAGAAGGTCCCCAATATTGAACGCAAGCACGAGAAGCGGCTGGAAATAAGGCTTTGATATGCTCTCAGGACGCAGGTGCACCGTGACGCCGGGAAACACGCCAAGCGTGCAGGTGAAGCACAAGAAAACTGCCAAGGCACACAAGGATGCATGGCGCCAAGGCGGAGTCGCCTTGATTAATTCTGGGGCGGAAGCCTCTTCCGTTCTGTTACTATGCAGCTCGACCTCAAAGACACTGCGGGTTGGCCGTTCAGTGTCGTCTGCTGACGGAGGAAGGTCCTCTTCGGCGTCCGAGTTCGTGGCATGTGGAACTTGACCATACGGCGCGTCACGCTTCAATAGACGCGCAAATTGCGCGATTGAAGCGGCGACCACAGCTGCAGTAATAATCAAGTAGATGCACCCCACGCGCGCAGGTTGGAATCCGCCGGGTACGAGCAGAAAAATGACGATCGAGGACAAGAGCCCTGCAACAGCCTGGCCCGCCATGATTGCTTGCGTTGTTTTCCCGCTCACATCGTGCTTAGCTGAAAAGCGAAAGGTGCCACTTTGAAGCGACGCGGTGAAGCCGCCCAACGCAAGTAAGCAAAGTCCTACGAGATAGTAGAGCGCTGTGGCACGATCATAGGCTGTGGCCACGACCAAGGCCAATACGAGGGTGACCAGGGCTGTCATGCTACCGGCAAGGACAACAATGCGCGAGGGCTCGCGCAGAATTGCCCCAGTTCGTTCGCGAGCTCTTTCCACGGCCAAGACGGCAAAGTTGCTCACAAGGTATGTTGTGGAGAAGGCCCCAGCGTAGGTTGACGCCCGCGATGACCCGGCAAAGGCCTCTTCCAAGAGTCCAAGTAGATTCAAGGTCGAGCTCCAAGGCAGCAGCATCGCCAGGCCGATCAAGAGCATCGTGGCCCGCATCCTGCGCTGTGCTGCGTTTTGCTGCACAACACTGGCGCTCTTGCGCGCGCACGCGCGCTGACGCGCTGAGAAACGGAGCCGGTTTGATCCTGACGAATCGTCGGCAAAAAGAAATACGTTACGTTCCGTTTCGGTGTCGCCGCGGTTTCACGCTATCCAAACATCTACTAAAGTGGGCCTCTAAAATATCCCGATAATTTGTAAGTCAAACAATTGTTTGAATTAAGCTATAAATTTTAACAGGTTAAAAGGAGACTGAGTGCTTAAGTCAAACAATTGTTTGACTTAGGTCACCCTTTTCTTGTGTCTGTCTCTCGTGCTGCAGACGTCGGTCCACCTTAAGACCTGGTTTACTGGGTCCCCTGACACGCAGGCATTACGCTTGCAACGTCCCTCCAAGTAAGGTGGTTTGAAGCTCGTGAATTTCGGTGATTCGTGATCTTCAGTGATGGCACCTAACCACCAAACCGGCACGCGGAGGCAAAGAGCGAACGTTGTTGCAGTGCACGTGAGAAGGGTGGGTCACAGAGGTCGCGCATGGTGAGGTCCCTATGTCTGATGCCTCAAGTCATCAGCCTGGCCACCAGCCTGGCCACGACGTGAGCAGTACGACCGAGAGGCAACCTGATCATCGTCCCGAGACACGTTGAGCCAGGTCTCACGTTAGCGCGCAAGCACAACTTTGGGGGCGCGAGTTAAACAGTGCAGTGCATGCCACAAGTTTGGCCACCTACGGGTTACGAGTAGGGACTGCGATTTTTATTAGCATAGGTCTCGAAACGCAAGCTCGTCGCATGGTACCTTGCAAGATCCTGGTCGCTCGGCGCTGCAAAACAGCTTTCAGAGTAGCTCAAGTGCAACAGCCAGGAGCACTTCGACAAATGATTTTTCGACGCGTGCCCCATGCTCGTCCCAGAACAGCTCGCAAAGTGACTTTTCCCTTGCTTCGCAAAGTGCCTCACAGAGCAACTCGAGCGAAACGGGCGAAAACACAAGATCGCCTTCCGGGCAAAGCTCTGCTCGTTCCAAGGCATTTCATGCAGCTTGGCAATAACTCACAAACATTGGATCCAGAGCTTTTGTCTCGCGAAGAAGCCAGCGAGGTTTGTGGCATAAATGCAGGTGCTCGACAGCATAATTTTCGGGCTTATTACTGACGTGTTTATCAATTCGCTGGTTGTCTGGCGGATGTGCAAGGTTTATGACCCCTTCATGTGGGTTGACTTGCGAAAATTCCTCACATTGTGCTCGCGAAGAGTTCGTCTGACCGACTTCCTTGAAAAGGTTGTCCTCGGTCTTCTCGCACACGCTGAGAAATTAAAATCTCGCGACATGGCGGTGCCGGAGCCTGACGTGGGAGCTTCGACGACGTTCTCAGNTATCTACTTGCCTACGGTTGCTCCTGCCTACGGTTGCTCCTGCCTTGCCAATGCTCGTACTACCTGGGCCTTTGGTCTAGGCCTTTTTTGTTTTTGAAAGAATGTAGTTGATGACAATGTCCGAGCTGAGGTGCGGATTGTCAACAATGGCAGGAACCTCGCCCTGAAGACGATCGACAAGGGGCATGCAGACGATGCAAGCCTTGATCCCTGCGCGATGCATCCAGGCAGAAAAGCACACGGCCTCCATCTCGATGTTCTTGACACCAGCGTGCTGCAGACGCTCCAAGAACGCCATCTTGTCTTCATAGGTAAAGTCGACAAAGGCGCCGTCCAGTCGACCCTGATTGCTGTAAAAGCAATTCGCAGACATGGTCTTGCCAACGATAACATCGTCGAGCTCGTCCAGAGCGGTCACAATCTCTTGCGAAACGCCCGTCGGGTACTGTTTCTCCTTGCCGAGCTCGATCACTTCATGAAAGGGCTCGAGTTTCTCATTAAGAACCTCGGCACTGACCACGACCTTGCCTGGCTCGACCCCGATGCCGCCGCTCGTACCGATGCGAAAGGCCTCGACCTCATTGCATGGAACGCAGGCCATACGCAGCGCCATTACAAGCTCATTAACCAGAATGCTAACCGATGGGGCGCCCATGCCATGATTGACGACAATGACGGGCCCAACCTTGTACAAGGTGAATCGGGAGGTCGAGCTCACGCGCGTCGCCTTTGTGCCAATTTTCTTTTGCAAGGCAGTCGCGAAGCGACCCATGCGCTCCACCGTACCGCCCATGACGATGAAGCGAACGTCTGCAAAGACTTCTCGCGCTCGTTCGTCCGTGAGACCAATGTGATATAGCACAGGCGCAAACTTGACCTTTTTCGCGTCCTTCCGGTGCTGTTCATGTCTGGGCAATCTTGTGCTCGTGTCTGTCTCGGTGTCTTGCGCTACTTTTGCGCGCTTCGCAATGGGTCGCAGCAGCGGTGGAGGTCGCGGACTGGCGCCCACCTGAGCTTCGTCGCAAATAGCATAGTAGTCTGTGCCCATGTCGCCAGACGAGTGACCGCGCTTCAAAATCACCGGCGTCTGCCGGCCGCTATCGCCGCCATCGCTCCTCAAGTCCTCGCTCTTCTCCTGCATCGTTGCGCCTCGCACAACTTCTTGGCTTCGCCCGTCGCTCCCTGCACGGCCCGGCCGCAGATGTTGGATTGCAGACTGACTGTTCTCGACGACACTTACTCTTGACCTCCACGACATTCGGGCTTGACAAGTCCACCCATGTAGTATCGCACCGCCCCCTCATGATGATGATGTCGAAACCGTGGCTGACGAGCGCAAGAGCGAGCTTGGTACACATCTCAATGTGCAGGTCATAGATTCTGCGCGTGCAGATGCAAATGTCGTTACTATCATCCCATGTGAAGTTCTCGCGAGATTGCAAATCGACTCGTGGGGTGGGTGGGTGGTTGGATGGGTGTGACTGTGACCGCCGGCCACTGCCAGCACGAATCGACACGAATAAGCAAAACCAAGTTTGTAGATTCCACGCTCAGGGACGAACGAAGACTGGGGCGCGCAGAAATGCAGCGTGTACTGTCGCGGCTGCGTGGACGCAGGCTCCTGGCAGCATCGACGCGATCTGCAGACGCCGTGGGCTCACTGCAGCAGCAGCCGACATCGAGTGAACTTGGCGACGGCGCCAAGGCCTCGACGTGGTGGCAGCGCGACGACGACAGCGCCCGCGGAAGCGATGGCATCGTGCGCCTTGACAACGGAGACGTTTGCAGCGTCTACCTGGGCATTGACCCGACTGCTGACGGCCTGCACGTAGGTCATCTCGTAGGCATCATGGCGCTCCGCGCCTTTCAGCGAGAGGGCTTTCGACCTCTTGCCCTCGTCGGCGGCGCCACGGGCCTTATTGGCGATCCAAGCGGCCGTGCCACGGAGCGCGCCATGTTAGAGACGAGCGATGTAGAGCGTAATGTGGAAGGCATCCGCGCAGACTTAGAGCGCGTCCTCGAGTTTGGCGGCAAGGAGCCAAATGCAGCGCAGCTCGTAAACAACCTTGACTGGTATCGCGGCATGTCCGCACTCGAGCTTCTTCGCGACGTAGGAAAACACTTTCGCGTGAGTGCGATGATGTCTCGAGAGAGCGTGAAGGCGCGTCTGGAAACATCTTCGGATGAAACGCAAGAGGGCCTCAGCTTTACGGAGTTCTCCTATCAACTTCTTCAAGGGTACGATTTTCTGCACCTTTACCGTACCGAGTCGTGCCGCGTCCAAATTGGCGGAAGCGATCAATGGGGTAATATTGCTGCAGGCACAGATCTCATCCGACGCGCCACAGGTGACACTGCCGAGGCCCTTGGTGTGACGGTGCCGTTGCTCACAAATCGCGCGGGCGAAAAGTTCGGCAAGAGCGCAGGCAACGCTGTCTGGCTCGCACCCGACAAGACGAGCGATTTCGAGTTGTACCAATTCTTCATGCGTGCAGAGGATGAAATGGTCGAGGATCTGCTCTACAAATTGACCGAGTTGCCTGAAGATGAGGTGGCCGCGATCGCCAAGGCGCATGGCGAGGCACCTGAAAAACGCGAGGCCCAACGTCGTCTTGCGCAAAGTGTTGTGCAAATGGTGCGCGGACCGACAGGTTTGCGTCGCGCTGAGGTGGCCACTCAGGCGCTTTTTGGCGGCGACCTCGATGCTCTATCGGCAGAAGACCTCTTGAGCATTGACGCGCCTCGTGTCACGCTTTCAAGGGAGCAGGTTCAAGATCGAACTGCAATTGACGTTTTTGCTGCTGCCAAGGCTGTGGCCTCAAAGTCCGAAGCTAAGCGACTTGCTGCCAGTGGCGGTCTCTATGTTCAGAACCACCGGGTCCCCGACGCGTCTTACACGTTGGATCTCGCGCGCGACGCTGCTGAGGGTCGCGTTATATTGCTACGATCTGGCAAGCGCAAGTACACCATTGTCTCTGTGCAAGATGCCGAATGATCGCATGTCGTTGTGGATTCGATTGCACGAGCCCAGTAGCTCTGCCGCTCAGTAGCTCGTCCACCCCAACTTCAAGCTCACACATTTTTTTTAAGCTTGATTTTGACACAGTGCAAGGGGTTGATATGTTTCAGTTAGCGCGTATACACCACTTTGGGCCTATTGAGTCTCTATCAAAGTGCAAGCAAGACGGCTAAATCGTGTCTCACTTGTTTTGAAAAGATAATTTCATGGTTACCCATGGCTGTTTTCGTTTCTTCTCGATGTTTGCTTCGTTTCATGTTTTCATTGTCATGTCAAGACGACAATGAACGAGCAATTCGCGAAAAGTATGACAAAAAAAATCAACATAGAACAATTTTAGACCCATAGCTCCAAGGGCAAACTAACACTCGTGTGCGGAAGGA
This sequence comes from Aurantiochytrium sp. KH105, assembly GCA_003116975.1. NCBI lineage: Eukaryota > Bigyra > Thraustochytrida > Thraustochytriidae > Aurantiochytrium > Aurantiochytrium sp. KH105. The sequence goes on from BGKB01000035.1 coordinate 94,297, forward strand.
GGAAGAGACGGCTCTACATGAGCCCAAATCTTCCATGTTTCCTAATCTTTAATTTCCCAAATAAATCTGATTTGGTCCTCCATTTCGAACGTTTGCGCGCGCAAACAAACAGAGCCAGGGTGCATTCCGCTCATTCTTCTCTTCAGACGTTTCGAGCGAGTCTGAAAGCGAGCTTCGCATTCAATTTTCATTCAAAAGGTTTTGGTTTTGTCAATCGACCTTTGACGTCGTCCCATTCTGAAGGCTTCATGCTAAAGTCCTGATGCTGCTCGCGCGAGAATCCGCACTCGCAAACGCCATAACCCCCTTCACTCTCAAGATTGAGAGTGAAGTTCCCACATGGCCTGGACGGCTTTCGTGAAGCTTCAGGATCGTGGCTTGACGACTCTTTCCTTTTCCGACGTTCCTCTTCGCGACGCTCCTCTTCCAAAGCCCTTTTTGCAGCGATCTTGTCATGCTCGAGCTTGTTGAAGCCACAAAAGCAGAGGCCATACTGCTCGCTGTTCAAGTCGATGGCGAAATGCTCGCAGGGCTCGGCAGGGCTCTCGATGGAGGATTTGGTGAGCTTTCTACTGATTCGCTTTGCAAAATTTCGCATGGACCGTCGAAAAGAGGACCTTTTGTCCTCGCTGCGATGCTCCTCCATGGCGAACCCGCATTCGCACATTCCAAAGCCGTCCTTGGCAAAGGTGAAGTTGTGGCACGCCTGCGGCTTGGCAGGTTCCTCGGGCGGTGGTGGGGGCACCTCTTCCGCGACCTCATCCTCTCCCTCGCTGCCCTGCTCGGCATCATCCCGCGTCGCCAGCCTCGCCAGGTGGTCCGCCAGCGAGAAGCCGCACGTGCGGCACTGTCCAAAGGCCGCTTCCGAGGCGTCAAAGCTCTCGCACGCGGTCTTGTACTTTGCTCTCCGCAGCGTCGCCATCCTCCCCCGCCCCTCGCCCCTCCCTCCCCCTCGCCGCGCCGCCCGAGCGCTGCGCCGCTGTTCTGGCTTTGCCTTTCGCGCCTCTCGCAGCGGGTGCGGTCCAGGAGCCCGTCCTCGCTTTCGCGCCGCGATCGCCGGGCGGGGGTCGCTTTCGCGCCCGCGGTGCAGCCGGCCGCGGCGAGAAGGGCGGTCTGCGCGCGGGGCTCTCGCGCCCGCGCCTCGAGGTTGTGCGCGCGAGGCTGCTTTCGCTTTTGCTTTTGCTTTTGCTTCTGCTCTTCCGCTTCTGCTTGTCCGGCTCTGCTCTGCTCTTCCTGGTCTCTTTGATCAACGCCGCCCGCGCGTGCACCGGGTTCCCCCGGCGCGCCGCAGAGGCCCCGCGCACCCCCCGAAGGCGCACACCCTTGCGGGCGCGCAGGGCGCCGTGGGACGGAGGCGGGGGGTCCGGGGCGAGTGTGGCGCGGCCCAAGCGAGGACTGGACTTTGGCCGAGCGCGCGCAAGGGGAGGCGAAAAAGTGCGCGTGGCGCGCACGGTGCTTGGCGAGCTGCAGAGCAGCTGCTGTCCGGGGGACGGCTGCGCGCGACGAAGGCGACGAGGATGGCGAGAAGGCAGGCGTCCGCCTCGACCTGGCCGCGCGGGCGAGTCTAACCGGACGGACGCAATGCCCTCCTCTCCCTCCACGTCCTGACCCGGTGGGACCTCAGGCTCATCCCTAAAAGTAGAATCAACTCCTGGGATCGACGGGACGAAGCGGATTGGAACGCGTGTTCTCTCCTGCATCATGATGATCATGGTGACCACGCCATCAAGCCCACCTTCTTTTTGTCCTTGTTCGAGACGTAAAGAACCCGGAACAGATCCAGGGTCTGTCTTTCTGTCAATCTCCAGCGCTTGGCTTATGCTGTTTGAGTCGGCCTTTTGTAGAGACATTTGTCATTGACTTGCCAGCCAGCCATGCACACACCACCCAAGCTAGCTAGCTCCTTTTTTTTGTCAGAAATCACGGGGATGGATGAACAAATGCGAACGACGGCTTGGCAGCGTTGAGCTCCTCCGTTGACGAAGATTACCCTTTTCCTGGCCGCTGTGGTTCCGCTTTCTTCAGAGAATTTCCTTTGGCCAGGCCTGCGAGATCCTCATCATAGGCACGAGCGCCCAGAACAGTGGCGAGACGAGCGGAATCCGCGACGGAAAAAAGGAACTGGATGCCATCGACCACGCACTGCTGCGAGACGCTTGTAGGTTGGCTGCAAGGCTCCTTGGATATGCCTTGGCGCCCCTGATGAACGGCACGAACATCAAGCCGGACAACCTGCTCCACGGCGCGCTTCAGTTCCGCCACGGTACGGTAGAAGCGCGTCACGCCAGCCTGTACAAGCTCATCCATGTCTTGGTCAGCTTTGGTTGTAAATTCGACGGTCCACGCCAGATTCTGCTCCGCCAAGACCCAACTCGCAAATCTAGGTGTCTCGAGAGGCACGTCTCCTGGGACGAAGGGTTTGAGGTCTAGCACGGGCGTCAAATGGCAGAGATCAATACCTCCTACAATGACATGGCGACGCGAAAGGTCGACAGACCGCACTGTGGCAAGCGTAAGACCGATTGGATTGGGTCGATGCGGCGTGCGTGTACTCAGCGTGCCTGTGCTCTTGCCTTGCAGCAACGGCGGTCGAATTTTCGACGGTAGAATCACCTGCGCGTCCCCGCGTACCCAGGCCGCGACTTTTGACTTGTTGGTATTGCGCGAAAAGACAAAGACAATCCACACATGGCTAAAGGCATCAAGTCCCTCGAGAGCCGCGTCGCCAACGTGCTTGTGCAGCACAACGCGACCAAGCGTATCTGGTGCTAGGTTACCCTGACGTGGAACACCTCTTTTATTAGCAAAAACCGACTCGCACACGCCAATTTCCCGAAACGAGACGACCTGCTCGTCGTGCTCGGCGCCCGTGCTCTTTTGCTGCTCCGATTGCTTCTGCTGCTTTTGCCGCCCGAGACCCTGGTCTCCTCCGGCTACAGCGCCGCCATCTTCCGCGTCCACCATCGCCGAGACAGACGCTGCGCCAGCCCAGACACACTCAGGCAAGACGCGCGGGCCTCTTGCCGGCACGAGTTCTTCCCTTCCTCCCACCACGCACGCACGCGAGCGAGCACGCGGTTCTGCTGGCTGGTGCTCGGCCGTGCGAGAGGTGCTCGCTGGCACAGCAGTGGCAAGTCGGGCGGGTCCTTGCTTGCCTTGCTTGGCTTGGCCACTGGGCAGCAGAGCAGCAAGGCAGCCAACCACTGGCCTCGGCACGATGGCCACCCTGTACAGGCCTCGCGTCGTGCGTCGCGCGCGGGACGAGACGCCCTCGCGCGGGGCGCGCATCGGCCCCACCGACGCGCGCTCCCACAAGCCCAGCGGCGCCCGGAGCGGTGGCATCGACACGGAGACGGAGGAAAACGAGGGGCCCAAGACCTTCGTCGAGGTCGACACCGGCGTCGTGGGCGGCGCGGCAGGCTCGGCTTATGTAAAGGTCAACGGCACTCGCGTGCTCTGCAGCGTGCGAGGCCCTCGTGCAATCAAAAAGTCCTCAGACTTCGGAGACGAGGGCGCTCTCGATTGCACAGTGCGCCTCGCGCCCTTTGCGCTCTATGGCGAGGCTGCCGGGCCAACCAGCTCCCGTAACGTAGAGACGCGGCGCATCAAGCGCGAGCAGATGCTTTCGGGCGCTCTTCTTCGTGCAATCAAGGGAAGCATCCGTCTCGATCGCTTTCCTAAATCTGTGCTAGAAATTGATGCTCTCGTGCTCTCCGACGACGGTGCCGCTCCGGCTGTCATCCCAAGCTGCGCTTCTCTTGCCATCGCAGACAGCGGCGTAGAAATGAGAGACCTTGTCGCCTGTGCTCAGGTTGGCGTCTCTGACGCCGCTGGCAAGGGCGTTCCTTCTTTTATTTCGAGCCCGACCCTCGCCCAGCAGGCTGCCTGCTCCAGCGTTATGACAATGGCTCTCTTGCCAGCATCAGAAACAATCTCTGATCTTACCATCAAGGGCACCGTGTCACACTCGCTGGCTGGCGAGACCTCCAAGCGATGCTTTGAAGGCTGCATTACGCTGCATCGCCAAATGCGTGAGCATCTTGTCGCCAAGGCTGAGCAGGCCTTTGCAGACCTGGAGGGTGAAGAACAATAAGTGAGAGAGCTCGCTCATCTCAGCAAGCTTGCCCTGGTAACGTTATTCAAGGACTGACTACTCGTAATCTAATCAATCATCGCGTCTTATGCTAGGCCTACAATCAAAATTGCTCGCGATTCGCGGCTCTTCCCCCACACTTGGATTGGAATCAAAAGGATTCTTCTTCAACTTCTCTCAACCGATCAGTTCGATTAACCTACTTATAATTATTGCGTCCATACTACAGTTTTCGCCGTGCTTCTTCCATGCGCCACGCGTGCCATCTTTCTCGACATCGCCGAATAACTTCTACGCATAAGGCTAATGTTGCGATGCCCAAAACAAAGATTGCAGCCAACAAATGTACACTTTCCATGTCCTGATTGTCCTCAACCTTGGTGAAGGCATCAAAGATGATCGCGTCCTCAAATGCAGCAGACTCGTCAGGCGTTGGCACATCTTCCGCTAGAGTCGGGAGAAAACCACTTTCACGCACACCACTCAGCGGGCCTGCGTCAGCAATGACAAAGGACTCACTCTTTGTCTCTCGCATGTCCACTGCCTGGAGCACATTGGCGTCGCCATCATCATTGTCAATCTCGATGCCATCATCGCTATTGTCGACCTCGGGCAACCGAGGTTGCTCTGATTCGACGGAATTTGCACCACTCAAATCTTGCGCGTATAGTTTCACGGCTTCTTCCAAAATCAGCTCAATCATGTCCGTCGTGCCTGCGATGGCACTTGCTGGAACGCGAAATAGATCATGAAAATTTACAGGTTGGGCCTTGCCAGGAACTTCCAGCATGAAGGCAGCTCGAACGCCCGCATAACGCTCCATCCAATCGACAGCAATTCCTGTATTTTTAGCATCAATAACATCGCTTCGCTCACGATATCTCAGCACGCCTTGTGATGCATGCGCTAATTGCGTCGCCTCTGCGACGCGCACCTCAGACGCGTTATAGACGGGGAAGACCACCTTGGCGCAGCAGTGCACATCTAATACAATCCGACGTGCAGGGTTCCCCGCCAAGACGAGATCGCGTAGCGCACGAGCCTCGAGTGCCTCAAAAGGGTATTCACCTTGGTACAGCTCCGAGAAAAAGGCCTCCGGATTGCCAAATCCCCATGTCTCATTGGCAACGCCGAAATTACGGTTCAGATCGATGCCAGCAAACTTTCCGCCCCGTGGCAATGGAGTTCTTGTTCGACGCCATGACCGCTGCGTTGTTCGAGTATACGCATACCCGTCCGGATTCAAATTTGCCAAAAAGGCAAGTCGCACCGGAGAGGTCGCCAAGATCTCAGCAAGACGCTCGAAATGACGGACCATGAGACACAACACCGAGGCTGATGAAATCCACTCGCGGGCGTGCATCCCTCCAATCATAAGGACTTCGAGAGGATCCTCGAGGCTGCGTTCTGCCCTCTGCATGGATTCCATGGTCACCGTGATTAAAGGTCTAGCTTCCGAAGTCCACGCTAATTCTTGGGCACGCACACTCACGCCATGCAATCCGTTCAAATCTGACGCGATTCGCCATAATAGCTCCGCCGTTGAGTCATACCGAAGATACACGTTGCATGCCCGCGCTTCGAGAGCGCCGGCGGTCCCGGCACCGGCCATGGACGCCCTTTCTTTCTGGCAGCGCTTGTAAGTTAAGAATACGCGTCGAGCCGTCCGTCTTCCGCGTCAAGCAGCTGCCGCACACGGTCCAATTCGGCCTGCAGCCTCTCCAAAGCGGACGCGTCCTCGCCGTCTTCGTCCTCGCCCGCCCCCTCGCCGCGCAGCGCGATCTCCAAACTTAGCTGCTGCAGCTTCAGGTTAAGACGTCGCTCCTGCTCCTTCTTGTCCTCCTGGAGGCCGCCGAGCACGCTCTGTGACCCCGGGCTTTGCGCCTCGAGGCCGCCCGCTGTCGCCCTGCCTCCGCTGCCCTCGCGGCCGGAAGGCGTCCACGGCCCAGGTCTTTGCCCGTAGCGTGACCGGTGAGCGAAGCTTGCGCCTCCTTCTTCCTGCTCCTCCTTCTCCCCTGTACCATCATCGTCTCCATCATCATCCAGAAAACTCGAGCCAAGCGTCCCAGATTCGGGTGACCTATTCATCGCCACTGCGTTCGTTCGCGGTGTGCCGAGGACGCCAAAGGCGCCTGCGCCGGCGACGCGACGTGGAGGCGTGCGCACCGAGATGTCTTCTCCTTCTTCTTCGTTGTCGTTGAGTTCGTCGTTGCTGCCCTCGCCCTCCGCCTCGGCGTCGAAGGACTGCGAGTCCCACGCGTCCTCCGCTTCTTCCGAGCCGCTCTCGCGGTCCGCATCGCTGGCATCGTCATCATTGTCATCCTCATTGTCAAAGTCGTCGTCGTCGTCGTAGTCGTCGTCATCGTCGTCATTATCCTCGTAATTGGCGCCATTGTCGCCCACGCCGCTCGATGCAAAAGAGGAGTCGTGCGCACCATGAGCGGCTGCTGTCGCTGCTGCGATCCCGGCATCAATCAAGGCGTCATCGTCTTCTTTGAGCAATTGCTCGCGCGTCTCTAGCGACTGCTTGAGCATCTGCAGACAGTTTTGCAATTTTTCATGATACGATGACGGATCCTCATCGCCATCCGAAGGCTCAACGGACGCTTCGCTAAAAGAGTCTTCCGCAAGCAGCTCGTGTCGGCGCTCATGGTGATGTTGATGGTGAAAATTGTTGCTGCCTTCATTGGCAAACAAAAGCTCGCGTTGGTGTTGCAAATGAACTAGTCGATTTGCCTGTTGGATCAGATCCTGAAAGCGCTCTTCTACAGAGGACTGTCGCTTCTGCGCCTTGAGAGCATCCTCGCGCAAAGCGTCCACCACCCCTGAAGGAAGCACAAGCTCTTCGTCGGCGAGCAAATCCTCACGCTGCTTGAATACGCGTGTTTGAACCTCTACCGCAGCCGACGCCACAGCACACATATCATCGCTCAGCGATTCAGTCAGATGCTCCGAGTTAATTGGAACAAGCAACAAGTTTAATCGCTTCAGACGCTGCATGCTTGCCTCCGTAGCAAGCAAGAGCGTTCGAATCTGTGAGTCGAGCGTATCTAATTGCGTTACTTGCGACTGTCTTACGCGAGAGAGCTCGGAGCGCTCCTCGCTTTCGTCTTCCTCGTCCATCTCGTCTTCATCCTCCTCGCCCTCGACGCCATCCTTGCTGTTGCCCTCGTCCTCCTTGTTATCATCTTCGACAAGATCGTCCAGCGAGAGCATCGGTTGCGCGTTGCTATCGCTCTGCATCTGAAAATCCCCGTTGCCTGCTTCGAGTTCCAGGTTTTCTGCAAAAGCTCGTGAAGCAAGGGCTTCCTTTTCCATGATCGCTTTCGCGAGTCTCTCGCGTTCCGATCGCGCGCGCGCAACCAGTAGTGGTGTGCGCGATTGTAGCTCTTGCAAAGGCGGGCCAGCGCCACGCGGGCGCGATTGTACAACATTCTTGTCTTCTGGGGACCGTGACGCACTGCCTCCACCCTCTTCATCATCCGGATTCGCCTTACGAGCAGACGCAGATAGAGATGCAGAGGCAGCTGCAGATGGAGATACAGACGGAGATGTAGAGTCAGATGGAGAGACGGGCGCAAAGGCGTTTCTTTCTCCCTCCTCGTTGTGGGGACGAGACTGCACCTCGTCAAGAGCGCGTAGCGTACCACGAACGTTAGGTGATACCGGTGTAATAGGATCGTGTGCTTCCGCAGAGCCTTTTGTGTTTTCGTCGTCTGCATACGAGGAGGAGCGTTCGTTTGGCGGCCTTGTGGTGTCCCCGGGAAGCTCCACCGCGTTAAGAGCCGCCCACTTGGACTCCAAAAGCGCATGCTCGCGGGCAATTTGTTCACGATGACGGGCAAGTTCCTCTTCAATTTCGCGTCGCTCGTTCTCGAGCTTGGCATGCTCCTGGGCTTGCTGTGCGGCGCGCTCCGCAAGTTCTGTCTCAAGGCGAGTCTTTTCCTCAACAAGCTCGCGAACCGCATCGGTAACCAAGGCGTCGACATCGGGTGAAACATTGCCATCGGTATTTTCTGCTCCGAGTCCGCCGTCCATTGACCCACTCGTTGTGCGCGTTGGCTCGTCTTGGATATGAGAAACGAGTACCTCGTCACGCTGTAAAGCCGAGTACCGTTCCTTGCGTATGGCTTCCCATTCTCGACGGATACGCTTGTCCAATTCTTTGCGTTCGACCTCGAGAGCTTCGCGCTCCCACTGCTGCCGAGCCTGAAGAGCTTCACGTTCAGCCGCGAGTTCCTCCAGCATACGATGACGCTCTTTCTCCACCTTGGCGGCTTCAACCTCAGCCACTGCAGCCGCGCGTGCAGCGGCTGCAGCATCTGAAAGGCCTTGGCCGGCACCAGGAGCACCAGCCCCCCCAAGGCTTTTACCCACAATCGCACCACCAAGGCTACCCTCGTGGACCAACGTCTCCATCTTTTGTAGCACAAGGTCCTGATCCTTGCGCTGGACCTGTAAAATGCTTTCATGTAACCTCTCAAGCTCGGCACGCTGACGATCCGCCAACGCTCGCGTTTGGTCGAGGAGTCGACTTTCCATGGCTCGCTGCGCACGTTCAACGTCCTCGAGATCGCGACGCCAGCTCTTTTCTTGTTGCGACCGGACTTCCTTAAGCTCTCCCATGAGCTCTTTGATCGTCCGGTCACTGCTTGCGGCCTGCGACGCCACTATTCCAGGCGGTGCGCTCTGCCGTAACTTTTCACGCGATCGCTGCTTTTGCTCTCGCACCGACACGTTCTGCAAGCGTTCGTGCAGTTTTTGGCCATACGCCTCGAGTCGCTTTGCTAGCGCAGAGCTCGCAGACTGTTCCTGGGCACGCTCACGAGCATGCCGCTTGCTGCGGTCCCGCAGCCGCTCGGCTTGGAACTCCACGGCTGCGGATCGCTTGGCCAGCTTACGTTCACGCTGCCGTACCTCCATCATTTGCTTCTTTAACGCGCGAACCTTGGCCGCAAACGAACTACGCTCGCCCTCGAACACACGGCGTGCGTCCTCATGCGACCGTTCTCTACTCTCAAGGTCGCAAGCCCGCTCGTCGAGGGTTTGCGATGCTTCCGCCGCTTTCGTCTCTCGTTCTTCCATCTCCGCAACCCGCTGTTTAAGCGCTTCCGATGCGGCACGGAGCTCTTCGCGGACGCGGACGTCGAGCTTACGCGCGCGCGCAATGCGTGCGGCTGCGCGACGCTTTTCGGCCACCGCAGCCTGTCGTACTGCATTCAACCGCGCATCAAGGTTAGCCCGATCTTGGCCAAGCTCTTCGCGCAAACTCCGTAGACGGAGCTCTCTGTGCGCCATTGCTCGCTCCCGCTCGTCACATTCGCCATGACGCGCGTCCAAGTCCTGCTCGCGGGCGTCCAGATCTGCTGCTCGAGCGTCCAAGTCCATTTCTTTGCGATCCAGATTCGTTCGCTCGTCCAAGAGGGCGCCGTCTGCGTCTTGCCACAACGAAGTGTCGGCGCGGAGTTTGTCTTCGGCTTCTTTGACTCTCTGAAGTCTTCCTGCAAGATCATTCTCGGCTCGTTCCAAGGCTACTTCGTGGTCTTTAGCATGGGCGAGACGCTCTTCAAGTTCACTCCGGAGTGTCATTGTTTCGCTTTCTAGCCTCGCCGCCTCTTGCTCCGCGCGATCCAACTTGGTTTTGCGTGAATCTACATCTTCGCGGTCTCGGCTCACCTGGGCGGAGCGCTGCTCGAGGTCAGCCACAAGCTCCGCCTGTCGCTCGCGTAGAAGCTGTGCACGCTGGTGTTCTGCAGCGGCTTGCTCCCGCTCTTGTTCGAGGTCCCCAAGCGTTTCTTCGGCTTCGCGCTTGAGCGCGAGTTGCTCTTGATGCCAAAGACCGATTTCCTCTTCAAATTGCTTTTGCCTCTGCAAAAGAGCTTCTTGATTTGTTGTCACGTCACGCTCGCGCTTCTCAAGTTCGGCCTCGCGCTCGTCGAGCTCCTTCTCACGCGATTTAATGGCCTCCGCCTCTGACTTAAAGCTCGCAAGATCTGACGCCAAGGCCTCGCGTTCGTGGTCCAGGCGTCTTCTGGCGTCAGCTAGTTCAGACTTGGCTTGCTCAGCAGCCTCTCGCTGCGCTGTGCAAGCAAGATCATGCTCGCGTCGATCCATCTCAAGCTGGGCGCGCTCTGCTCCAATGCGGTCACTTTCGCGCTGCGCGACCTCTTGCGACTTTGCCACGTCTTCTTCGCGCGCCTCAAGAGTTTGCTTGAACGTCTCGAGGTTGCCAGCTTCTTTGTCCACTTGTGAGCGAAGGGTTGCAATGGCGTTTTTCTCGGCCTCGAGATCCTTTTTAGCAGCGGCGAGGTGCGAGGCTTGTACCTCGAGATCCTTTGCCCGCGCCTCGAGATCCCCAAATCGCGCCCGATCCGCGCGAAGTCGCTCTGCATCCTTGACGAGCCTGCGTTCTGCCTCGTGCGCAACGCGCTCCGCCAAAGTTGCCTTCCGCCGGGCCTCTATAGCATCTGCAAGCTCCTTGCGAGCGCTTTGAATGGCGACCAGCATACGTTTGCGTTCACCCTCGACACCCGCAACAGCAGCTTCACGATCGCGTACTCTCGCGAGCTGATTCTCGATCCCCAAAGCCTGTGCTTCGAGACGTGCAGCTTCGCGCACATTCTTCGCCTCATCAGCCGCGAGAGAATCGAGGCGTTGCGCGTCGACCTGCGCACGAGTCAAGAGCGTCTTGAGGCGCGCAATCTCTTGCTCGGCCTCTTGGAGCGAGCCCCGCTCGCGCCTCCACTCTGCCTTTTCTTTCTCGAGATCTTTGGTAGCTTTGTGCAAGGAGGCGCGACTCGCATCGAGTTTAAACTGTTCTTCGCGAACCTCAACTTGAAGAGATCGCGCATCTCGTAATGCTCGTTCACGCGCTGCAATGCCTGCTTCGGCGCTTTCAGCAGCGCGCAAGCGCGCGTCGGCAGCAAGTCTTGCTTCTACGGCCTCACTGTGCTTTCTTTCGAGCTCGAGGCGTTCCTCGCGGCATGCTGCCTCCCAGTCTGCACGCATGCGCGCCACATCCGCCTTAGCGCGGGTAGAATCATATCGCTGGCGTTCTCTCTCGGCGATGACCTCCGCCATGGATGCGTCGCACTCACGTTGTCTGGCTTCGGCGCTGTTTGCGGCCTTGCGGGCCTTGATGAGTTCTGCTTCGAGCTGCGTCCGAATTTGCTCTGCATCCCGCACGCGCCGTGCAGCTTCGTCCTCTTGAGCCCTGACGCGGTCCATACGCGCACTGAGCGCCTGCTGTGCGGTTTCCACCCGCGTGGCCTCTTCGCGAAGCTTGGCGAGCGCATTAGCAGCCTGTGCCGCCTCAAGCTTGTGTTGTTGTGAGGTGGCCTCGAGACGGCCAGCTTCGATCTGCAATCCATCAACGCGCAATGCGAGGGCGCGCTCCTCATTTCGAAGCGCATCAGTGCGCGTCAAGAGCTCTTGATGCTGCTCGAGAAGCTCCATCTCAAAGGCCTCCCCAACCCTCGTCAGCAGCGTCCCAACTCGCGGCACCCCGCCGCGTGTGTCAGAGAATGTGCTCCCAATCGACACCGAGGACACCTCGGCATCGGACTCGGTCAGCACTGTGGCATACGGGGTATCTCGCGCCTTTGGCCTTGCCCGTGCGGCCTTTGCTCGCGTCCCTTCTTCGTCCCGCGCGGCGGGCTTGCCTCGACGAGTTTTGCCTTCGCCATCTCCATGATCGTCGACTTCGTCGGCGTGCCTGCCGTCCTCGTCAGCGTTTAGGACAAGGAGCTCGGCGCCATCGGACTCGCTCTCGCGCGACCCGCTCCCGGCGTCGCTGCTGTCCACGGCCTCGCTTTGCCGCGCCGCGGGATCCTCCATCGCATCCCCGCGCGCGCGGCGCGGCCCGACGCAAGCCGCAAGTCAATCTGGGCTCTCCCTCCTTCTCCGTGCTGCTGCTCTTGCTCCTGTGCTCTGCTTGTCGCAGTTCTTGGCGCGGTTAACGACCGGTACCCTGATTTTGGGTGCTTCTATCCGTTGCCACTACGTGCAGGAGGGACGGTGGTGGATGCTCAGGCTCAGGCTGAGCTCAGCTCAGGCTCCGATCCGAGACAGTTTAGAGGCGCTCGGGTCCACGTTCGTCCTGCACTGGCAACGCGGGCCTTGCTTGCTCCCTTCTTTCTTGGTCGAAGCTTGTTCGAAGACCTGCACGGCTTGAACAGCCAGCGAGCGAGCGTTAGCTCGCGTTAGCCTTTGCGTTAGCCTTTGCGTTAACTTGCTCACCGGAGCCCACGACCGGTGACAAACAGAGCGTCTTTGTCTGAAGCAACATCAGAGAAACTAAACGTATCGCAATATGCCTCGAGTCGGGCGTCGCGTGGCAGCGAGTGATGAAGAAGACTCGGACCTCGAAGAGACGCTTGCTGTCTCGCGACGGCGCAGGCAGTATGAAAAGACTCGCGGCAAAGGCTATCGACATGGATTCGATGACCAAGACGAGAATTCTGATCAAGAGGCAAAGCGAGCGTTTAGCGACGACGACGACAGCGATGCTGAAGATCAAGATGAATTTGCTGGCGAAGATGAGCTATACGGTGGTCACGAATATGCTGCGAACCTAGCTGTGACGCAACGGCGTCTTATTACTGGTAGGGGCCATGACAACATTGAGAGTAAATTGAGGCGGTCGTCGGACGCTCTTCTTTGCATGTCAGCCGAGGAAATTGCGGTGTGGCGCGATCGTAGGAGCAGGAACCTATTGCAGGTCAGTCTCGCAGCCGAGAATTTAGGTGCTGTTCGTATCGTGCTCGAGACGCTCGTGAGCCGTAAAGTGGAAGCTCGGAGACGTGAGATGGAACGTGCAGCACGAGTGGCTCAGCGAGAGACCTCCCGTTTGGAGCTTGGATCTGTGGCCAGCGCGCCTGGGACAATCTCGGCCCGTGCCAAATCTCGCAAACGAATGCGCGCTCAGCTCGCGCAGCTCTCCGAAAAATATTTCATGCGAATTGCCTGCTTTCCAGATACACAGGGATGGACCGCATTTCATTACGCAGCACAGTCACGCAGCAATGCACTCGGCTTGCTTCTCGAGGGAAATCACATTGCACGTCTCTCCGTACTGAGCGACATTAAACTACAGGACGCCATGTACAGAGAGCGAGCGCTTATGGTCTCTGTGCGCGACAGCACGGGTTGTACTCCTCTTCATATTGCCGCGGCACAAGGAAATGCCTCGGCGGTGCGAGCCTTACTGCGCTGGGGCGCAGATCTTCGCGTGAGAAATTTGGACGACGATTTAGCAATGGATGTCGCCGCTGACCGCGTCACAAGGCGCGCTCTTCAAGCTGGACTGCGCATGCCGAGCACTACCAGCAGCGCGGCCTTTGATGGTGATCATTCAGCCCCAGGACCTGAGATGTCACAAGGGACGGTTCAGACGCTACGAACGCTCGCTGAATGTGGAGAAGACGTCAATGAGCGTTTCGGACTCTCTTTGCAGGCTTCGCTGCATGAAGCGGCCCGGGCTGGAGACTTACACGTCGTGAAGTTTCTCGTCGAAGAGGGTGGTGGGGCCGATGTAAACCTCATTGACGCGAATGGTCGCACCGCCTTACACCTGGCTGCTGAGCAAGCGGATGCTGTGCATCGTGCTATTGCAGACGTCCTTATTCGTAATGGCGCGCATCTCGATCTTACGAGCCATGCGGGGCTTACGCCCTTGCATGCGGTGGCAGCGAGCACCATTCGTGGGGTTGATCCGCATCGTCGCGGGCGTAACAAGCGACTTATGGCAAGCCTTTTAATCCGTGCAGGTGCAAATACCGAAATCAGGACAGAAAAAGGGTTGACGCCTCTTTTAGCTGCGGCCAAGCATGGCGAGGTCAATGTTGCCTACGAGCTCATCCTGTCGGGGTGCCAGCTTGCGGCGATGGACTCAAAGCGCTGGAATGCCCTTCATTTTGCCGCTTTCTACGGCCATCTTGAGCTCGCTCACGTTCTTGCTTTTTGCGACGCCGAAATACAGCTTCTCAAGCACCAGCGCAACGCACACGGCAAGTTTCCGGCTGATCTGTGTCGTGACTCAGCCTTTCGTGACGCCTTACAAACGCCATGGGAGTACGCAAGCGAGGGACGAATCGATAAGCTTCGCGCCTCGCTTCGAAAGAGTCAGCAAGTGCGGAGCTGGCTGCTCTATATGGAGGTCTGGCAGCGCCTTGCAGGCAATGCGAGCCAGCAGACGCTCCGCCACAAATATACCATTTTGCACGCTGCAATTCTTGGTCAAGACCTTGCGTGCAAGCACTGCGGAGCGCGTCGTCTATCGGGAAACACTAAGACTCTCAAGAGTGAGCGTTGTGAAAATCTGAAATCTGTGGAACAAACCGTACGCTACGTCCTGGAGCTCAAAGGCGTGTCCGTCGATGCTTCGGACGCCAAAGGTCGGACGCCGCTGATGCTTGCAGTCATGCTCGGAAGAGCTAAAGTCGCTGAGGACCTTGTTCGACGTGGTGCATCTCTTTCTCACATCGATCGTGCCGGAAATAATGTTTTACATTACGCGCATGCCTATGGCCAGGCATCGCTGGTGGACTCTCTCATTCTCACGGCGACATCGGCTGAAGCTTGTGACGTTTCTGAAGCGTCCTTGGACCAGGAGAACCATGCAGGTCAGAAACCTTTGCAGGTTTCAGGTCTCCGTGATCGCCTTGTTGTTCCAGGCGGTATCGAGCTTCGAAAAAATAGGGGCGATCTCGGGTCGTTTGAAATGTCGGATGATGACGAAGAGTCAAAAGAGGAGGAAATTGGACAAAGTCCTCTGTCGCTCGATCCTTCTCATGCACAACGCACGCTTGCCCAGGTTGCGGCAGAGCTTGAACATGCGTAGAGACAAACAAAGAAGCAGACAAACGAACAAACGAACGAAGAAACAAACAAACAAACAAACAAACAAACAAACAAACAAACAAACAAACAAACAAACAAACAAACAAACAAACAAACAAATGAGCACGAGAAGAGGAAGTAGAAAAGAAACGAAACTGCAGGTTTACTGCGCAAACTTGAACGTGTTGCTGCATGCATAATTTATCTGACAGCGAGTCAAGACATTGACCGCCGGATGAAAAGTGTTCGAGGAGAGAGAGAGAAAGAAAGAAAAAAAGATCATGACTGGTTGAGAGACTGTCTGGCCATTTCGAGAACGCCCTCGTATGTCCGGTTGCCACCGATAAAGCCAGAGTTGTGGACAAAAATGCAGCCCGGAATACCCCAGGCCTCGCTGAGCGCATCGTCGCGGATGCCGCGGTATTTCTCCGGGAGCGACTTGCGGTTGGTGAAAGAGCTCTCCTCGACAGGAACACACTGAATGCGCCATGCACCATTCGAGTCCGGGTAAAGAACGTACTTGAGATCACCCTCAGCCAGACCGTCAACGCCTTCGGTCTCGAGAGCAAAGAGGTGGCTGCGCCACGGGCACGATTCCTCGAAGCGAATAATCGCCCCGCTTGGATCGATCTCCTTGCGCGACTTGATGGCCCGCTCGACGATCTCCCGCGCAGGAAGCCAGATCTTGAGAAGCCCTTCAACGGTGTCGACAAACTCGGACAACGTCAGACGCATGGCCTCCTTGAACTGGCCCATCTCGCGGGCCGTCTCGTCGGCAACGGGCGGCGCATTCCAGGCAGGATTAAGGGAACCGACTCGCGCGCTGAGGTGCGTGCTCACAGAGTAGTTTTTCTCGCCCGTGTAGGCATCGATGCCGTTGTCAATGCCGTCGATGTGCTCCACAAAGTTCTTGTACACGCGCTTGTAGAGAACCTCGAGGACCTCGTCGCTGACGGTCGTCTTGGACTCCTCCGCAATGAAGCGAATAATCTCCTTGCCAAAATACTTGTAGACGAGACCTGCGCTGCTCAGCTTGGTCTTAAAATCTTCGCTGAAAAAGACGTCCTGGAACTCGCGTTGATGATGATCGAAGCGCAGCGCGTCGGCGTCGAAGGTCCCGCCGACGTCGACCACGATCTTGCATTGGTCGAGGACGGTACTATCACGGGTGCGCACGATAGGCAGCCCGCGGAACTGGCTCACCATTTGGAGCATGCCGCAGGCAAAGGCCTCGTCGCAGTGGAAGTGGCCATTGTGCGTGCCTACGCAGTCCGAAAAGCTCGCGGCGTCCTTGGCGGGTGCCGAGACCTCCACGGCGTCCACCAGTTTCATCGCAGTCTCTTTGACGGACATCGTGCTTGCGACCCGGGTCGCAAGCAGTCGTCGCTGGATCGCACGGAGCGTTGTGACTGCTGTGCGCAAACCTTCTTACCCCAACCTCGTCAGACGTGGGCGGAGGAGGGCTGCTACGCGTGGCGTGTAGCGCGGTGTTGCAGGATTGATTGCCAGTTGAGTTGGTTGCTCATGTTCACACCGCGGCGAGGCCGCAGTGCTCAAGAACAACTTCCTGATTTGATCTGACAGCGGGGTCCGAGGCACGTAGAGGTTTTATGAGTTGAAGAAACGGCCTTGGAAAGTCGCAGACAGCAACAAAAAAAGAATGCGCGAACCTTGCCAACAAGGAAAGGCCAAACAAGGAAACAAAATACAACATAATAAAAATCAAATTCGAGATGACTTCTTATTTTTTCCGAGACATTGGTGATGGCTCGATCCTTCATTCGAGGTCGCTCATTCATACATATCCTTGCACCTTTTTTCTACTTTACTTTTGTCGAGATGTTTACGATGAAAAGAAGGCCTCTATCCTGCGAAGGGCCTTTTGCTACTCCAAGCAAACTTCCGCTCACTCTCTCGACCTGAAAATCACATCATTGGAAAAACGATTTGCTTTGCTTCAAGCCAAGCATCCCAAGTCCTGCTGCAAGACAAGCAAGCCTTTGCGTCGTGTCGCATCACGCGTCGCACGAGGTCAAACTAACACTCATCGGAAGCCGAGCATTCGGCATCATCTTCGTCGTGCATGCAGTGTGCAGTGCAGCGCCGTAGGCCACGTCAACCCGATTTCTTGCATGTAAAACAAGAAAGCCGCTCGCGGCGCTTGCGGGCTCGCTGGCTTGTCTACGCGCCGCTGAGGCGGTCAACTCGGCTGGCGCAGCCTGTCAAGGCAGGGCACGGCACGGACCGCGGCAGGTATGTCGTCGTCCCGCGCGGCTGGCGGTCCGCAGCCGTGGTGGGCGAACCAAGGGCATAACCGTGCCATGGCGGAGCGCGCGGCGCAGCTCGCGAAACAGAGAAAGAAGTGGTCGCTCGCGGGGTGCGCGCTGATCTCGTGGATGCTCGTGTACATCGCGGGCGCTTCAATGTAAGTTGCATCTCTCGGGCTGACAGACATTCTTTTACCCCTTGATTCCTTGCTGACAAATGGCGAGCAACCTGCGCAGCTTCATGTTCGGGCGTGGCGACAGCGCCGGCGACGACGCAAGCTCGGTTCAGGCCATTGGCACCAAACGACATTTGGCAAAGTCTTGCCGCTTTTATGGTCCTGCAGACGGCTACCTTCTCGGTTGCGTACAGGACTGTATCGGATTTGCAAGACTTGCCCCGGCACTCCATGCATGCGCGGCCGATGTTGCTTGTTCTGGTGTCACCTATGTGCCTTGGGAGCAAGAACAGCGTCGCTTTGAGCTTCGCGGTGGCAAGATGCCCGTCGGGCCTCGAATGACCCCTGATGGACAGGTATCATTTGTCGTCGAAACCTGCGAAGATGGCAGACCAGGGTGGAATCCTGATGCTCCTCCGAAGCCAATCAAGAGCTCGCAACGCGCAAAGCGCTTATCGCAGGACCTCAGCGCGGGCCTTGTCGATGCTGCTGGCGGTGCTGTTGCTGCTGCTAACGCAGACCAAGGCGCGAAAAATCGGAGGAAAAGTGGTCTTCGACAGGTAAACCCAAATGATGCCCAGCCAAATCATGTTGAAGGAGGTTCTGCGCTTGCAGCACTTGAAGCGCGTCTTGAGGAGGAGGCAGGGGCCGTACGCTCTGACCTGACACCCGGCGGGGAGAATCAAGAAGAAGAAGAAGAAGAAGAAGAAGACGCCTCATTTGACAAGGACGCAGTGGAAGATGCTGAAATTCGTGATGACGATGTCGAAAAAGAGGATGAAAAACACGTCAAAGACGCTGATGCTACGGGTGCTGCTGTTGCTAGCCCGCGCGACATCGACAGCGGCAATGACAAGGGCAGAGCGCAAGGCACGGAAGATGATGACGATCACGGAAACGCGGAGAACGTGGAAGATGAGGAGGAAGATGACGAGGAGGACGAAGAGGAAGACGAGGATGAGGAAGAAGAGGAGCGGAACAAGGAAGACGAGGGAGAGAAAGACGATGACAGTAAAGTTGAAACTCCCGAACCGCACGTCGAGGTTCAAGGTCCGGCGAGTGACCCCTTTAAAGAGCCATTCGGCGACGCTTTGGGTCCGCACGTGATCGCGGAACGACCGGAAGATAGCGCGGACTTTGAGGTCAAACTCTGGACACCACCTGGCGTGGATCTCGATGATGATGCTGCAGTCGATGCGGTTGGAAGTTACGAAGACGGAAAACCCACAATTTTCGTTGGAATTGCATCGTATCGTGACTCGATGTGCGGCGATACACTCGAACGCGCATTGCACTGGGCCACGTATCCCGAGAGACTGCGATTTGGCGTCGCAGAACAAAATGCGCCAATTGACGAACATTGCTTCCACGTGAAGCGACCTTGCGCTGAAGACCCCGAGCAACTGCTGTGCAAGTATCGCGCCAATATTCGCATTCATAAAGTGAGCGCTCTGGAGGCGCGCGGACCCACCTTTGGCCGCTTTCGTGCCGACAGCTTGTATCGAGGGGAGTACTATGCGTTGCAGGTAGACGCACACATGTACTTTGTCAAAGGCTGGGACGAGGATATGGTTTCGCAGTTTGAGAGCACGGGGAACGAGTACGCCGTTCTTTCCACGTACCCTTCGGACGCAGTCCGACAAAATTTTGACGAGGAAACTGCCAAGTCTTTGAGCAAGACGACCCCTGCAATTTGCGACTCGCGATTCATTGGCGAAAGGCAAATGACCAAGCACAACGCGGCGCAGGAGTTTTACCCACCGCACGACATTCCGACGCCAATTTTGCAGATTTGGTGGGCTGCAGGCGTGTCATTCTCAAGAGGACACCGGATATTGCGGGTGCCTTATGACTGCTGTCTCCCCATGGTCTTTGACGGCGAGGAGACCTCGATGGCATTCCGGGCGTGGACGCATGGATATGACTTTTACACTTTTCACCACAGCGCCGTCTTTCACCCCTACAACCGGAAAAACCGTCCGCCACTCTATTGGGAAAACCAAAAAGTTGATGGCAGCGCGCGCGCCCGCGATCTTGTCATGTCAGAGCGTCGTCTGCGCAAAATCTACGGTTTGGAAACGAAAGGACCGTACTTTGACAAAGACATTGAGCGTTTTGGGCTGGGAAAGCGCAGGCCGCTCGTTAAGTTTTGGAAGGTTTTTGGCGTCGATTTTCGCAAGAATCGCATTCGAAATCAGTGCAGGCCAGCTACCTCCGGCGCTATCCACCGCGTGCTCACACCGTTTCTCAGACCGGATGGTAAGGGTATCGACTACACAAAGGTGAGAGACGACATGAACTTTGTAAAGGCAGGCAAACGTCAACGCAAGGATCGCGACAAGTAATTTTTTTTCAATACTTTGTCCATGCACCAACGCACCAACGTACACCTTTTTTTAAGATTAAAACTATCCCCACCGCACCGACCTGATTGACACATCGTAAAGATTACAATGGGCATTTATTGAACTTTTGTGCGAGGAAAAAAAAAAGTATGCGATGCTCGTACACCATAGATTTTGACCTGTAAAATCTCTCGCCAAGATAAGAGCATTGAGAAGAGAATTAGAGGAATAAGTGAAGGCCTTAAAGATTTGACATGTTCTCATTTTCACCGATTATGGAAAGCAAGACACAATCCACTTGCAGCACTCAAAGCGAACTTGTTTGAAATGCAAAAAATCTTGGCTGTATGTCCTTCGAAGCAAAAAGGAAGCGTACTCTATGTGCCTCTGTTTTTCAATAGTACTTGGTGCCAAAGACTTCGAGATCAAAGTCTTTTTTCACTTGCGCGCGACCTTGGGAGACTGTCGATTGAGCGTCCTCGGAAAGTGTCGCGCGGTCGTACATGGGATGAAATGGAGGCTGCATGACTGCAAGCTCTTGTTCGCTCATGCCATCAAGAAAAGCTTCTGGCCAGCGCTCGGAGCAGTATCCGCGTGCAAACGCGTGCGTAGCAGGCGCAAAGCGGAAAAGTGCGACGCGCCGCTGCCGATCTGCAGGCGTCCAAGGCAAGCAGCCATGGACAGTGGCCTCGCTAAAAAGGACTACATCTCCTGCCTGTGTGACGGGCTGTTCAACGCACGTCTCGAGAAAATCTGCGTCATCGCCATCCAGCATCGCTTTAGTAATGGGAAAGTTCATTTTGTGCGAGCCTCGCACAACACAGAAGCCGCCATCGCCAGCACTGTGGTCTGAGAGCTGAAACGAGACCCCCAAGAGAGTGTTGTATATCTCCCCCTGCACGCATCGGTACTGCAGCTGAGGGACGAAGCGTCCGGAAGCCGTGAGTGGTCCACCGTGAAGTCCAAAACCTTCTGCGCCTTGGTTCTGGCCCAATACAAGCGGAGAATGGTCCAATCGGTACCCCTCGCCAACAAGTGCATGCAGCGTCGAAACGAGACCGGGATGCGCAAGCATTTTTCGGAAGACGCGTCTGTGCGGATCTTCCCAGCCGAGCATACCGGCCATGTCGAGCCTGCCCGTCTTCATGTCGCCGGCAAACTTGGTCTCATCCTTGGAGTTCCGCACGGGCGCACCACGCTCATGCCACGTGTGAGCATCGATGGCCGTGTTTGCTGCAGCGACCTCTTCCTTGGTCAGAACGTTGCGTATCACCACAAAGCCCTGCAGGTCAAAGAGCAGCCGCGTGCGCTCCAAGGTCTGCATTGTCTGCTGCGCCGCGCGCGCTCCGCTCATCGGGACAGCCTCCTGCAATACAGGGTATGCGTGCTTCGGGCCGCTCGATGCCTCTCGTGCCTCTGAATGACTGACAGTGAGCTCATGGGATGAGCACGACAAGTTCACCTCCTCCAAGCCGACCTCATCGAGCCTGTGCTACCTATACCTGGCGCGACCAATTTCTGTTCTTCCCCCGCCAGCAGCAGCAGCAGCAGCAGCAGCAGCAGCAGCAACAGCAGCAGCCGCCGACACTGGCCCCGGCGGTCTCAACATGTTCGAGCAGCCGCATCGTGGGACCCAACATGGACGGATGAAGTCCGCATTATTTGGCTGTGAACCTGAAACGGCTAGTCGGAGAAAGGAGGACCGTCGCGCGAGGAGGACTGCCAGACTACAGACGCCACCCTCTCCAGCGACGAGGCGCGTGCGCGCGTGGGAGCTCATTCACGAGACGGGAAGAGCTCGCAAAGATGGACGCTGACCTTGACGACTTGCTTGCTGACGTTGGTTTTGCGTGTGAAGAGGCCTCCGCGCGAACGTTTCAAGAGACGAAAAACCGAGAGCGCGCCCCCGAAGCACTTGTTCGACAAAAGGCGCGCCGAGGAGAGCAGACGAAGACACAGACGCAAATGCGCAAGCATGCGGACGAAGAAAATGGTGTTGATGCCCTTCTTCGGGAGTTGCGTTTTGACAGCGACGAGGAGGAACTCGTTGATAGGGAAAGACGCGATCCGACGCGAAGCGCGAGAAATAACAACAGCTCCCGAACGACGTCATTTTCAAGTCGTAGTAGCGCCGGAACAGCCTGCAGTAGCAGCGGCACAGGTGGCGCAGGGGGTGCAGGGTAAGTCGGTGGAATACAAGCATCCACGAGACGAGCAGAAGAGTCTGACGTGTGCTTAATTGAGCAGGTTCGCGGTACTCGGTGGCGAGTCTGCGCGCATCGATCGCCAGGGTTCACTTGCACGAAAAATTGCCAGCGCAGACTTGCACTGTGTGAACTGCGACATGAGCGTGAACCGATGGACGGGCCGCGCCTGGGCAGAAAAGGCAGACTATATATTTTTTCGCAACACAGCTCCGGACAGGGTACGTAAAACGACCGACACGTTTCGCATCGAAGCCAATAGGATGTGCCCGCACTCTTATGACTGACGTATTGTCGCATCCGTACGATTTGCGAACAGATGAAAATGCGTACCATGCTGGTGCCAAACGAGGGCTTTGCGGCGTACGCATGTCAGTGCTCCTGGGTTGCAGTCGATGAATTCGTTCAGGTTCGCATTGGTACGTTTGTCTCAACTCAAATTGTATTCAAGGATGGGAGATAGAAGCGCTAACACTATATACAGGACAACGAGTTGACGGCAAGGCGCTCAATTGGGTGGCGAATTGACATTGCAACAATAAAACCAGTAAATAGACTTGTTTTGTCCTTTTTCATAAGAAAACGACTAAGGATGAGTCAAGTTAAAATGCTCCAGGCCTAGCGTCCCGCCTTTTGGCATTCGTTACTTTTAGAGATGGGGAGACACAACGTTGTAGGCGAAGGCAAGAATGCCGGCCAATCCAACGTTGTACGCAATGGAGCGAAAAGGTTGAAGACCAAATACGTAGCAAGGCGTGAAGAGCACACGGCCCGCTACAAAGGCGGTGACTGCGGCCGCGTGCACCGTCGGATCAGCGCCGGCCAAAAGACTCATGGACATGAGCGCAAGGCCCAGCGGGAGGTTCTCAAAATCGTTGCGGAGGACATTCTGCCAACGCATATACCGCTCCGAGGTGCCTGCCTTGAGGTTCTGCTGCGAGCTGGTCAGCGCGCTGACAGAAGCCTGGTCCTCGGCCGGGTGCGCGCCCTCTGCGAGGCTGGCCGCGAGGGAACCAAACGTCGTGCCAAGAAAGCGCACCGTAAGCACGCCCAGCCCGAGCGCCGTGGTGCGCAGGGCAGCGTCGTCGATGACCACCTGAAGCATCTTTCCTTTCTCTTACTCGGCTCTGCGCGGCTTTGCTGTCTTCTGCTGCTCTGCTTCCTCTCGGTATGTAGTTACACGCTATCTTCGATCGAGTTTTGCTGCGACTTGGCGGTGTCTGCGTCCGCGATATCCTCTTTCTCCACTGAGTTCAACTTCTTTCCCCTCCTATTCCCCTTGCACAAGGCTCACTTTGCGTCAAGGCGGAACCGGGTGACGCTCACAGAAGTCTGTTATGCCCCATCCCTAGTGTAATTGAGGCTCACGTCTTCCTTGTTCTTGGGGGCAGCCGTGGAGTGCTTTTGTGAGGAGACAAGATTCATTACCTCTTGATCGCCACTGGGGCAAACTTCTAGGCGCGGTGGGACCTCTGCCCAGCCGGTACCATGGTCTACATGGTACCATAAATTGGCACGCGCGAATCTAGGCACGCGTCGAACACAGAACCGCATTGCCCGTGAGGATGCGGACGACTCGCGCGGCGTCGCTCCGCAAGCGCGAGCGGCAGCAAGAAGAGCTTGGCGGCGAGCAAGGCGTGGACAGTCTTGATAAGGAACACGTCGACGGTAAGCGCACAACGGGCAAGAAACAAGCGAAGGGGGCAAGGGCAACGAAAAGGACCAAAACGACACCAGCGCCGCCGCCGCCGTTATCGTCGCCAACAAAAAAGGATCAATCTGTCGATGCTGAAAAGGGCACCAAGTCCACGCCAAAGATTGTAGAGAGCAAAGGGGGTGATGGGGGAGCGGTGGGCATGCCATCGTGCACATTTTTGGCTTTCATCCGTGGCGTGAATGTGAGCGGAGCGCGGCCGATGCCCATGGCCAAATTGCGCGATGTTTTGAACAAGGTTCCAGAGTTCAGCAAGGTCTCCACACTGGTGCAGTCAGGCAACATTAAGCTCGACGCGCCGGCAACAACGTCCGAAGCTGTCCAAGCGACCTTGAAGGATCTCATTGAGGAACACTTTGGCTATGATGTTCCGGTAATGGTCTTCACTCGTGACGAACTCTGCGCCATTAACGAGGCTAATCCTTACAAGGAAGCGTCTTCGGCAGACCACCGCAAGGTTCACGTTGGTTTTTTCGACGAGTGCCCTGACGCCGAGCGTGTCACTGCTTTGCAATCGCAAGCGCCGTTCCCGCAGAATGAAGAATTTACTGTGCTAAAGAATTGCATGTTCCTGCACACACCACTCGGCTACGGGCGTGCCAAGGTGAACAGCAACTTTCTCGAGAAGCACCTCGACATCGAGCTCACCTGTCGCAACATGAATACAATTGCCAAGCTGTTGAGCTAGACGAACACGTTGCTAGCTGCGAAAAACACCGCATCCATGCATTCAGATCCTTCTCTCTCCTTGCTCCTTTCTTCCTTTTGTCTGCCTGCCTGTCTGCCAGTCTACTTGCCCGGACGCCTCACCTATACCTGGCTGGCGAGCGTCGTCGCCTCGCGTCCCCGAAATGCAATCTGCAGCTCTGCTTGTCCTTCTGTGGCTTTACTATGCAACTATACTCTGCTCTGCACTGCGACTTGGTTGGATAAATAA
The DNA here is from genome assembly GCA_003116975.1 of Aurantiochytrium sp. KH105. Lineage (NCBI taxonomy): Eukaryota > Bigyra > Thraustochytrida > Thraustochytriidae > Aurantiochytrium > Aurantiochytrium sp. KH105. The sequence continues at coordinate 118,872 of BGKB01000035.1, forward strand.
TGAACTTGGAACTCAAAAGTTCCGAGGGAGAGAGTCCGCAAGGCAGCCTGCAGCAAACGCACATCGGCGGCTCGACGCAACGCAGCAAGACTCGGAGCAGCGGTGCGGCGAGAGGGCGCGCGGACAGAGCGCAAGCTTGGATAGATCGCACGCGTAGATAGATCTCGCGCGCACAGCTGCGAGCGGTCAGCGGCGAAGCGAGGTGCACATTCCGAGAGCCGCGAGGTCCGTCCTCGACGGACGGACGCCGCCGCGACTGAGACGTCCGAAAGAAAAAGGACGCACGCACGCACACGCACGGGGCGATAACCATGCCGACCAAGCTCGTTGAGGCGTCGAGGCGCGTGCTGATGCAAAAACAGCTTCTTCTGAGCACCATGGAGAGACTCGGGTGCTATGAGGCGTATGCGACCAAATGCCCGGTCGTGGGGTCAACGATCGGTGGCCATGTGCGGCATGCCCTGGACCACTACGATCGCGCTCTAGACGGGATCTTGAGCAAGGCCAAGACGAGCTCGAGCTTGTCGCTGGTCGACTATGACACGCGCTTGCGCGGGGGCGATGTGGAGAAAGACCTGAGCTCCGCTGTTGAGGCCATTTTGAACTGCAGCGAAAGACTGGGGAGCATCACGGAGGAAATGCTTGCACGACCAATGCAAGTGCAGTTTAACCTCTCAGGCAATGATGACTCGAAGTTTCTCTTTGAGTCTTACGCAGCACGAGAGCTCTGGTTTGCAGCGCATCATTCGATTCACCATCAGGCCATGATTAAGCTCATCATCCAGTGTCACGATGAAAAGAAAACTCTCGCTCAGGCCCTTCCTCGCGATTTTGGCATGGCTCCCTCGACGGTCTTGCACAACAACACCAGCAACAATGCTGCGTCTGCTTCGGCTTCCGGTGCCGCCTCATCGTCGGGTTGACTGGCCTCTTTCACCCCATTTTTCCCTTTTGCGAAGTTCACATCATTGCCTCCATCTCCCCTTAGCACATACATACTACCAACCTGTTTGAATCTATTTCCTCACACATTCCATTTGCGAACGAATAGGCGTACTCATCTGCTCGAGACAATAAACATCTTCCCAAGATCAAGCGTACGAAGAGGCAGGCACGCATGCCATTTGGCTCGAAACGGCTTGGGCCAAGCAAAGCCCAATTCCTGACAACTCCATTCTCGAACGTCTGACAAATGAGTAAAATGTAATCTTTAAAAGAGCAAGCCAGCAGGGCCTCAAAAGGAGAAAGAATCGTTGAGACTGGGCGCCGTGTCGCCCCATGCCGTCAGGAAAGCATGGCGCATGAGGCGATAGCTATCGGCATCACTCGATTCTGGCAAAAGCTTGGCCGGGGCTTTGAGCGCCGGGTGCTGAAACTCCAAAACAATCTTGGGCTTGCCATGGATAATGTCCAGCTCCGAGGCGTCCCCGAGAGGCAGAAAACGCGATGGTCGCTCGTACGCATTCTCGCAGAAAAGCATGAACGAAAGTGTCAGCACGACGAGCGGAATCATGAGCGAAACTGACGTGGGTGAAGCACGGACACTAAAGATGCCGAGCATGACGAGCTGGAAGATGACGACAGAGATAATGAGCGCCCGGAAAACGTAGGGAAACATGAGTCCTCCACCCTCGCGCTCGTGCGTGTACACAAAGAGGAGCTGGTTTCGGTAAACCACTGTGGCGACCAGGAAAAACACAAGAGCAACAAAAGTCATGGGCGGACAGATTACAGAGTAGCAGAGCCCAATCGAGAAGCACAACGTAATGTTGGAAATGGTGCGCTCGATGTTGCCGCCCGTGGGATGGTCGATCGTCGTGCATCCACACCAGGGTGTGCGCCGGTCGCGAGCAGTACGAGAGCGCGTAAACATTCCCCGTAAAACAGCAATACTCACATCTGCAACGCGAAGCAGCTCGAAAATGAGCAAAAAGGTTCTCGTCACAAAATACTGCAGAAAGAATAACTCGTTCGAAGGCAAAGCGCGACCCATGAGACTAAGAAATTCAATCGGCCGCACAACAATCGAGCTGAAATTCTGCAAAAACCCTCCGGCGACCGTGTAAAAGAGAAACACCTGAATGAGCAGAAAGTAGTAGTACACCTGGAAGAACTCAATCTGAGTCTCCGACATAAACCTCCGGCGCTGTACACTCAACACTGTATTGATGATAGGAGGCACAAGCGTGTACAGCACGACCATCATCATAGGCGTCAGCTGCTGAAAGAGGACGACCCATTGGCCGTGAATGATGAGCCACTCGCGCAAGCCCGGAATCACCTTTTGAAGATACGCAAGGTTGGTCAGCGCAGCCAAAGACGCCGTGATTGTACCAAAGACAATGACAACGGCAGCTAGAATGGCGCGAATCACCCAGGTGAAAAACGCAAGCAAAGGAAGAGGCAGGCCCAGGTTTTCCCACAGAACATCGCGCACATCGGGAGCAACTGAGATGCTCATTTTTAGCGGGCGATCAATCGTGGACTGCGCCGCAGCCATGGCCGCTGTCAGCGAGGAAAAGGTGATAAAAGCCGAGGTTCGTTCGTTCTGGTCCACAGCATATCGCAGAATGTCATCGAGACCGGCATGTTCAAACAGATTCACCTGACCATCATCCGAGGTCGCATATCCACTCAAACCATCGTCATCATCCAAAAAGTATTCGCTGTCTTCATCGCCATCCGAGGTCGCCACCGACATGCCTGACTCGGAGATCTTTCGCTCCGTGAGCAACGAACGCAAAAGTGCATTGTTGCCATCGTCCCATGGAACCGCCAATGGTGTTGCAGATGCTGACGCCGAATTCAAACTCTTGCCCGACGAGCTTCGCGTGGCTGTCTCGATGTCGCCCGCGGCACCCGGTCGCTGTTCAAGACTTCGTCTGCGCCGAGGTTCATAGTTTTCTGCGGCTCGCATCGTCGAGGCGCCTTGGCCAGCCCCATAGCCACGTGCCATGGCCGCGCCCCCTGGCATTGAGACATTGTCACCAGCGAGGGAATCGCCCGTTGTGCGGCGACGCAACTCGCCCGTCCCTGATGCACTGTGTCGACGTTGGTGATTTGCGCGACGCAATTTCCGTTCTTGCTTGAGACGCAGACGAAATTGATCCTGAACAACCTGCTGCGAGGGAATGACGACATTTGCGATCGCCTCCTCCTCGATGCGCTGTCTACGCCGCATGGCGCGGAACTGCAGACGTTTCACACGCCGATTCCACACCTTGAGTTCGCGCTTGTAGCTTTTAATCGAGTCAATGTACATGTACACATTAAAATGAGCCATGAGCCAGAGACAATAGCTTCTTCGTTGTCCCCGATGATGGTGGCCCTGCGACAGGGAGTGATGACGCGCCGCGGCATGGCCGCCGACCCGCGCATGCGAGCTCGCGCCGTGAAAAGCCTCTGGATTCACCTGCGCACCTGATTGCTCTGCAGAATAGCCCCCCGCCTGCAGTTCGCGCTGCCAACTTTCAAGATAAATGCGTTCTTCGTCGACGCTATCCTGCACGCTTACATTGGGAATTGTGCTTGGTGCAGAATTCAGCCCACCCAGGGCGTCTTCGTTGGCGCCAGAGGTGCTTCCTGGAATCGTCAATTCTCCTTCGGCATTGTTGTCTTGGCCGATCGACGCTGCTGCAGCAGAGGCTGGTGGTGTTGATGACACGGGTGAGACTGGCGACGACGTCAAAACCTGCGGTGTCCCAGGCTCGGACGAATTTGCTGGCGAACGTTGCGAAACACTTCGGGAGAGGTCACTGCTCCTTGGCTCAATGACCCCATCCATTTCGCCGTCATCGTCCTCGTCCTCGTCCTCGTCATCATCGTCATCGTCGTCGTCATCTTCCTCGCTTGAATCGGCCTGAGGCTCTTCGCCAGTTTGTGCTCCAGCGCGTGGCGTCGAGGCGCGAGAGGCACCCGTATCGTTTTGCAAAAGATGCTCCTCCAAGCCAGCTTCGGCAATGTGAATGTTCTCGTAGTCTCCATGGAAAACGCCAAGAGGGGCCATCCGCTGACGAATCTGGCCGCACATCCAGGGAAAGTAGAGCCGCCATGGCCGCTTTCCTGTGCGGTCAAGCTCGTAGAGCGCGCGCTCCAGCAGCGTGACGGCCTCGAGACGCTTCCGAAGCGCGTAATTGAGCATGGGATCGCTCTCCACAACACGCGCATCCAATACGCGGTTGCCGAAGATTTTGCGAAAGTAGTGCAAGAGAGCTGGGCGGTTGCACAAGGCTTTGGGGATGCGTTCCACGAGAACTGTGTAGCTCTGAGGCGAGAGTCGTCGCAAGAACTCGTGGCGGTGGCGGATATACTGTCTATACTCTTGATGCAGAAAGTAAAGGACAATGATGGAGTTCACATAAGTCATGACCACTGCCGCCCACAGACGACCATCGGCCTCGCGGCTCTTGAGCAGCGAATCGATCGTATACCGTTTGAAACCTACGGCCTCATTCGTGGGCTCGGTGGCATAAAGAGGCAGCAGCACAAAGAGACAGCAGGGCGTCATCCAGAGAAAGGTCTTGGAGCAGAGCACGAGCAGGCGATTCATCATAAAGGCGTCGAGGCCAACCTCATCGAGGATCCGGCGCGAGGCCTCGCTCTTGGACATGCTTCGGAGCCACTTCCAAATGCCTCTGGGCGGGGCACGCGGCGGAATTCGCGCGGTCAGCAACCTCGGCGCAAAGATCTTCCGCGCCCATCCGCCTCGCGCGGCGCCCGCGCGCACAACCGCGAAGAAGGCGAAGAGCACGACGAAGCCGAGCGAGGCCGACGCGCACGTGCTCAAGAAGGTGTCAACGGCGATGTCCGGCTTCACCGCCGGCGTCGGGCCCTGCGTCGGCCCGGCGTCCTCCGACATCGCGCCGCGGTGACCCCGCGCCGCCGCCGCCGCCCTGCGCGATCCCCTCCGCGCGCCTGCGCACGCGGCAACGCGGGTTTGCCCGGGCCGCCGCGGCCTTGGTCGAGTCCCTCTCGCCCTCGCTCTTTGCTCTCCTTCAAGTTCAAACGCCTTCAAGCGCCTTCAAGTTGTTCAAACCTCTCTCGAGCCTCGTCTCGAACAGACTCCAGCAGAGCGAGAACCAGGCTCGAGCGAGCGGGCGCGCGGGGCGTCGAGCGGAGCACCGGGCGGAGGAGCGGCGCCATGCAGGCCTCGCCCGAAAGTGCGCCCCTCGCTCGCGCCGAGGCGGCCTCCGCGCGGGATGGAGCTGGGAGCACCGTCGCCTCTATGATGCACGGCGGCGCGGACGAGGTGTACGAAGACGAGGCCGCCGCCGCCGCCGAGGCTGGAGGAGGAACGCGGGCTGACGAGGACCAGGATGACTTTGAGTTCGACCTGACGACCATCGAGGAGGATCTGGCGAGATTCCAGGAGGACGAAGTCGTGCGCGACGCCCTGGCGAGAGGCGTGGATCTTCGCTCGTATTCACGCCAGATCGACGGGGACCTGCGCGCACTCCAGTCGAGCTCGATCCCGGAATTTGTCATTGAGGCGCCCGTCTCGGCAGAACTGTACCGCGAACTAACCGCGTGCGACGAGGCTCTTGCCGGCATGGAAAATGTTCTCCTTGGGTTCCAGGCAGATCTAGGCGGCATCAGCGACGAGATCCGACACCTTCAGGACGAATCTCTACTCATGAGTGTCAAGCTCAAGAACAGACGCGCTGCCGAAGAAGACTTTTGTCGCGTCCTCGAGAATCTCATCGTGCCCGAGACCCTTATTGTTGGCATCTGCCAGGGCGAGGTCAACGAAGACTATGTGCTCTATGTCCAGGAACTTTCCCGCAAGATGAAGTTTGTGAGAAACAAGGATCCCGTTCCGGGTGCTGGCTCAGTGGCGCCCAGCGACATGCAGGCTGTCCAAGATGTGGAACCACAGCTGGAAAAGCTTCGCCTGAAGGCTGTCGCGAAAGTTCGTCAGTTTCTCCTCGACCAAATCAACGCGCTCAAGAAACCAAAGACGAATGTGCAGGTTATGCAACAGAACGTTTTGCTCAAATTCAAAGTATTCATGACCTTTCTAGCCGCTCACGCCCCAGCCGTTGCCGAGGAGGTTCGCGCCACCTATGTCGACGCGATGACACGAATTTTGTACTCGCTCTTTAAGAGCTACACGAGCAGCTTGCTCAAGCTGCAAGTCCCTGGCCCTGTCAAGGAAGATGTCATTGGTGCTGAGGAAACAGTAGTATCCGCACAAGAGTCGAATGTGGCGTCCCCCTTTGGACCCACAGGCCTCGGACAACGGGAGTCCGAGCTCGGCGAACCGGATGCGCCTCCGATCATCTCTCATCTAGCCAAGTCCAGGGGGACAAGGTTCCACTTTGAGTGCATTTTCCGATCCGTGCAAAAGCATCTCATGGATTCAGCAACCTCTGAGTTCCTATTCATTCTTGAGTTTTTTGACGCGCGCTCGCATGATCTCTTCAATCAAATTTTTGCCAAGACGCTCTCATTGTGTCTGGAGCATGTGGAAAACTTTTTGTACTCGTGTAACGATCCGGTTGCGCTGCTGCTCATGATCCGGACCACGCAGTCGCATCGTCTTCAGATGGAGCGCCGACGCGTCCCTGTGCTCGACGGCTACTTTGATCATGTGGGCATGATGCTCTGGCCGCAGTTCAAAAAGGTCTTTGACGCGAACCTACGGAGCCTGCGTGCACCCGCACTTGCAAAACTTGGTGTGCAGCGCCTCTCGTTGCAGCCGCACTATGTCTCGTTGCGCTACGCGCGCTTCACTTCGTCCGTGTACGCTATCAGCACGTCATTAACGACCTCGGACGATATGTTGCCGCACCATATGAGCGCGCTGCGCCAGGCGTACCTAGACCTCCTGGACAAGCTCGTCATCGCGGCAACACAATCACGGCAGCACCACCGTGCGCTGGAAACTTCGCGCGGTAAGCTCGTTTTTCGCATTAACAACCTTGACGCGGTGATCAGCTACTTTTCCAAGGCCTCGCACTCGAGCAATCCCGAGGATTATCGTGCTCTGGAAGAGCTTCTCTTGTACGATGTAGAAATGTACATTGAGGAAGAACTCGCGCAGGTGCTTGGCCCCTTGGTAGCCTTTGTCAAGGAGCGCGGGGCCGGCGACGGTGAGGAGGATAGCGCCAGTGCAGCACCGATTGACGAGACAAAGCTTCGCGCTCTCGTTCAGGACATTTCGTCGCGCTGGCGCGCTACGCTGGAACAGCTCCACACCGATGTGCAGAGCCATTTTTCTGCGTCGCCAGCCACGGGACGCGACGTCTTGCAGCGCATGTTTGCCCAGTATTGCATTTACTATTCGAGCTTTCGCCAACTTGCGAGCAAGTTTGATGGAGCCGACGCCAAATTGGTCGACGCCCAGGTCGTCATGAACGAGATGAAGCGCTTTGGGCACATGTCGCGCAACGCATGAAATTTTTACTTGTTGTCGCAAGGAAATACACGTTGGCAGACAGGGAACCCGGTCTTCAAGGTGATGTACGTCCTGCCCTTCGGATGGCGGCCACCCGTACCTCGTTCGTCCATACGCTTGTTCTGGCGATTTTTAAAGCCGGTAAACAACAAAGACACTAGAAATGCATAATTGATTACTCTTGCGACGAGAATGGGAGAGAAGGAAAGAAAATTAGTGACGTGATGTGTTGCGTTGCGTTGTTGGCTTGCTATCGATTGGGTTGATTTTTTTTGTCGTCAAACTCTACTTTTTTTTGTTAATCAGCCGGCCAAAGTGTTGTTGTATTTGATCAAAAGATTGGTCGGATACCGTTAGTTCGCTGCTGGAACTTTTCGTACAGCACTGTGCCGCGATGCTGCTTGGCCTTGGCAATCATGTCCTCAATCTTGACTTCAATTTCGTCGTCCTCAAGATCAATGAAAAGACGCTGTCGGAGCTCCCGGATGACGCGCTTGACGCCTCCACCGGGCTGGTTAAATGCAGGAAGATTTGACTTGTAGCCAGTGACCTCAATGAGCGTCTCGAGGGTGTCAATCTCGTCGCGGATCGCCAGGAGGCCGCGCGTGCAGAGCTCCTTAAAGTACTGCCAGTTTGGATGTTCAACACCACCCATAACCTCGACCATTTCGTTGGTAAGCTTGAAGGCCGCCCGCTCAAAGGAGAAGTTCGTATGCGCAACCTTGTCCTTGCCCGGGGCCATGGCAAAGATAAACCCGTAGTCAATGTGGACAACGCGACCGTCGTTGCGGAGCATGATGTTGCCGTTGTGGCGATCGTGAACGCCAAAAATGTAGCACATCATTGAATATCCAGCCATGGACTCGACAAAGCGCCGACGCGCCGCAGCCACTTCGTGCGGCATCGTAAAGCTTCGCTGAAAGTGCTCCTCCAGCGTCACATTGCGCTTCTCCTCTGCATAATATTCCGACTTGATCGCATCCAAAGACTGCGCATCCTCCACGACCTCGATGAGACCCAGTGTTCTTCCCGTGGGGAGAATCCGATAAGGCTGCAGCCAGAGGTTGAGATCGAGGTCCGACCATGTATCGTCGAGAAAGGAAATCAGCTGCATCATGAATGCCTCTTGTCGGAGATCATCGTTGCTCTTTGCAATCACGCGTTGCACGCCGGTGATGGAGGGAATGTTCATTCGGGACATGGACGATGCCTCCCGCGTGAGTTCCTGCTCCTCGGCCCAGATGCTCGAGGGCGATCGTTGAAGAGGCATCAAGACCGAGGCAATCTTCTGCCCCAGACTTGCGTCCTCCTGAACAGCGCCCTCACCGTAATGCGCGTGCAAGGTGGTGGCAATGTCCGTCCCCATGCCGCCGACGGCAAAGGTGAGCAAGACGGGGACGCGCTCTCGCGTCGAAAAGGCGCGGGCGTGGTTTGCGTCAACATCAATGACGCCCTCGAACTCGGCCGTCGAGCGCTTGAGCGGCACGTAGAGTCCCTTTGACGCATCAAAGTCTTTGCCGAGGCGCAGGCATGCGCGCTTGAGCGCGCCTGCGCGGTCGTTCTTTTCCGTGTCCCGCATGAGCTCGGAAATGTCCGTGAGACTGGACACGAAACGAAGTTCGTCTTGGAAGAACTGGTGGCGCTCATTTTGGGCCACGCTCGTTTCGGCGTCGACGAGATCAGAAGGCTTGATGAGCGGCGGCTGCTCGGCGGCCTTGCGGAGATGCCTGATCCAATCGTTGCGTGTGCTCTCATTCGGCGCAGCCAGCTTGAAAACGCGGCCGGTATGGATCTCGCGAATCTCAAAGTAAAAGTCGTACGTGCGATGCGTCTTGCCCTCGACGATTTCCGCGGCGTACAGCGGTATCGCCCGCTTGAGGGCGCCGTCGCGAATGCGGTAGCAGAGCAAGAGGCGGTTCTTGATGGCGAATCGCCGCTGCTTCCATCCTTTGGTGGCAAAAGGATTACTCCGGGTAGAGCGTTTGTAAAGGAGCTCGCCTTCAAGAAAAGCCTCGTCCGACTTGCCATACGAAACGAGCTTGCGGGCATGCGCAAGTCGCAGCTGGCGGAGTTGGCCGTCAAGATTCGCCTTGTCGATCTCGCCGGACTGGAACTGTTCCTCGAGCTCGAGGACCTCACTGTTGTCGCCGTACACGACTGCGCGCTCGAGCGCGTAAACGAGCGAGGAGCAGCGCAGGTAGATGTCCGTGTTCTGGTTCGGGTTCCGCTTACCGTTCTCCAGCTCGGGCTGCGCGTCCTCAAGGTAGCCCATGAGCTGCCAAAAAACGAGAAAAGAAAAGTGCATCGAGACCTGGCACACCATGAGCATGAACTCCTGCAGCATGTCCTCGGAAAGGCTGTCCGCGTGCACGAGCATGTGCACGAGCTGCGGCAGGTAGAACTCGACGCCGTCGAGGAGCTTCTTGCTCGAGTGCCGTTCTTGGAGGACCTCGATCACGCTCGACACGAGTTCGGGCCGTTCACGCGCCTTCCACATGAGCAGCGTCACGGCTCGCATGTCGAGCTCCTCGTCCTCCTTGAGCTGCGTCACCTGCACGCTGAGGTGCTTGGCGAGCCCCACGGAATTGTCCAGCTCTTCATCTCGCTCGGCAGACGTCGCCATGGTCGTCGTCTCGACTCTCTCGCTCTCTCTCTCTCTCGCTCGCTCGCTCTCCTTTGCGCGGCCTCGCGGCGGCGGCGGGACGTACGCGCACGAGCAAGCTCCCTGGGCCCCGCTGCCGCGCGCAAGAGAGGCCTCCTGGCGTCTGCCGCGACGCAGAAGAAGAGTTAATGCCCTCGCCGCCAAGAGCTCGGGGTCCTCGCTCGCTCGCGCGCCCGCCCCCTCCTTACGCGCGCGAGCGACGACAGCGACAGTGACAGTGGCAGTGACAATCACAGCCACCGCGACAAGCAGCGAGAGAAGAGCGTCAAGTCCTCCCTGCCAGCGGCGTCTGCGCCGGCTTGCGCGACTGCCCTCCCTCCTTTAGGTCGCGCGCGCGTGCACGCGCTGGCCCTCTCCTATCCTTTCCTTTCCTTGCCCTCTCTCTCTGGAGCCTCTCTCTCTCACTCGCTCACTGTCGGCCCATACATTACGGACAGGGAGGCTCGCCTCGGTGACTGCCTCGTGCCTGCCTTCGTGCGGCGCGTGCATGAAGGAATGAATACCTACCTACCGCGGCGCCGAAGGTCGCGGCGGAGGCGAGCCGGCGGGAGGAGGGAGGGCGGGAGGAGGAGGAGGCGCGAGGGCTTTGAGCGCCGCGTGGCAGGCGGGACCTAGGGCCTCCTTCACAGTCAGACTGACATTTGTGAATGAAGATGCGGCAGCTCATCACGATGTCACAAGCAGATTACTATCTAGGGAAGGCCTTGTTTGTTTGAGGGGTAGAATGGGCTCGACAATGCAGGGCGCGCCGAGGGACCAGATCTACGAGTCGTCTTGAGGACGGAGACAAGGAGTGGACGCCCTTGCTCTTGCCGGCTGAGCTGACGACTTGGATGCAGTGCAGCTTACTTCTTACGACATCGAAAATGACCCAACCGCCGTTGCTGTAAAAGAAAGAAGGGCACAGTGCGGCCCAAAAATCGAAGCCAAAGCAAGCAAGCAAGCAAGCAGCGGCAGCAGCAGGCCCAGCTGTTGCACTGACAACACGACGGGAACGCGGGCAAGGAGCGCGGGGAGAGACTTCGTGCGCTGTTCTGCCGGCCTATACCTGCCTGCCTGCCTGCCTGCCTGCCTGCCTGCCTTCCGCTCGCTAGCTAGCCAGCCGCCGAGGCCAGAAGAGAAGGAAAAGATGCAGGTCGAGCCAGGCAGCCGCGTCCGGTTGGCGCACCTGGGTGATGCCCAGGGCACCGTCCGCTTCCTCGGGTCCGTTCACTATGCCAAGGGCGACGACTGGGTAGGCGTGGAGATGGACGACCCCATTGGCAAGAACAACGGCTCCGTCAAAGGCCAGACGTACTTTTCCTGCAACGACAAACATGGCGTCTTTGCTCGCCTTGGCAGTGTCAAGTTGGACGCCGCTAACAGCAGCAATAAAGCAAAAGTCAGCAGTAGCAGCAGCAACAACAACAACAACAACAATAACAACAACGAGGACGGTGCAGGATCTGTCGAAAACCGGTCTGCGGATGAGCTCAAACGCGCAGGGAATGAGCGTTTTGTTGCCAAGGATTTCGAAGGCGCCCTCATGCTCTACTCCATGGCACTTGAGCAAGATCCGAGAAACGCCATTCTTTGTGGAAATCGTGCAGCCTGCCTTCTCGAGCTGGATGACCCGGAAAACGCGTTGATTGACGCAGAAGCAGCCATCGATGCCCAACCTGACTGGTGGAAGGGCCACATGCGTCGCGGCAAGGCGCTCAAGATGTTGGACGAATTCGAGGAGGCCGCACATAGCCTCACAAAGGCCGCTGAGCTTGTGTCAGACATGCAACAGCGTAACGAGCTCCTCGGTCTCGCAAAAGGATGTCTGCAGATGGCCATGCAGGCAGATAGCAGGCAAACCGCCTCGGCTTCCTCGGAACCCTCATGGTTGGCTGCACTCCCGCCGGATATTGCTGCAGAGGCTCGCTCCAATCCCGAATTCATGGCCGCCCTCATGGAGGAGATGCAGGGCATGGGCATGGATATGGGCATGGACATGGGCATGGGCATGGGTATGGACGATATGAGCCATCTCGGAGATGGAATGCCGCCCATGCCTCCCGGCATGATGCCTGGCATGGATATGGGCATGGGACAAGGCGGGACGGGCATTGAGAAACAGCGCCTCAAACGCCCCGTTCTTCTTGTGCTCCCTCTGCACGAAGCCGCCAAGGAGGGCGACACAGAAAAAGTGCTAAGCGAACTACAAGATGACTCAACTGGAGTCAACGAACTCGACTCGCACGGCAGAACTCCGCTTGCCTGGGCTTGTCTCGGAGGCCACGTGGATGCTGCACGAGCTCTCATCGATGCAGGGGCAGCAGTTGATCCGGTGAAGTCCAACGCCAAATCCACTTCTGAAGATCTTGGAGACGAGAACGAGGATGAAGATGATGTCGCCATTCCTCTCCACTTTGCCATTCGATCCGGCTCAAAAGAAATGGTCAATCTACTCTTGGATAAGGGCGCAGATCCCGAGTTGCAAGAACCCATTCTCGGCCACAATGCACTTCACCAAGCAGTCAAGTCAGGCCACGCTGATCTCGTGTGCGCCCTTCTCGATAGATTTGGCGCCAGTCTTGGTGATAAGGAGGATCTTCGAGGCATTTCCCCTTTCAGCCTTGCGTGCACTGTCAAGTATGCGGGCGATCGCCTTGCGTTGCTGCGAGACATGCACTCGCGTGGCGCCTCTGTGAGTGCGGGCGTCCTCTTTGCCGCGCTCACCCGTGTCGAAGACGAGGGTATCCTCGCGCTCCTCCAGGAATTAGACCCCGCTGCCCGTGTCGATGCTAATCCTGCACTGCGCACGGCCTCTGGAGCGACGCTTCTTCATTTGGCGGCACGAATGACTCCTGCAAAGGATGCTGAAAGTCAGATCAAATCCTTGTTGCAAAATGGTATGAAACCCTTTGTCAACGACCTCGACAGCAACGGTTGCTCACCCCTCGGCGTCGCCTGTCAGCGCAAGGCCTACCCCGGCGTTCTTCGCATTCTTGCCGAAGCGGGTGCTGACGTCAACGCGCCTCAGGGCGCTTCTGGCAGCCGACCGCTGCACATCGTTGGTAACGAGTCGAATGAGCCTGCGTGGGAGGCTTTACTGGCTCTGGGCGCTGACGAGACCGCTACAGATCTAGAAGGTAAGCCCCCAAAGCTCCGGCCCAACCTCGCGGACAAGTGTTGCATCATGTAAATTCTAAAAGAGAATACGATGGTATCATTTTTGAGAGGAGAAAAAGTCAAACGCCACGCACGCGAGAAATCTTTTCTACGGCAGGGCAAACTCGCTGTCAGGCCAAATACAATATAGTTTTTCTGGGTTGACACAAGCCTTTGCAGAGTAGACTCACTTGTTCAGAAACAAAACGATCAATCAATTTCGGATGATTTTACTTGGAAGCATTGACGAGAGCCTCTACTGCAGGTAGCATGGTCTCCGGGCCGTCGCCTTCCAAAGACCGACGGTATGCTTGCTTGAGATTGCCATCGTCGCGACGAGCGCGAAATCCCTGCTGACAGGCGCGCTGCAAAAGCTTTTGCAAAACGGTCCAATAGTGCGCGTCTTCCTCGAGATCTTCTTGCGTAGCGTCCGCAGTCTTGTTTGCGCCGCCCACGGCGGCAACCAGTGGGCCTGCTGCAAAAAGAGCCGCAAAGGCCCCGCGCAATAGCCACATCGAAGACTCGTTTGACTCAAAGGCAAAAAGGTGCAAGCGTGCCAATTCTGTTCGTGTCACCAGGGCATCAACAAGGGCAGCGCGGTTCTGGTCTGCTGCCATAGTCTCAAAGGCATGAAGAGCTGACTGCAGCTCCGACACCATCGCTTTGAAGACCCTTTCGAGTCCCGTATCGAACTTCATAGCTTTTGGCGTTCCTGCGACACCGGTATTGAGCCTTTGCGCCGTTCCAAGTGCATAGGCAAGGCGGCAGCGTGCGGCGAGAAGCTCCTGGCCTTGAGCAAGCTCGATAGCTTGCAACAGTCGTTTCTTGCCCTCATCGTGCTTTTTTTGTGAGCAAAGCTCCACTCCATATCGCGCAGCAGCAAGCGCGCAGGATTCTTTGGCTTCAACACCAAGCGCAAGCGTGCCATCCGTGCCGGATTCGAGCAGAGACTGGGCAGCGCTCCACGCGCGACGGTACGCCTCGAGTTCATGAGAGCAAAGCGCCTGGCGATTGTTTTGGACGCCAAACTTTTCAAGACGCTCCTTTGCGCGAGCATGGGCTTCTGCGTCAGAAAGAACGCTAACGAGCGTTTCTGCACTCGCAACGTCCTGTCGCTCGCGGAGGTCGATGCCGCAAAAGCTCTGGAACGAGAGATAGAGGAGCTCCAACTGCAGCGTTTCCACATGCTTCGTGCTCTGCAGACTCTTAAACAGCTGAACGCCCTGCAGTAGATGTCTAAAGGCCTTTGTAAACCTGCCATGCAACGCATAGTACTTGGCGAGCGATAAGTACGACTCAAAGAGAAGATCACGTCCACATTCGCGCCGCGGCCGCTTGGAAACAGAGCGCCATAGAAGCTGCGTTACTTGATTCAGCGCAAACTCCACATCCACGGTACCCTTTGCCACGAGCTGCAAGACAGGAGGCACTGCCGCCAGAGGTTGTCCCAATGGATACAAATCATCGTCGGAGAGGTCTGCGGGCGGCGCTTTCGGTTGCTCTACTTCTTCTAGCGCCTCATCATGCCCAGCAGCCTTGGCTTTCGCCTTGATCTGGGCCTGTGCAGTGGCACGCGCTAGCAAAAAGGCGGCCCAGAACAAAATAATGTCCAGATGTCTCTCCAAGGTGGCCGGATCTGCAATGCGGCTTGCAAAAAGAAGGTGGGCCAAAGCGATCGAGGGCTGCTGGACATTTGCAAGAGCGAGACGCAGCCAAATGGCCATAAGACTTTCTCGAATCTGAAGCTCCACCGACTCGAGAGTCTCGCCCTCGACCTGAAAAGGATTACCTCGAGAACCATCGTACGCATCGTCTTCTTGAGACGCCACGCCACGATGCCGGCGCGCCGCAGCTGCCAAGAGGTGCACTTCATGCAAGGTTGCCCGAAGCGTTCCCGCAGCGACGACCAACGCGTCATTCGGGGCCTCCGCAAGATCAATTGCCTCCGACGGAGCTTTGTCGTTGTCTGCGGGTGGGCTTAATTGCACGGAGAGAGGCGCGCGAATTGCGAATGCGCGTGCGGGAAGCAGCGCTTTGGCGAGCAAACGCCTCGAGGCGATTGTGCCTGCGAGGCAGCTCGCATCAACCTTGGGTCCTGATGTCAGCGTCTCAATACTCTGCGTCAAGAGACGAACTGCGCGCTCTCGACTCGACGGCGCAGCGTCCGCCAGCAATCTAGTGGCCAACCGTCGATACAGAGTGGCGACAGGAACGGCAAATTGCCGGCGCAGACCTGCAGAGGTTTCTGGCCCCTGCCGTGAGGACATGAGCTCAAACAAACACACCTCGGCAGAAGCGCCGGGTCGCTTGAACAGATAGTACGTTGCGCCGTCTTCTTTGCAGTTATCTTTCAAAAACGAGAGGATGCTGCATGCACCAGAGGTGACTGCGGTGGGCGCGAAACTCGAGCGCTCGGATCCCAAAGTCGCGTCAGCGTCTCCGGCGGGCGCGCTGGGAGGGAAAGCGTTTTCCAAATCAAGGTGCGGTAGCTCATTCGTGTTCACGAGCTTGTAACCCTTGACCAGACCTTCGCGATGGATACAGATGGCAGTACGCTGAGCGCCATTGATTTTATTATCCAGCCAGTAATCGAGGCAGACCTGGGAGGTGAGTTGATCCGCCGCGTCGTGGAGCTGCAAGCTTACTGCACAAGAGTCTTCCTGGTCTCGTGCGATCACAAGGTTGCTGCCGAGAAGCAAGTTGAAATCGCCAACCCGCCAGCGCACAACACGCGCAAAAGGTACGTCGCAGCTTCCGCCATTTGTTGAACCGGCGTCCTCTTCAGCGATATTTGCATCAGCATTCACGGCTGATGCGCTGGTGCTGGGTTCTTTAGCGCCCTCGTTTTCCTTTGCTGTCACCTGAGAGACTTCACCCGCAGTCTCTACCTGGAGAGGCCTCGAGGTCTCACGCGCGACAGCAACAGCCGCACGCGTTCTCTTTTTTGTTTTACGATCATCACCTCGAACGCCAGTGGCCACGTCTACGTGTGCGGACTTGTCATCGACGTCTTCGCCATGACCGTCTCCGTGGTCGCCGGTGGAGCCCGCGCTCGCAGCCATCTTTACAGAATAAAAGAGAAACTTGGACGTGAGAGAATCCCGAGCGTCGGATTTTCCCTGGGGCGTAGTCTTGCCATTGCCGTCAAAAGAACCGTCCAAGACGAGTGCGTTCCCCACACGCTGCACCACAAGACTGCAAGTCGTGCCAACAGGATCGAGGGAGAGCTGGAAAACCTTTTTGATGTCCTCGTCGGAAGCAACCACGTCGATGCTTTCCGCAGCCTGCACATCTGGGTCCGAGTCCCTGCTCTGCGCCAAAGGTCCAAGCAACTCGCCAGCGACAAAGTGTTCTGGTGTGTTGCTATGATCGTCTGCACGTGGCGATTCTTCGCTCGGCGTTGGAAACGAGACGGGCGGCATCGGTTTTTGCGTGAGGTGTCCTGTAAACAAAACGAGCTCGTTCAGGTTCTGATCAGGGTGCAGTCGCGTGAGATCCTGCAAGATGGGACCACGAAGCACCGAGAGCAGGGACTCAACCTCATCGTCATCGTTCTGGTTGTCTTCAATTTCGTTCTCACCAAGATCACTTTCATTGGCCGCAAGGCTCTTTCCAGCCTGACGCGTCTGATTCTTGCCTTTATTTCTTACATCTCCTGCCTCCTTGTCCTCTTCTCCCCCCGTCGCTGGGCCGAAGCGCCGGGTTGCAAGGGGTTCAAGGTCCGCTGTGCCGGAAAGCATCCTCGATCTCGATCGCAGCCTCGTGCGCTCACCACCGCACAAGCTGCCGTCGCGGACCCACCAGCCCTTCGAAGGCCTTGCGCGGCGCCGCTGTCCTGCTGCCTGTTGGTCCACCAAGGTTTCCGCCTTTCGTCTGGCGGGGGAGTTGTTCTGGAATGGGGTATACGTTTTGGCCGCTTTGGGTGATGGAGCGCGACGCAGGCCTCCTTCCACGGCCATGGTCCGCGTCTTGTAGCCTCGGAAACGCTCGGCCCGCACCTCTTTCCCATTCTCCATCCTGGTGCGAACACTGCCCGACCGCGGCGGCGCGAGCGCCAACGAAAGGCAGGGCAGGGCAGGGCAGAGCAGAGCAGAGCAGAGCAAAGCGCGAAGAGGCTTGCTTGGCGACCCGCGCCCGCGCGAGATGGCGGGCGCCAGCTCGTCGGAGAAGAAGCGGCGCAAGCGCAAGAAGAAGCTGCTCGCCGCCGCTCTGGTCGGCGACGAGGACGAGGAGGGCGGCGGCGGCCAGTTCGCGCAGGAGCTCAGCGCCTTCCTCAAGGAGGACGAGCCGGACGACGGCGCGCTCAGCGACCTCACCGCCCACGTGCAGAAACTCGCTCTCGGAGACGATGAAGGGGACGCAGAGGCAGAGATCGACCAGGGGCCCGAACCCGTGCAGAGAGTTGAGGATCTGAGGATCAACACCTCGCAGGCAGCGACGAAACGCGACCATTTGATGCGGAACAGGGTCCTGGTGCGTCCTGAGGTCTTGGCCCAGCTCGGCGTAGCGCCTGGGGCCAGTGTCATGGTCGAATTTCCTCAAACAATGGATGAAAGTGTCGCTACAAGAGCAGTTGCCAGCGCATGGCCACTTGGGTCTCTCAAGCCAAACGAAATTCAACTGAGTAAAAGCCTCCGTTTACTGGACAGACAAGCTGCATCGTGCAGCCTCGAGCGTCTCGTCGCCGGAGGCGAGGTCGCGGTATGTGCTACGGCCCACATGCGACTACAAACGGCTGACATTCGTGCGCAGGCCTCAGTGCGCCAGACGTTGCTTGACCAAGCTTTCGTGCGCGACTATGTGCGAGAAAACTTGGTTGACGAGTGCGTCGCGCTGAACACAACCTGTGGACTCTTGCTTAATGGCTATTTTGTCAATCTCGTTTTAGAAGACGCTACGCCCCAACGCGCGACTCTTCTTCGAATTACTCGTCAAACTGTATTCACTTTTTCTGTAGGCGGCGAGACAATCATCGAGACACCCGAGGAGAAGAACGCACAAAATGTCGACCCTCCCGTGTCAGGAGAGACCTTCGACGATGATCCTCGAGAAGCTCAAGGACGGGAGCTTGGCGCCCTTGTAGGAGGCTTGCAGAAGCAAGTGGATCAGGTTCGGGAGGTCTTGCGTCTGGCATTAGAGCCAGGCAAAGAACGTCTTGCCGCGGGAATGCGCGTGCCGCGAGGCGTGCTGCTGCACGGTCCTCCAGGGACTGGCAAGACCCTCATCGCGCGTAGCGCTGCTCAGGAATTTGGCGCTTCGATGCATCTGATCAATGGCGCAGAGGTGGTGAGCAATTATGTGGGCCAGGCAGAAGCTCGTCTGCATGCCATCTTTGAGGCTGCACTGGCTCAGCCTCCCGCCTTGGTCTTTATCGACGAGATTGATGCCCTTTGTCCGGCGCGTGGCCAAGGCGCCGGGGCGGAGAGCGGCATGGCCGCCGTACATACCCGTGTCGTGGGCGTGCTGATGCAGCAGCTCGATCGTTTGGCCGGAGCTGGACGAATCGCTGTTGTGGCGGCGTCGAATCGCCCCGCGGCTCTGGATCCGGCGCTTCGTAGGCCAGGGCGCCTTGACCGCGAGGTTGAAGTTGGGGTTCCTGCCGCGAGCGATCGGGCGGAGATTCTAGGCATTCATTTGAGCAACTACCCTCACACTCTATCGTCAGAGGAGATTGCAAGTATTGCTGATGAAATGCACGGCTTTGTTGGCGCTGACATTATGGCTCTTTGTCGTGAAGCCGCGTGGCAGGCGCTTCGTCGACACTTGAAAAGTGAAGCAAAGGGTTTGGGTGACCGAGAACAACAAGACGATGCGAGCGGAGCGCACATCGCGCTCGAGGATGTTCTGGAGGCGCGAGCCACCATCAAGCCCAGCGCACTTCGCGAATTTGCGGTGGAAGTTCCGAAGGTATACTGGGACGATGTGGGAGGTCAGGAAGACGTCAAGATGCTTTTGCGCGAAGCCGTCGAGCCGGAGTTTCATGCGGCTTTTGCTCGCATGGGTATTCGCCCCCCACAAGGCGTTCTTCTCTACGGCCCGCCCGGTTGCTCCAAGACGCTATTGGCCAAAGCTATTGCGACCGAGTGCAAAATGAACTTTATCGCCATCAAAGGCCCCGAGCTCTTTAACAAATGGGTCGGCGAGTCGGAACGTGCTGTGCACGAGGTATTCCGAAAAGCGCGCCTTGCAGAGCCCACCGTGGTATTCTTTGACGAGATTGA
The DNA here is from genome assembly GCA_003116975.1 of Aurantiochytrium sp. KH105. Taxonomy (NCBI): domain Eukaryota; class Bigyra; order Thraustochytrida; family Thraustochytriidae; genus Aurantiochytrium; species Aurantiochytrium sp. KH105. The sequence goes on from BGKB01000035.1 coordinate 138,289, forward strand.
TGCTCTTGCAGGCGCGCGCGGGGCAGGCGCAGACGCCGAATCTGCTGGCGGAGTTGCGGATCGTGTGCTGAGTCAGCTATTGACAGAGATGGATGGCATCGAGGCACGCAAGCGTGTAATTGTCGTTGCTGCGACCAATCGTCCTGACCTTGTTGATGCAGCACTTCTTCGGCCCGGGCGACTCGATCGTCTCATCCTCGTGCGTCCACCCGATGCTTCTGCCAGGGAGGCAATTTTGCGCATTCATACGCGACGCATGCCGCTCGATGCAGATGTCGATCTTGGACGTCTCGCATCCGCGACAACTCAAGGCTTTACTGGTGCGGAGATTAGCTCGCTATGTCGCGAAGCAGCCATGCACGCCCTCGAGCGAGACAAGGATGTTCAAAGCGTGGCATACGATGACTTTGCTGCCGCCGCGAAAATGATTGACCCGCAGGTTTCCGAGGGCATGCTTGAATTTTATCTCGATCTCGAACGCAGTCTCGGCCAGGCCGTGGGCTGAGCAAGTTTATAGTTTTGCTACATCATAAGTCATGTATACTGTAAATGCATTGTCTTGCAATAGCCTCTTCTGGTATGCCCTTTCTGGACATCCGTTGAGCCGCGGACGTGCCAGTAAAAAAAAACGGACCATCATAACGGCTTTGTCGCTAGGTCAAAGTAAACGTGCGTCCCAAAGACACCAAACAGCAACAGGAACCCTCTCTTACTCTCTCCGCTCGCGAGGAGGAGCGGCCCTCCCCTGCCAGTACGCGCGCGGCACGAAGCGCGCGAGCTGGAGGTCCAGGGCAGTCCAGACGGGTTGCTGTCCATCTTGTCCGTGGGTGGAGACCTCTTGCGCAGCTTTAAAGTTCGCGCACGATGGCGTGGCGAAGAGTCCTTGTACTGCTCGCGTTGACGTTCGCGATTACGGCAACAACAAGCGAGGCGTGCTGTGCAAACAAATGCTCAGGCCATGGGTACTGCCAGACAGGATCCTGCACGTGCAATTGCCATTCGCAGTGGACCGGTGCCGACTGTTCGCTGAGACAATGTCCTTCCGGCCGTCAATGGGTCGGAGACGCAAGCGCCACAGACTCAATTCATGGCACCCTTGCTGTATGTTCAAATGCAGGCTCTTGCACGGCTGCAGACGGAATCTGCGTTTGCCAGGCCGGGTTCGACGGCCTTGCTTGTGAAAGAATGGCTTGTCCAAACAACTGCAACAATCATGGTCAGTGCGTTTCGCTCAAGGATGCCGCGCGCCTCAAGGACGACCGAAATTTCTTCCGTGAGGTAACCTATGCAACCTCGTGGGAAGCAACAAGAATCTACGGCTGCATGTGCGAGCCAGGATGGTACGGCTATGACTGCTCCAAGAAGGAATGTCCTCGAGGCGACGACCCCATGACAACTGGGCAGGTGGACGAAGTTCAAGTGATTGACTGCACGTGCTCGAACACGTGCTCGGGTAATTTCTACCTTTCGTTCAAGGGCGAGGTCGCAGGACCGATCAGTTTTGATGACTCAGCTGCCAACGTCCAGGCGGCGCTCGAAGCGACGCTGCAAATTCACGGCGTGACAGTAGCGTTCACGGGCGGCACCGCGGTTTGCGATGACGACGGTGTGAGCACGGCCATCACCTTCACACACAACCCGGGCGATCTTCCGCAACTGCGCGTAGCCAAGAATGATTTGACAACATCAGGTACAACCACTACGATCGAAATTGTACATTCAGGTCAGACGAGTGATCAGGGCGTTGCGAGTGTGACCGGTACCAAGGAAGACCTTCCTTGCAACGGACGAGGCGTGTGTGACTCTTCGACCGGACAGTGCACGTGTTACACGGGATTCAGTTCTTCTGATCGTGCTGGTGCTAGCGGTCTATCCGGTGACTGTGGATACGGGACGACAACCTCGTGCCCAGGCTCCACATCGTGCTCGGGGCATGGGACGTGCAGCGGGGCATCTGACTACACATGTACTTGCATGGACGGATACGTTGGAGCCGATTGCAACACACGGACCTGCCCGACAGGCAAGGCATGGTTTGCAGAAGCAGGCGTGAGCCTTCCGGGTTTCGTCTCTGTAACGAACGGTGCCACAAGTGTAACCACAACAGATGATTTGCGAACCCATGTGAAACGTGGTGACACGGTGGTAATCAATGGCGAGACGTTGACTGTTTCAACCTCGACAGGTGACACCTTTGACGCAACGACGTTGCCGCTCGCGAGTGCGTACCAAGGCTCAACTGTCACGTATGTTGAAGCGGCTGCACGCCCTGAAATTGCTCATCACGTAGGAACGCAATGCTCTGGCCGCGGGCACTGCGACTCGCTGCTTGGAACGTGCTCATGCATGAATGGCTTAACAGGGAGTGCTTGCCAGCATACAACGTGTCCGAGCTCATGTTCAGGTCGAGGCGATTGTATTTCGAACGAACGCTTCGCTGAGGAGACACTGGACAACTTTGACTCGACTGCATATACCTATGGCGCAGACATTGGGAACCAGGACACTTGGGATTCGGATATGCTCTTTGGGTGCAAGTGCGACAAGAAATTGCAATACGATTACGGCATGTACGATTCCTTTGGGCATGATTGCTCCAAGCTTAGCTGCCCCACGGGCGATGACCCATCGACCAGTGGAGTGCACGAGTCTCAGGTCATCACTTGTTCGGCAACTGGCGGAACCTTTACCCTTACCTTTCGTCGAGAAGTCACCGCAGCAATCGACTACAATGCCGCTGCCGCAGACATTAAAAGTGCGCTCGAAGCGCTTCGCACCATTGGCACGGTGAGTGTGACCTATGATAGTGGTACCGAGGCGTGCTCGAGCGGTGGTGTCGCGATGACCATCACCTTCCTTACAGAACTGGGCGACTTGCCCGAGCTCGTTCCGGACAGCTCTTCGCTGACGGGCGGCTCGGCCTCCGCGACGGTGACGAGCACCACCGACGGCACGCGCGAGAACGACGAGTGCTCAAACCACGGCCTGTGCGATCGCGCGACAGGTGCTTGCTCTTGCTTTGCGGGTTACGTCTCCTCGGACGGCACTGGCAACGCCGGCGACCGAGGGGACTGCGGCGCGCGCGATGCCCTCTGGACGGGCAGCTGATTGATTTACAGAAGTATAGGGGAAAAGTAGGCCTATCCAAAAGCGATGTAGTATTCTTTGACGTGCTGTTAGCTGCAGGTCCCGGAGAAAGGAACTTGTGACCAAAATCTGCAGGCCCACGAACGTGCACGTGCAGCGCGCTGCACGTGCCGACGCATTCTTCTCCTGTCTATTACTCACTCTCAAGGAGGAAGCTGCGACCTGGCTGCTCGCGGGTCCGCAACTCGGCCTTGCTTGCTTGCTTGGTTGCTTGCTCAAGTTGGTTGGTTGGTTACTTGCTTGCAAGATGCTGGTGGCTTGGGTTCTGCTGGGAGGCGCGGCACAACTGCGTGTGCACGAGAACCAGAGTGACACTCTCCTGTTGGTTCCATCACGCGCGGAACTGGACAGCACGGGGAATGCATAATTTTTTGTATTTACTAAACCACCCCGGTGGTTTTACGAATACCGGACCCCATGCCAACGTCATGATGTGGTAATTGCGGGGCGGCGGTAAATATAGCTAATATGGAGACATGTGGTGGTGTGTGGTGTCGGGTGTGGTTGTGGGTTAGTAAGGACACGACAGATGTGGGCACGATGTGTGGTGGGGTGGCCTGAAATTCGCCAAGTATTTTTGCACTCTGTAGCACCCTTGGAATGGCCTTCAAGGACCGTCTCACGATGCTGCCGAGGGCTCCGGAGGTCGAGAAATGGCGGGATAGAGCTTTCGGAAGGTAAGTGATGCCCACTTGTCAGGTTCATCGACATAAAGCGACGTAAAGTGGTCGTAGTCGCGGATCACAGTCTCACCCACCTTGAAGAGGGTCACCCCTGAAGGAAGGCGGGTGAGGCTAGATTTGCAATATCTGTCCTGGTAGAGCTTCGTCTCATCGAGTGTAAGTTCCTTCGTGAGACATTGCTTCAAGTTTTCCACGGGCTCCTCCGAAGTGACATACGCTCGGTAGCGTTGTCCGGGTGGAAGGTAGGCTAGCTCCCGCTCCTCAACTTCTGCAAGAATCTCGCCCGCACAGCCGCGCTGGCTTGTCATGTACATCGCAAAGGGCTGATTGCGATGGTGCCGGTCTCGTTGCTCCTGAGCGAACTGGATAAGACGCTGTGTTCTCGTGTCCTCTCGTGGTAAAGGCTTCAAAGACAAGATCGCCTCTTTTCGCACCTTTTGCGCCCTTCGAGCTTCTGCAGCAGCATTCCGAACGCTTGGAAAGGCCTCGTCTTCTCTGTTCGAGATAGCTGCATTCTCTGAGCTCTCACAGTGCCGGCGCTTTCTTGGCTGCTTCTCTCGACGGCCTCGTTGGACCCGCGGGAGCTGCCTGAGCTCGCTTTCAGGACGTTCTGCACTGTCAGGATCAAGAAAGTCCTGGTCATCAATTCGCTGCACAGATTGGTATTGCTCCGCTAGCCAGGCCCACATTTCACAGGATTCGGCTGCAAGATCATTCAGGTGCTTCTGGAAAAGACTTGCCCTGGGCTCCGGACAATCCAAGGGCAGGCTCTCGATCTGAGCGATGAATCTGCGCATTTGTGAGAGTACATTCTCGCGGAAATGTGCGGCACGATTACGCTCGCCAGTAGCTTCTTCGAGTGTGCGGAAAGATCCTCTCAAACGCAGCCGGCTTGAGGGGAGATCATCGATCGCAGGATGCTCGTCGATGGAAGCCTCATCAAGCCCGAGATCCATATCATCATTGTCGAGGTCTTCAGCACCGGCAGGATTTTCCTCCACCGATTCTTCTCGTCCTGAATTGGTTGCGTCATTGAAGTGTGCGTCCTCATACTCATTGATTTCCTTCACGGTCAACCTGGCTCGCTGACCCTTGACAAAGATCCACTTCGATGCTGGGGCACGTTCAAGCCCCGCATCCTCTCGAGCAACTCGCGCCAAGCGCTCATGCACACGATCTTCAAGCGTCTGAAGAAGCCTAGCGAGACGTCGATTGCGCCGATTACGAAAGTAAACCGTTTTGAGTGTGGAGTGCCACGACTCACAGGTCATGTTCGTCATCCTCATGTGACCCGAGGCGTCAAGGCAGTCCCTGCGATACGCTGCGCTCCAAAGGCGTCTTTCGAAGTCAGAGAAGTACTTGCGGAAGAAGATCCTCGTCGGTTCATCTTCAAAGGTTTTCAACAGCTCGTCGGCCGCACTGATCGCATCCTCTGCATGCTGCTCTGTTTCCGCTACGACTGCGTCCTGTAGCAGCATCCATACCTTTTGCCTGTCGTTTCGGAAGGTTGCTGCGTCTCGTGACCCCCGCTTTAGCCTGTCCAGCCTTCCTCGGAAAGCCCGAAGAACGTGCCACGAGCAATACTGCACTCTTACGCCATGCCACATGCGATGGACAGCTTTAATGGGCCCAGCGGCCATGTCACACATGACGTACTTTGGCTTGTAGCTCGGATCCCCGTGCAGATTTGATAGAACTGCAAAAATACGCTCCACCACGGCGGTGGTCTCGTGGTTTATGATAGCAAACAAGAGTTCCACGCCAATGCCCATGCTATTGATACCAAAGATCGTGAAGAGTTTCAAGCCTCTTGCAGTAGTGACGCTGTGCGTAGCATCGAAAAGTAGGTATTCGCCATACTCCCGAAGATTCCTGACCATCGCATCGCTAGCCATCGCAATAAACACATGACTCGGGTCTTGCATTGGCTCCAAGTAGGCGCCACGGGGACGACGCAAAAGATGCAGACCATGCGTGAGCTTCGATGAGTCATCCCAGGCCTCGCCGTACGGTTTGTACACGCGGTAAAATCCTCCAATTCGATCCCGCTTGACACGCAAATGTGCATCTTCTTCGTCGAGAACTGCAAGGCGCCCGTCCAGGCGATACTTTCGGCTGACCGAGGCTACGTCCTTCAAGGTGACAAGGAGGCCTCGAGGCAACTCCATCCCCGGGAAGCTCTTCTTGAAGTTTGCACATCTCTCGTTGAAGATCGTACAGATCTTCTGGTGGTCCGCTCCCATCTCAAGATGCTCTCGGATAAGATCCTCCGTTTCCATGGGTCTTCGTTGCTCCTCTACATTTGTCGCAATGGAGCAGTGATGCCCGAAAGAATCATCCTGCGTGTTGGCATGCCGAAGTTCGACAAGAACTCTTGGCGAGTTGCTGAAGCGCTTGATAATGATGCTGAAGGTGCATCCCGCGGGAACNCGCTATTCTCGCGCGAGTCACCGCCCGGCGGCAGAGGGGCATTGTCGAACACGCTTGGCGCATCAGCGTGGGTGTTGACGGCATCCTCAACGCTCGCCACGATCACGTGCTTGGGGCTCTCAAACCGGAGCACTCCGAGGAAGCTTCGAAGCAGGGAAAGAGCCTGAGTTGCCTCGCGCGTATAGGCAGCTCGCAGCGCGACCGCTATCAGGCGTCGCGCGGGCAGGCGTCGCGCAACGCGAAGGGATGGACGCGGGCTTGCACAGCGTTGCCTCTGCTTGTAGACCACGCTTTTTTCCCCTCCGTGGCACCAGCCCACCCGGTCGCGTTTCTGAGAGCCACTTCCCACAGTGCGTTGAATCTCGTATATACGATCCCCCCGCGGCCAGAAAAAATGTGCATTCCCCGTGCTGTTCACGATTTCCCTGCTTCATCAAAGTATCGTAAACGAGATTGTGAACTTGTTGTGGGTTCCGTATCCGTGGGTTCCGCTTGCGACATTCGATTCTTTGCCCGGGCTCCGGCCAGCTTGGGTCCGCTCCTTGTACATCGTCATCTCGCGAGTTCTGCTCTTGAGCTGCGAGCTGCGTGGCGTGGCGGCCGCAACTCCCGACGCCATACTCTCCGCATCGCTCAAGGATCTCGCGCATACACTTGTTAGGCTGCGGCCCGACTCGGAGTGAACCATTGCGTCGCCGCACGTCATCATTTCCTTCCTTGCCCATCACTGCCTCTAGCAGGCAGGGGCAGCTAGATGGAACCTGAAAAGGTACGGAACAGCACGGTTCCGCGCGTGCAACCACACCCGACACCACACACCACCACATGTCTCCATATTAGCTATATTTACCGCCGCCCCGCAATTACCACATCATGAGTTGGCATGGGGTCCGGTATTCGTAAAACCACCGGGGTGGTTTAGTAAATACAAAAAATTATGCATTCCCCGTGCTGTCCAGTTCCGCGCGTGGGAAATCGAGTGGCCACCAGCGCCAGAACGAATGCAGATCGTTCGGTGGTTTTACGGGAGCTTCCATCGATCGACTCATGTTCGATATGGATGACTCTGGGGGAAGCAAGCAAAGACTGCTTGCTAGTAACAGGTTCCGGAACGCGAAATTCAACTCGGAGCCTGTCAAACTCAAGGCCTAGGTGATATCGAAAGCCGTCTGCAGTATCTTCTCCGATGACCGAAACCATGCAAAGCCATACGCAAGGCGAGCAAATCGCTAACGCATCGCCAAATCCAGACGGAAACCCCCTTCATCCTCTTAGCAGGAGAACGTTAAATTCGCCACTCCACGGACTAAGAAGGAAACGAACGACAGAAAGAAAGAAAGAAAGAAAGAAAGAAAGAAAGAAAGGAAGGAAGAAAAAAGAAGGAAAGAAGGAAAGACTATGTCCACTCCATCGCGCAACAATCATGCAGAGGATACGGATATCGAAGCAGAGTACCGCCAAATTGTTCGTGACATTCGCGAAGACCACAAGGCTTACGAGCACGCGCATCCGATCGCCATCATTCTCAAGCTCTTCATCACTGCGGGTCTTGGCGTAATGACGATCGTTTATCTGATGCTTTTGAGGGGCTCGTTCGAGGACATCTTCTCCTTCCCCAGTGCCAACGCCTCGGTGGACGAGAAACTCCTGTTTGCGCTCAAGTGCCTGTCAGCGATCGGTGCCTCAACCCTCCACTTGCTAAACGCCACGCAAGCTGTTCGCGTGGCGTATCCCTTCGTCTCTGCCAATCTGGAACGCATTTTTATCAACCCGCAAAAGCATAGCGCCTCGGGGACGCGAGAGCAGTTGGCTATGATGCTGACGGAGACGGTACTTTTCTTCTTTAACAGCTTTGTACGCATTCCGATGATTCTCGTCTGGCGCATCGCCATGATTCCTGTCTTCATTTTGCAGGTGGCGACGGGACGTGTCGGGTACAACAAGCTCGGTAAGCTCATGCACAACTGGATTGTGAGCGTGGTGTCGTCGCTCGAGGTCCTCTTTACCCTCTTTATCTTCGTACTCGGGGTGACCATAATCTTCGCCTCGGAGACGCCGACGGACGTCTTGGTGAACTTTGCCGCAGCCTCGATCTTTAGCAGCATCGATGATCAAGCCGTGCATATGTTTCGCCAGTACGAGCGCGACATTTACAACAAGCAGCGCGAGTATCTTTCGGACAAGGCGAATCGGGCGCTCAAGTGGTCTCGCCAGCAGGATTTGCTTCACCCCCCCGATTATTATGTCACCGAGTCCACGACGTGCTGCGGGCTCTTGCCGGCGAGAGTTGAACGTCACAAGGATGCCGGCGAAGGCTCTCGCGCCGTCCAGTATGGCGCACCTGGCATGGACGCGTAGAAGGCGACCCTGCGATAAGATGATAAAAGCAGTCCCATTTCCTCCTTGCATGGACAATGATCTTGGATCTTCTCCCAATGTCATCATGAGAGTTGCGATGATAAATTCACGGCAATTTGCTGATCAGAGCAGAGCAGAACAGAGTGGAGCAGGTGCGGAGCAGGTGCAGAGCAGGGCAGAGCAACCAACGCAGAGCGCAAACGTGCACTACCCGCTGAGGCCACCCTTGGGTCTGTGCGTGCCGCCCAGCACCCTGCGAAGCCTCGCGTAGCGTCAAGTCAGACGACGGCGCGTTGGGACTCGTCATGGCCGCGTCCATGCGTGCGGTGACCTTTCAGCAGCCGCTCCAGGTGGCCGTCGAAGAGGTAGCGATCCCGGAGATCTCGGACCCGCGCGCGGTGGTGGTCAAGACGCAGTTGGCTGCGCTGTGCGGATCAGACCTTCACATCTACAGAGGCGCGGAGACCGGACTCGACGTAGGTGCCATCCAAGGCCATGAATTTGTAGGTCATGTGCACGCCGTCGGCGACGAGGTGACGTCTTTGAAGGTCGGCGATGCGGTTATGAGCCCATTCACGACAAGCTGCGGCGAGTGCTTCTTTTGCGTGCAAAATATGTCGGCTCGGTGCACCGCGGGCGGACTCTTTGGCTGGCGTCAAGATGGCGGCGGGCTCCATGGAGGTCAAGCCGAGTACGTCTTGGTGCCCATGGCAGAAACAACGCTGATCAAGCGGCCCGAGAATGTCAAGCCTGAGCATGCCTTGCTCATGGGCGACATTCTCACGACTGCCTTTTATTGCGCAATTCGCGGCGACGTCGGCACACCTTGGACTTCCGATGTCCTCAGCGAGAGTGGCGCGGGCCCGCGCGGGAGCCATGGCGAAAGCGATGTCGTTGTTGTAGTGGGCTGCGGGCCCGTGGGTCTGCTGACTGTCGCTTGCGCCGTGTATCTCTCGCAGGGCAAGTCCACGGTCGTTGCAATTGATTGCGTTCCCGAACGTCTCGAGGCGGCCAAGCGTATGGGTGCTGCAAAGTCCGTCAACTTCAAGACGGAAGACGCTGCGGCTGTGGTGCGTGAAATGAGCTCCTCGAAACGTGGCGCTCGCGTTGTGCTTGAGGTGGTCGGCCAGCGAAGCGCCATGCAGCTTGCCTATGCCTGTGTGCAGCCAGGCGGCACGCTCTCATCCGTCGGCGTCCATGCTTATGAACCCAACGCCATCACACCTGACGAATTTTACGACAAGAATCTCACCTTTCGGTCTGGACGTTGCCCTGTGCGCTCGCTCTTGGTGGGCGGCGCTATGCCGCATCTTCGCGCCATCCTTGAGGCGACTCCTGAAGCGGATGCACTCTTTACGCATCGCATTGGCTTTGCTGACGCAGTCGATGCGTACAAGAAATTCAATGCCGCTGAGGATGGGATGATCAAGTGTCTTATTGACCCGACGCTTTAGAATTGAACACCATCTCGTCGCTATTAGAGATTTCTCTCGGCCACTCTCTCTGCGAGGAACGAAATCTCATGTTGCGTGTGTGAGATACATCATCTTCAGCAGCAGCAGCAGCGGGTGAATCCTATGTTTGAAACAGAGTTCTGCCCTGAGTCTAAAAAATCTAGCCATTTTCATTTATTCGATGACCCAAGGGCCCCTGCCTATGTTTATCTATGCCTATCAAAGCCTAGACCTAGGCCTTCCTACTATGTTCTGTCAGCGTATCGCAGGTAGACCCGTCACTCTCTTATGAGGTTCGCAGTCGCTGCCGCAAGGAGCCAAGGCTTCTTCGTCTTCTTCTTTTTCCTACTTGTTGGCCGCAGGTTCGCCAGCAAGCGTCAAGAGGTCCTCTTCGACAATTGACAAAATGTTGGTATCCCCAAACCCCTTTTCTTCGAGCAGACGACGTGCCCCGAGCGCCTTGATCTCAATGACGCAAGCGAGTTCCGTGCAAACGCCTCCAAGTCGCTTGACAAGCTCCAGCGCAGCCAGCGCGGTGCCGCCAGTGGCTACGAGGTCGTCGATGACGACGACTCGCTGGCCTGGCTTGACGGCGTCGACAGGGACGCAGAGTCGGTCCTGGCCGGACTCGTACTCCTTGCCGTACTTTTCGCCCGTGATGCTGTTGGGCAGCTTGCCTTCCTTGCGCACCATAAAGAAGGGCTTATTGAGCCGCAGCGCGACGGGCGGGCCAAGAATGAAGCCGCGCGCGTCGAGGCCACAAATGGAGTCGAACTCGAGGTCCCTGAGGTGGTCCGCGAAGAGCGTGATGACCTCCTCGAAGACCTCGGGGTGCTTGAGGAAGCCGCCAATGTCGTAGAAGCGCTCGATGCCCTTGAAGGCGAAGTACGGCGTCACCGCAGCCACCCTCTGGCGGGCCTCCTGGAGCCGCGCCTCGGACAGCTTCGCGCCCGCCGAGGCCTGCTTCCGCCGCTGCCACCGAGCGCCCGCCGCGAAGGCGAGCGCCACGGCCGCGGCCGCCACGGCCGCCGTGGCCGCGGTGGCGGCCACGAGGCCCGCGTGCGAGGCCGGGCACGCGGAGGTGGAGTTCGCGGCGGCAGACCCGGTCGAGGCCATGCTGGCGGCGCCGCTGCAGGACCTCGCGCGCGAGTTCGCGTGCGGCGCGGCGCACGCGCTGCGGCTGGGCGCGCGGGCCGCGGACGGGCTGGCGACCTTCGGGCTCACGGCGCTCACGCGCGACGTGCTGCGCGCGCTGGGCTCCGGGCGGCTGGCGGCGGCGCTGATCGGGCTCTGCCTGGCGCTGGCGCTGGCCGAGCGCCTCTTTTCAGCGCGCGCGCTGCTGCTGGCCGCCGCCGCCGCCAAGCTCGCCGCCGCCTACGCGCTGCTCTCCGCGGCGCTGCTGCTCCCGCTGCCCGACGCCCCCGCCGCGCGCGCCGCCGCCGCGCTGGCCGCATGCTTCATGGCCGGCATGCTCACGCCGCCGGTGCTCGTCGCCCGCCGCGAGGACGCCGCCGCCGCCAAGCTCGCCAGGGACGCGCTCCCGCCGCCGTGAGCGCTCTCTCTCCAGGATGCCGCCCGGGCTCCGCGTGCGTGGCGTGGCGTGGCGTCGCGTGGCGTGGCGTGGCGTCGCGGGGCGTGGCGTGGCGTCGCGGGGCGTGATGAAGAATGAGCAAGGAAAAGGAATCTTGGGCCGCTGTTGGATGGATGGACCGTGACGTGGGACCTCAGCCGATCCTTCGAGTTCGCGCCGCCCGTGGCATCCATGGTGGGAAAGGAGATAGGCGAGGGGGTCTGAAGTTTTATATCTTACGTAGTACTATGAACGAGGGTTGTGCCCTTTGATACTAGATTGTCACACATGCAAACAAACATCTGCAATTGTTTCCAACTTTTCTGAGAAACCAGTATGCATGCATACAGAAAGAACTCTTTTGCCTACCTGTGAGTGGATGAGCCAGTCTACCAGTCAGTCGATGAATATGTTAATCTTGCGCTTGCTGCGCCGCAAGTCGAAGGCGGCGGTTTTCCTCTTGCAGACTTGCGAGCTTCTCGTGCAGCTCCCGCGTCGATGATTCGTGCAGCGAGGCCCATGCCCGAATCTCTTGCGAAGATGCAGCCGAAAGTTCGTCTACCTCTTTAAGGAATTCAAGCTTTTGCTGCTCAAAGCCCTCGCGCTCCTGCACCAGCGTGAAAATCATTTGATCTTTGAGACGCAGTTGGTCTCGAAGCTTGGCTGTCTCTTCGGCCATCAACTTCTTGTCTGCCATCTCGTTGGGCAAGCTCGCCTTGTCATCGAGAATGCGACGCACGTGCTCAAGGCTATCCCGTTCGGCACTCGTGTCGTCAGAAGCGGGCCCCTCTGCTCGATGTGCGGCCACCCCGGCCACATCTGCGTAGGGTGCGTCAATGATTTTCTGAGCGGCGTTCTGAAACTCTTGAAAGAGATTGACAAAGTCGCGCATTACAACTGGATGAGGGAATCGCTCTTGGTCGCGAAAGGAAGCCTGTGCGCGCTCGCGCTGCCGCCGAAATGAAGCAAGAGACGGATCCTCCGAGGAGTCCAGCTCCGCGGGGCCTGCCAGCCCAATCGACATCGCGCTGCTGTAGTGCGAGCTCGCAAAGGGGTCCATGCGAAGGGCGTCGCGCGGACGTGGGCCGGCAGCCAAGTACTGAAACTGACTGACTTTTTCCAGCACCTTGCGGTGTTTATTCGCGACGCGTTCAAGCTCTCCGCATCGAGTTTCTGCCTTTTCGTTCAGTCGCTCAATCATGCTTTCTGCCTCTGCTCGGGTCGCCGCTTCAATTTTGCTCGCGCGTTGTCGGATCTCTCGTTTTGCAAGGTGGATTTGCTCGAGCATGTGGACCTCCGCCTCGATCCGTGGCGCAAGGGTAGCCTCCAGAAGCGTTTGGAGGTGCAAAAAGTCCCTGCGAAGGAGCGCAGTTGCGCTGTCACCGTATTCTGCCGGGAGCGCGGAAAGCTGGGGCAATGGGCTCTTGTATGAATGTGCGGATTCCTTGACAGCAGCATCCCAAGAAGAAGAAGAAGAAGAAGAAGAAGATAATGACGACGATGGCATCGACGATGCAGATGGAGGCCGGGAGACGGGTTTGCTTTCTGACGCATATGATGTGCCATCTGCGAATCGAACAGTTCGCGCTCTGGGAAGACTGGGGGCGCCGTAATCTTCTGCCAAGTGCTCCGTCATTCCGTTGCGCGCCAGATGGTCGTGAAAGATGCGTTGGAAGGCCTCTTTGGAGATACGTCCAGACTTGTCTGCGTCGTATTGCTCAAAGAGCATACCAGCTTCAAATTGGGCTTGCGGATCAAGCGGAGCCGTTACCGGGCGCGAGGGCTGCACTGCTGGAAGAGAAACGCGCAAATCGCGAAGCATAGCAGCAAATTGATCCTGGGTCATGGTTTTGGACTCGGGGTCACAATACCTTGTAAACGCGCGTCCGTGCTCGAAAAAGGTGCCTGAACCCTCTCCAAGTTGCTGCTGCTGATCTTTGTTTTCATCGCTTCCTTCGTGTGATTTATCTTTGGAAGACGACGACGACGAGGACGATTTATCGCGCTTTGACGACGACGAGGACGACTTCGACTTGGACTTTGACTTGGACGAGGACGACCCACTTTCCTTTTTGCGCGACGACGACGAGGATGCCATGTTTGTTCCCGGGAGCGGGGCGAGGGAGTCGTCTGCGTCCCCCGCGCGCTCGCCCCTGCACACCACACCCGCGCCGCGCCGCACCGCGTCGCGCCGCGCCGCGCCCGTCCAGCCCAGCTTGGCCAGGCAGGCTCTGCTGCTTTCTCGCCGCGCTCTAACCGTTCGCCCGCGTGGTCGCGTGCAGCGCTGTCTCTGCACCACGCGTGCGGGGTGCGGATTGATCGATTCACCGGACCCCGCGCATGCACCAAATCGTCGGTTTACCCGTCCGGCATATCTTTGCCGACTCGGGGAAACCTATTTGCGTTGCCCTTCTTGCAGAGAAAGCACAAAGGCGTTACAGTGACGGAGGAACTCGGCCCTGGGGGCCCACTTGCCGAGTCGCAGAGCTCCAACCACCGCGGCGAAGACGAGAACGAGCACGAGGACGAGCACGAGCACAAGGCCTTTGCGAGAGCGAGAAGCTTTGTGCACAAGACAAAGGCAAAATAGTCAAAGGCCGGAATCCGGAAAACGAAGCCTGCGCGTGGAAAGAAAACGTTCATCGTGATGGACCCCAACCCGCAGCCCCAGACGGCAAACACGGCGGGCGCGCAAATCTTCACGATGATGAACGCCATGAAGAACTCCACCCCGCTCGTGGGCAGCCTGATGGCAAGACTAGAGGAGATGTTTCGCATGTTGGCGGCAGACGAGGCCCGCGGGCGAGGCGTCTTCAGACTCGTGGAAGGGATGCGGGGCCTGCTCGGCAAATCCCTCGCGCACACAGACAGCAGGATCGACCGGCTCGAACTGGCACTTCAAAAAGTCCAGGCTCAGGCCACCGCCACAGACTGCGAGAACGCCAGACTTCGTGAGCGGGTCGCGGCCTCGGAAAAACGAACCGCGCAACTCGAGCGCGAGCTCAAACGCCAACGCGAAGTCTTGGCACCGAAACCACCGTTGCATCCCCAAAAGGTCTCCAACCCCAATTCTCCCGGAAGCCCACGACGTGCCAGCCGCGAGCGTCGACGCATCATTTAGCTTGTACACATTGCATTCCCTTGACCTATTTGATTGAACCAAATGCGTCGTCTTGCACGACTGACCCCGGAGACACCTTCTCGCTGGGGAATACTAAACATGTATATCGTCTATCCTGCTTGTTTCTTCATCCATTCTTTCCCAAGATCGTCCAAACCCTAGTCCTAGGAGTGAAGGAAGCAGAGAGAAACTTTGAGACAGGGAGAGAATAAGCAACTGGGATGTACTGCACGTGCCGTTGTGTACGCCTCGGGGTAAAATTTGAAAAACCACCATAAGAGAAGAAGTTCGACGCCGGAGCATGAACTCAGCTCGTGGAATGTAGCTCATGGAAGAAAAGGCGCTCTTGTTCTACGACGAGCGCGCAGCTTGCTGCCACCTTGAGCTTTTGCGATACTTTTTTCAAAATTGCGGCGATTGTAATACGCAAAAGCAAACTCTGGAAAGGACAAGGAACCGTCACCATTTGGGTCAAAATAGCGAAAGATCTCGGCCACGTCCGCATCCGAGACTTGAAGTTGAAGACCATCTTGCAGAACTTCCGTGAACTCCTGCTGAGAAATGCGCTGGTCTCCATCCTCATCAAACTGACGAAAGACATCTTCGAGTTTGACGCCCGCGGCTGCTGTACGAATGCGGTCCATCGTGAGACGAAATCGATCGACAGCAGTCCGGCGACGAAACACGCGTCGCGCAGTTCCTCGAAGCCTCTCTGGATTCAAGAGGTGATGCAGTACCTCTTTGAAGTCAATGTGGCCATCCTCGTTTTCATCCATGTGTCGCACAAGTGCTGTTGTCTCGGCGCTCGTGAGTGTGACGCCAAGTTGCGTCTTGAGAGCGCGGCGGAATGTTGTTTCATCCATCACCTCACCCTCGAATCCGCGGAGGTCCATTTGTTGCGCTTCAAGCAGTTTCTCGGCAACGTCCCGCATCTTGTTCAGCGCTGACTCCATTGGCTTGAGCTTGGTCATCTCACCCTCATCTTCGTCCTCGCTCTCACCGTGACCTCGGCAGCGCTGACTGTATTGCCCACGTCTCCGGCGATGGGCAAGTGCCAGCTTCTTGCCCCTTCGAACTTTCGCTTCAGCGCTTGCCTCAATTCTGTCCGCGGCACGTGCGGCAAGGAGATCACTGATGCCGCCGAGATCGTCAAAGCTTGATGCAAAGAGTGATTTAGGCGCGCCAAACGCCTTTCGCTCGCGTTGAAGAAGCGCCTGCGTCGCAGGCGGACCTGCTTGTGTCGGGATCGTTGGCGTCGTCACAAGTACGAGTTCTGCTGCTGACTTCGAGGAGGCCAGAGCCGGAAACTGCTGCATTACACGTCGTCCATCTGCATCTTGGCGTCGTTGACCCCGTTTTCTGTACCTTTCGAGCGCCTCGAGAGACCCCGTTTTCCGCATCTTCGAACCAATCAGAGCTCGCTCTCCGTCTGGCTCGTCTGCCTTGTTCTTTTGTTGCAAGGTTTTTCTTCCTTGACAAGGTCCTCGATATCAAAACGCTGCAGCTGCGCAGAAAAGTCCGACTTCGTTGCAAAGTTTATTCCTGACGCGGATGCCGCGTTCGCACGAACTTCTGCGCGCCTCACGGGTCTCGCAAATTCTCGAGACTCCGTGCTTTGTGTTGCTATTGCGGCTGTTGCTGCAAACCCTCCATGGATAGATCCGTTCATGGTTTTTCCGGGCTGCCCGAGTTCTCTCTTTAGTCTTCTGCCCCTCCTGTTGCCACTGTCTGCTATCACGGCTTTATCCTGACCAAAGCGTCTCACTATACATTTCCCCCTCTCATTATCACTGCAAAACAAAAATTGTAGTGGTGTGAGTGTAAGAAGTAGAGTGTACCTATCAGTGGTGTCACTCGTGCTTATAAGGCATTACATTTGGTTTCCCCGAGTGTAAATATTTGCAGTGGAGAGGAGTGACAGTGAGAGATCTGCCGACGGCCGCACAAGCAGCCAAAGTCCCAACCAAGGAGGCAGGTCGCGCCCGCTTTGCTGCCGTCGCCGCCGCTAGCCCGAGCCGTCGCCCGCGCCCGCCGCGCGCCAGAGACACGCCCCGCGTCTCCGCGCCGCGCCGTTCCCCGCCCCGCCGCGCGCCCGCCCGCGCCGCGCGCCTGCTTCGGCTGGCACGCGCTTCCTGGCTGGCGACCCTTTTCTTGGCGAAGCCGAACAGAGCGTACCTTAGCTACTGCGGCGGACGCACAAGGCGCACGAGCGCGCAGACCAGAAGGAGCTAGGCAAGATGGCGAACATGGCGCCGCTCGGGATCGGTCTCGTGACCTTCTTGGCGATTGGTATCGTCATGTGCATGATCAGCCAGGGCCTGCGTGCTGCAGGCAAGCTGTCTGCAGGCGAGGCGAGCCTCATGAGCTTTCTCGTCGGCCTCGGCGGGGTGTGCATGTGGATGATGTGGTCCATGACCTGGCTTTCTCAGGTAAACCCCATCTTGTTTCCCGAGGCGACAAATTACTCAGCAGGTGGCCATTGATTATTTGTTATGCGGCAAGGCGATTTCATCTCTACCCTTTCCTTTTTCCTTCTCGTAACCCCCCACCCCCTCACCCATCCACCTCTTCAAGGACTCTTTTTGCATGAATAAAATGAACCACTCGTTTCTTTATCCGTTTCTATCACGTCACCAAGAGCACCAAAGATGTCTTCTCAACCTGATCAAGACCAAACTTGTCTTTCTTTCGCAGCGGCTGTGGCCAATCATGTTGTTTTGAAAGGTTCGAGATGGCCGTGATTTATTCATCAGCTCCAATTTCGCAACCTAGAGAATTTAATAATGGCTTCCCGATCTCAATCAAAACTAATCTCGTCTTCCTCTCTCAGCTGCTGTGGCCAATCATGTTATGTTGAAAGAATCAAGATCATTGTGGTTTCTATATCACTAAAAACCAAACTTGTCTTCCTCTCCCGGCGGTTGTGACTGATGATGCAATATTGAAAGAATCAGGTTGATTTTGTTTCTCGCTCACATAGACCAAGGTTGTGCGCGGACGAGCACTTGCTTCAATTCGCATGAAACAAGATCAGCCATCTGCTCGCATTCCGTCGTGCTGACAGTCTGGCCTGCGGCTTGTTTGATCGTGAGGCATCTCAAGGCTGCGGCTGAAAAGATCATTAAAGCTTCAACTTCTAGATGCCTCCTTCCTTCGTTTATCGATCGTAAAGGTGGTTGTTTGTGAAACGCAGGCTACAAGAAAACAAAACAAAAACAAAACAAGATTTTCCCCGCTCGAATACTACGCTCGCAAGTGGGCGTATAAAAAGCTTAAAGGTCGGTATTGATGGAAGGAGCGACGCTGAAGGGAACGTAGGTATCGCTCGACGCGTAGATTGCCTCGACGATAGCCTCGAACTTGCGGTAGGTGAAGTCGCGCTTGAGCTTGAGTGAGGGCGTAATTTCACCAGTTTCGATGGAGAAGTCCTGCGGCAAAATTGTGAACTTTTGCACCTTGCATGCGTTCGACACCATCACACTGTCATCCTTGTTAACGGCCTTGATGGCATCTGTGATGGCGGCGATGAATTTTTCAGACTCGCAAGCCTGCGAAATGGTTGTGACGCCCGCCTCAAAGTCAGCAGCTTCGGCATCAAGCTCATCCGTGCCTGGATGCTCGCCCGTGGCGCCCTTGGCTTTGAGTGTCAAGAGCATGATGTTGAACTTGCGTTTGTCGCCGATCATGATGGCGTTGGAGATGAGCGGGCACTTGAGCTTGAGCGCATTCTCGATGGGGGCTGGGGGGATGTTCTCGCCACCTGCAGTGACAATGAGTTCCTTGTAGCGGCCCGTCACGCGGAACATGTTGCGCACGTCCTTGCTACCCTTGTCGCCGCTGTGGAGGAAGCCATCGGCATCAATGGTCTCAGCATTCTTCTTGCGAATCTCCTCGACGTGCTCCTCGCCGAGCTTTGGGTTTGCCAGGTAGCCCATCATGACGTGACGGCCACGGAAGCAGAGCTCGCCTTGCGACTCTTCCGAAGGGAAGTCAAAGTCTTCGGCCGGGGGACACTCGGTCTTGGACCCGTCATCGGCAATGCGAAAGATCTTGACCTGAACGCCCTCCATCTCGTAGCCAATGGATCCACGCAAGTGGCAGCGATCCGTGCTCCACGTGGTGGCGCCCATGTTCTCAGACATGCCGTACGTCTCGTTGATGTTGAGTCCAAGCTGAGCAAAGTAGTCCGTGGTCTCTACAGAAAGAGGGGCACCGCCGCTAAAGATAAACTTGGCCTTGTTGAGACCGAGCGCCTCATGGACCTTGCCGAGAACCTTTTTCGCCATACCGTTCATGAGGTGAGCCTTGCCATTGCCACCAAGAAGCATGCTGTCCTGCGCATACTTGCCGTGACCCTTGGCCCACGTGGAAATGGTCTTTTTCATACCCGTGTTGGCGGCACCAACAGCCTTGACCTTTTCCGCAATCTTTTCGTAGACGCGAGGGACGCCCATAAAGAGCGTAGGGCGCACTGCCTGCAGGCGTTTGCCCAAGGTACCCGCCTTGAGATCGTATGGACGAGCAAAGTACGAGGTCACATAGGGGGTCTTGTACGCAGTGACGACGATGGGCGAGATGATGTCGACCATCATACCGGCAACGTGGGAGAGAGGCAGAAAGGAGATGATGCGCTCGGGCTCATCGGTCGTTCCAACAGGAGAGACGCCGCGATCGACGACGCAATAGCTCTCAAAGAGGATGTTGTCGTGACTGACCATGACAGCCTTGGGCATGCCGGTGGTACCACTGGTGAAAACCAAACAGGCAACATTGCCCGGCTCGGTGGCTTCGATAAGCTCCTCGAGCTCTTCATCGCTGCCTTCCGTGTTGCCAAGCTCAATGAGCGAGTCCCAGGTGAGGACCTGGACCGTGGAGCCATCGGAGCGCGTAATCTCGCTTCTTTCGCAGCCCCAGGTGACGATGGCCTTGAGGTAGGGAAGATCGTCAATCTGGGTCGCGAATTTCTCAAAGTTCGACTCCGTGTCCACTACAGCCACAACGCCGTCGGCAAGCTTGGTCTTGTAGGCGACCTGGTTCTTGGTGTCGGTGGGGTAAATACCGGCCGCTTTGCCGCCGAACATCATGGCGGCCATTTCGGACATGAACCACTCGGGTGAGTTGAAGCCAAGGATCATGACAGCGTCATAGCGGACCGCGCCGAGTTTGAGGAAACCCTTGGCGGCAGCGCGCGAGTCTTCATAGTACTCCTTCCACGTCCAGGTCTTCCACTTGGCAAGGGGAAGAGAGTCCGCCGTGTTGGCGCCCTCGAAGGGCGGCAGCGGTCGCTCGACGCGAAGAGCCGGTTTGTTCGGCCAGTTCGTGGCGGCCAGCTTGAAAGCATCCATCAAAGTATCTTCGGGGGCTCCACCTTGGCTCGCAGGAGCAGCGATGCCCTTTTCAGCAAAGCGAATTTTGGCCACGTCGTCCTTGTACATGTACCAACGGGGAGCGTCGTCGCTGTAATCGGGGCTGTATTCCAGATCCCACGTAGGACCAGCGGCCGCCGGCTTGCTTGCGGGGTTGCCCATGTTGGTTGTTTGGTTCGTTGCGTGTCGTGTTCCGATCGAGCAGAAGACAATAACAACAACAACAAAATCAACGACAACAACAAAGCCAGTTGTTCACTTGTTCCTTTTCCGTCTGCGTACGTAAAGTATACAAAAAAGGTTAGTCGACTGCACTCCGAGTGAATCTGGCTGGAATTGTCTCCTTTACTCGATCTCCTTTTCCTTTTTCCTCGCCCCTTCCTTGTACTACAACAGCAGCAGCATGTCATTGAAAGACCTCTCAAGAGCAAGGCGCCTGCAACAACAATGCGTGCACAGCAGTGGTAGCTGCAGAAGGAACACATCTTGACGTGTTTTCTGTCGTGGTGAAGCCATTTCAGCGGGGAAAGGGAAGCCCCAAACACACACTATCTTGTGCATCTCATGCTCGCCTGCACAGCCTGAACAGCTACCGCCTGGCAAGCAATCAATCACTCCCTCCCTCGCTCGCTCGCGCTCATCCTTCTCCCTCGCTTCTCTTCGCGATCTTCTTTCCGCGGGGACGTGCTCCGCTTTTCCTTTTTCCTTTCCTTCGCGTGCCCCGAATCGAGCGAGGACGCGTCTTGCGGATTTTTCATTCGTCGTGCCAGTCAAAACACGCGTCCCTGCATTCAAGCCCGAGCCCCAGCCCGCGACCGCGTCGCCCATTCGCTCGTCTCCGCTCCCGCTCCCGCTCTCGCCCTCAGCCGTGCTCTCGTCCTCGCGCGCTCGTACCTTGGGTGAGTCGCACGTCTGCCTCGCGATCGAGGTTTGTTTCTTAGTTTCTTGTTTTCTCGTAGATGGTGTCTCTTGCTCTGCTCAGCTTCTTCGCCCGAGAAGCCGTCTCGCGCGGGCGCCTAGACAGGGCCTAGGGCCCCCTAGGCGCGGACGGGTGTGCACGCGGTCGTCGTCATCGTCGCGCTGGGCTTGGGCGGGACGTGCGATGCGAACGCACGCTGCAGCTGCTGCTGCAGCTGCAGCTGCCTGACACAGCGACGCCCACGTGCGTCTTCGGTAGATAGCCTAGTGATGTGCGCGTGCACAGCGCATGCCTCCGAGGCAGCCTTGGTCACGTTGTTGGATCGGGACCGGTCACTGGCGGCCGAAACGAAGGGCGCAGGGGCCGAGGCAGGGGCCGTGGTGGGTCGGCGGGTGCCTTGGAATCGTGTCGGCCAACGCCAGCCACACCACATGGCGGCAGCTGCAGATGCAGGAGTAACTAGCAGGTGCTAAGCACTGCAAGCATGAGTATCAGCCAGCCAGCAGCTGCTGCAGCATGGAGTGCGTGTTCTGCGCCACGAGCTATTTATCATTTATACTTTGTACGGATTTGGTTGTGCAAAACCGCAGCCATCTGCGGTCGCGATCGTCATGTCAGCGTTATGCTTGCGTGAGTGCGTGGGGCGAGAGCTTCGAAGAAGTCAAGACCGACTGAGCTCCGAGCTCCGAAGAGCCAGCTAAAGCTGGCGGCTGCGACTGCTGCAGCTAGTTCTCCGTGGGCCGCTTCAGCAGCTCGTTCAGTGATCGGTTCACCAGTCAAGATGGACGCTTCACCTTCACGTTCACGTCTACTTGCTCTCGGAATACGGGACGTAGACTTCCTTGGACTCGTAGATCTTCTCGATCAGAGCATCGTGTTTGGCTTGCGCCACCGAGCGCTTCAGCTTGAGCGAAGGCGTGATCTCATCCGTTTCCACCGAAAAGTCCCGCGGGAGGATCGTGAACTTTTGCACCTTGCAAGC
The DNA here is from genome assembly GCA_003116975.1 of Aurantiochytrium sp. KH105. Classification (NCBI taxonomy): domain Eukaryota; class Bigyra; order Thraustochytrida; family Thraustochytriidae; genus Aurantiochytrium; species Aurantiochytrium sp. KH105. Next base: position 160,319 of record BGKB01000035.1, read on the forward strand.
ATTCGACACCATCACCGAGTCGTCCGCGTTCACGGCCTTGATGGCATCGGTGATGGCCTTGATGAACTTGGCAGACTTGCACGCCTGCGAGATCTTCGTCACACCTTCCTCGAAAGTGGCAGCCGCGCTGGCGAGCTCGTCGGTACCTGGTTGCTCGCCCGTCGCGCCCTGCGCACACAGCGTCACGAGCATAATGTTGAACTTGCGCTTGTCGCCGACCATCATGGCGTTGGAAATGAGCGGGCACCGCTTCTTTACAGCATTTTCGATCGGGACAGGCGCCACGTTCTCGCCACCGGCAGTGATGATGATCTCCTTGTACCGACCAGTAATGCGGAGCATGTGCCGCTTGTCCTTGCTGCCCTTGTCGCCACTGTGCAGAAAACCGTCAGAGTCGATGGTCTCGGCGTTCTTTTTGCGAATCTCCTCCACGTGGGCATCGCCCAGCTTCGGGTTGGCAAGGTAGCCCATCATGATGTGGCGGCCACGAAAGCACACCTCTCCCTGAGCCGCCTCGGAAGGGGCGTCAAAGTCCTCGGCCAGAGGACACTCGGTCTTGCTGCTTCCGTCGTGAGCGACGTTGAAGACCTTGACCTGGGTTCCGTCGACCTCGTACCCGATGCTTCCGCGCACATGGCAGCGATCCGTGCTCCACGTCGTCGCGCCAGTACACTCGGACATGCCATAGACTTCGTTGATGTTGATGCCGAGGGTGCCAAAGTACTCTGATGTCTCGACAGATAGAGGGGCAGCTCCCGAAAGGATGAACTTGGCTTGATCCAGCCCAAGAGCCTCGTGGATCTTGCCAAGGATCTTGGATGCCAAGGGGTAAAGGTATCCCTGCGCACCCGAGCCGCCGAGAACCATGTTGTCCTGCGTGTACTTGCCATGGCTCTTGGCCCAGGTGGAGATGACCTTTTTCAGACCCGTCGATGTAGCGCCGATCGCCTTGAGCTTTTCGGCAATCTTCTCGTACACGCGGGGCACGGCGAGAAAGAAGGTGGGGCGCACGGCGCGCAGACGGTCGCCAAACATGCCCGCTTTGAGGTCGTAGGGGCGCGCGAAGTGAGCAGTGATCCAGCCGCGCTTGTAAGCAGTGCCTACGATGGGAAGAATGATGTCAACCATCATTCCTGCGACATGCGAGAGCGGCAAGTACGAGATGATGCGTTCTTGCTCAGGCTCGGCAGAGATCATGGGCGCTCCATGTGCCAGAATGCTAAAGCTCTCATAGATCAAGTTGTCATGGCTCACCATGACGGCCTTGGGCATGCCTGTGGTGCCGCTGGTGAACACCAGGCACGCGAGGTTGCCCGGCTCCGTGGCCTCGATAAGCTCGTCCAGGTCCTCGTCGCTGCCCTCCGTGCGTCCGAGCTCAACAAGCGAGGCCCAGTCCATCACCTTGACCACAGAGCCATCGCTTCGCTTGAGGTCGCTCTTGTTGCAGCTCCATGTGACAATGGCCTTGATGTAAGGAAGATCGTCGATCTGAGTGGCGAACTTGTCAAAGTGCGCCGCGGTCTCCACCACGGCCACGGCGCCATCGGCCAGCTCGCTCTTGTAGGCGACCTGAGCAGAGGTGTCAGTGGGATAAATGCCGGCCGCCTTGCCGCCCATCATCATGGCGCCGATTTCAGACATAAACCATTCCGGCGAGTTGAAGCCGAGGATCATGATGCCATCGTAGCGAACGGCGCCGAGCTTGAGAAAAGCTTTGGCAGCCGCGCGCGATTCCTCATAGTACTCTTTCCAGGTCCACGTCTTCCAGTTTTCGACGGGGTCCGAGGGCGCGGCGGTCATATCCTTGGCGAGCGGTGGCGAGGGGCGCTCCGCACGGAGCGCAGGTTTGTCGGGCCAGTTAATGGCGGCGAGCTTGATGGCGTCGACGATGGTGCCTTCGGGCGCGCCGCCTTTGGCTGCGCGAGCGGCGATGCCTTTTTCTGCAAAGCGGATTTTGGCGACATCATCCTTGAACATGTGCCACTTGGGCGCATCGTCGCTGTAGTCCGGGATGTACTCTGCATCCCAGCACGGGCCCGCCGTGGCCGGCTTGGACTCTGCGCTGCCCATGGTCTGATCTGTCTCTCGCTCGACGCAGGTCTCTCGCTTTGACCACTGCTCCTCGGCTTATTAGGGGTCTCTTGGTCAGTCTTGTCCACCCTCCCTCTCTCCCTTGTGTTTGCGATTTGCTCGCCGGCAGTCTGCGGCGCGAGCCACCGCAAGCACCAGCAGCAGCAAGCGACTGCAACTGCAAGCAAGGTCCATTTCCCTCGCACTGGCCGCGTCGATGGAGAAGCCCATTTTGGACCGACGGGGTGACGCGCAAAATTCGCGACAATACTTGTCATTTTTATTTTTATTNGAACCAAACGGAACGAGCAAGCTGTTTATTGTCGCGAATGATCAGATCCAACCGACGGGGTACTTACTTCTTACTCTTACATCCGGGCTCGCCCCTGTGCGCGCATTTCACCCGTGCAAAGAGTCCAAGTGTGGTAGGCGGGTCTCTAGGCCGCCGCCGCGGTGGGCGCTGTGCTGCGACCGACGCCATGCCGGGCCTGGCCTTCTTTCTTCGCCAAGTTGCCTTCGAGTTGCCTTCGAGCCTTCTTGCCTTCACGTTGCCTGGGCCTGGCTGGCCCCGGGACCCACTCCCCGACGCTGCCTGCGGCTGCGGCGTGCTCGATCGAAGGCCGGTCGGTCGGTCGGTCGCAGCGGGTCGGCCGACGGCGCCTCGCTGGCGGGCTGTTCGAGCTGCGGAGGGTGGGCGAGTCGGAAGCGAGGGGCTGGCCGGTCAGGGTCTGTCTGCGCGCTGGACGCCGGGCGAGTCCAGTGGCGGGCGACGAGGAATGCGACGAGGTCTCGCGCGCTGACAAGAGGCCGCGCGAAGTGGGCCCAACGACGCGATGCGGTGCAATGCAATGCAATGCGATGTATTGCAGTGCGGAGCAGTGCAGTGCAGTGCAGCGCGGTTCATGTCCGTGCACAGCAACGTGCCGCAATCCAGTGCAATCCAGCGGAGTCCAACGTAATTCGTCGCAAGGTTTACAAGCCGCTGCAGCAGCTGCTGCCGCTGCTGCTGCGCAAGCGAACGAGGCCAGCAGCGCAAGCGAGCGAGCAAGCAAGCAAGCAAGGCCATCCAGAAAATCAATTTTCCTCGCCTGCGTGCCCGCCCCAGTGCGGTGTAACCGAGTGTCTCCAGCGGCTCACATAGCATGGCACACCTCCCGCTCCAACAAACCATCACACAACAAAACATGACATAGCCTCACATCCCAGCACAGCTGGCCCGCAAGCTGGCCCGCAAGCTCGCCGCAAGCTCGCCGCCGGCCGACGCAGCCCAGCCAGCCGGCCAGCTCCGCGTCGCTGGCCGGGCCGTGGCCGAGGCCATGGCCGTGGCGCAGCGCGTGCACGCGCAAGTACCAAGTTCGCGTGCGCACCGCCGCGCCTGCTTGCGCAGCGGCGCGCGAGGCAGCGCAGGGCGCGAGGCGGCGGCAGTCGCCACGGCGCGGCTCGCGAGGCCCCGCCACGCGACGCCCCGCCACGCGACGCGACGCGACGCGAAGCGCGGGGGCGGGAGACGCGGAAGGAGACGCGAAGGGGAGGGAGGATATGTATGGTTGTAGGGAGGAGAACGGATGGCCGGTCTCGCGCGGGCGGAAGCCGTTGCGAGGACGAAGAGGACCCGAGAGGCGCTGGCCGCTCCCGCGCAAGATCGCGTCGGGCGCAGGCATCGGGCGCTGGACGCTCGCGTCGGGCGCAAGACGGCGATGAATGGAAGACGAGAGAGAAACATGCAGGCCTACTCGCGCAGGCTACATACTACCCCCACCGTCCGGGCATACTAAGATTTTTTCACAGCAACAGCAACAGCGAAGGAAGGGTCAGGAGAAAAGAGAGGATTCGGAGAGAGCGAGGGTGTCGATTTTAAGCGACTGCTTGCAACTAGCCAGTCAGCCAGCCAGGCCGCCAGCCTGCCTGCCTGCCTGCCTGCCTGCCTGCCTGCCTACCTGAGTCGACGCAAATGACCATCCGTAAACGCGTCATGGAGGAAATTGGATCGACGCAGTAGGTCATTCATTACTCCTGGGGCTGCGGCAGACACGGGGAGAAAGGTACGTAAAAGTCCTTGGACTCGTAGATCTTCTCGATCAGAGCATCGTGCTTGGCTTGCGCCACCGAGCGCTTCAGCTTGAGCGAAGGCGTGATCTCATCCGTTTCCACCGAAAAGTCCCGCGGGAGGATCGTGAACTTTTGCACCTTGCAAGCATTCGACACCATCACCGAGTCGTCCGCGTTCACGGCCTTGATGGCATCGGTGATGGTCTTGATGAACTTGGCAGACTTGCACGCCTGCGAGATCTTCGTCACACCTTCCTCGAAAGTGGCAGCCGCGCTGGCGAGCTCGTCGGTACCTGGTTGCTCGCCCGTCGCGCCCTGCGCACACAGCGTCACGAGCATAATGTTGAACTTGCGCTTGTCGCCGACCATCATGGCGTTGGAAATGAGCGGGCACCGCTTCTTTACAGCATTTTCTATCGGGACAGGCGCCACGTTCTCGCCACCGGCAGTGATGATGATCTCCTTGTACCGACCAGTAATGCGGAGCATGTGCCGCTTGTCCTTGCTGCCCTTGTCGCCACTGTGCAGAAAACCGTCAGAGTCGATGGTCTCGGCGTTCTTCTTGCGGATCTCCTCCACGTGGCATCGCCCAGCTTTGGATTGGCAAGGTAGCCCATCATGATGTGGCGGCCACGAGAGCACACCTCTCCCTGAGCCGCCTCGGAAGGGGCGTCAAAGTCCTCGGCCAGAGGACACTCGGTCTTGCTGCTTCCGTCGTGAGCGACGTTGAAGACCTTGACCTGGGTTCCGTCGACCTCGTACCCGATGCTTCCGCGCACATGGCAGCGATCCGTGCTCCACGTCGTCGCGCCAGTACACTCGGACATGCCATAGACTTCGTTGATGTTGATGCCGAGGGTGCCAAAGTACTCTGATGTCTCGACAGATAGAGGGGCAGCTCCAGAAAGGATGAACTTGGCTTGATCCAGCCCAAGAGCCTCGTGGATCTTGCCAAGGATCTTGGATGCCAAGGGGTAAAGGTATCCCTGCGCACCCGAGCCGCCGAGGACCATGTTGTCCTGCGTGTACTTGCCATGGCTCTTGGCCCAGGTGGAGATGACCTTTTTCAGACCCGTCGATGTAGCGCCGATCGCCTTGAGCTTTTCGGCAATCTTCTCGTACACGCGGGGCACGGCGAGAAAGAAGGTGGGACGCACGGCGCGCAGACGGTCGCCAAACATGCCCGCTTTGAGGTCGTAGGGGCGCGCGAAGTGAGCAGTGATCCAGCCGCGCTTATAAGCGGTGCCTACGATCGGAAGAATAATGTCAACCATCATTCCTGCAGCATGCGAGAGCGGCAAGTACGAGATGATTCGCTCTTGCTCGGGCTCAATTGCGAGAACAGGCACAGTTCTAGTGAGAACACAATAGCTCTCATAGATCAAGTCATCGTGGCTCAGCATGACGGCCTTGGGCATGCCTGTGGTGCCGCTGGTAAACACCTACCCAAAACCAAATAGAATTGGCCAAGACCAGAGGAAGCCAAAGGAAGCGCACCCACTAGCTTTCGGTGTGGTTGCACTTGAATCTGCGGGCGCAATAGGCATAAAAACAAGCAACCAATCAATCCGGTAAATAGACTTCCACACTGCAAGATGAGTCTGCTCGTTCTTCACGTGAAATCTTTCCTGTCCACTAGCATAGATGAGCTTGCATCCCATAGAAAAGTAGCACGGAGAAATTTGGCGAGCAACGAGCAAAGAGCGGATGCCGTCAGGACGGTCTCACAAGCTGGCGACGGCTCAACTTGCTGTACCAAAAGTTCGTTCGGTCCCTCCTTTCACCCTCTTCTCCACCATCGACATCATCACCAGCAACGCCAGCACCTAACCCTCAAGGGTCGTTTCCCAGAGCAAGCTGCATTTCGCTTGCGCGTCGACACGTCGTCATTCTCGCTTCGTTCTCCAAAGACAAAAGAAACTGTCCCCGCGCACGCGCGCACGCGCGCACACCCGACTGATTATGGCGTGCGCGTGAGGACCCCCCCCCTCCCCCTTGTCCTTGCGCAGTCCCGAGTGCTGCTCCGCAGGGGAAAACGAGGGCGCGCCGCGAGAAGTCACGGCGCGCGCTGGCAGGGGCCGCGTGGCATCAGCCGCAAGCCGCGGCGCCGCTAAAGCTTGGACAATCTCCCCGTCTCGTCCCTTCCGTTTGCACCTGCAGCGCTGCAGAACCGGCCAGCATGGAGGACGAAGAGCACCGTTGGGGGTTTTGGCCCAAAAACACGACCGACGAGGCGCCCAAGGCTCGCGCCCAAGGCAACGATGACCTCGATGAGGAGGACGACGAAGAAAGCCAGGCGGTTGACTCGGTGGCGCTTGAGAACCTGCGCAGACTCATGGATGCAGAAGACAATGTCGGACCTCGTTTCGGCGGGGAACGAGTGACCCAGTCGTTCTGGGACACAGAAGCCAGCGACGGAAGGCGCGCGTTCGAGGACAAGTATGAGGACGAGGATGACGACGAAGAAGGCGTCGATGATGCAGGTCGCGCGAGCGCCCTGGCCGCTTCCAGCTCAATGTGGACTGGTCTCCGCCAGGGAATCTCGGCGATCGATGAGTACGCACGGCACAAAACGAGCTCCATCAAGTCTGGGAGACAGGATGTGCACGAGGAAGCCGAGCTCGTCGTCGCGGTCCGCGCCGTCCGCCTTCTTTCCGGAGGGTCACGTGTGGCTGGGCAGCAGATTTATATCAAGATTGATCTCGAAGCCTACACGCGCGAAACCGGCCACTTGTCTGCTGAATATTCTCGTCAAGTTTGCGGCGAAGTCTTTCACTTTCCCGTGAGCAAAGGAAACATTAATGACGGTACAATGCTGAGAGTGCGTCTGAAAAGCGCGTCGAATCTTTCGAGTCCTTCCTCTGCTTACTTTGGTCGCTACAGACCCAATCTCGCTACCGTGGGCATCCACATTCTCAATGTTGCGGATGTGGGCTCTCCCGATAACTATGTTATGGTGGAGCTCGGAGATCATTTTGCCGAGGCCGAAATGGCATTCTACTGGTGTCCACCGGATGATATCCCAAGTGCAAGTGCCGCAGAACCATCTCGAAAACTGCGCAAGGCACTCGGAAACCCGAAAAGGCGTTTGCGTAGTGGGGTGCAAATGCCACAGACTGTTCTCGGTCTCGACGACATGCGTAAGGACCAGGCATGGGTCGACAATCCTGGTGGACTTGCACAGGTCAATACTTACAATAAGCTTTCCGTGATCATCGTAAGAGCTCGCAACTTGCGAGCGGCGGACGCAACTGGATATAGTGATCCCTACTGTGTTGTCATGTGTCACGGCCGACGGGTACGCACCGAGGTTAAACGCGCGACGTGCGATCCCGTTTGGGAGGAAGCAGTTCATTTTCCTAGCCTTGACGCCATTGATCTCAACGATGAAATCACTATTGTCGTTCGCGACAAAGACAAGTTCTCGCGCGACGACGACCTCGGCCAGCTTTCATTGCCGCTTTGGGCACTTGTGCGAAACGGCGTCACTGGTGCAAATTGGTACTCGCTCAGCGACACGGACCGCATGAATGTGCACGCGCGAGGGAGCTATCTTGGGCAGATCGAAGTTGAGGTGATCTTCAGACCAGCTCAAATGCAAGCAAATCTTGTCACATCTCCAGCGGCGCGCAGTCTTGCGAACTTTCAGAGCTCCGAGGTAACCTCGAAATCGTTCGAGCTCGGGCCCGAGGTGCGCACGCCACGTCTCTTTGTGCGCATTGTCCAAGCACGCAACCTTCCAGCAGCGGATAGCAACGGCTGGAGCGACCCCTTTTGCCAAGTTCGCGTTCGCGGAAAGAGACAGCGCACGCGCTCAGTGAAACGATCCGTTGCTCCACATTGGAACCAAGTCTTTGAATTTGGGGCCAACGACTTCTTGCACAAGAGAGATATCGTGGAAATTACCCTTTACGACAAGGACCTCATTACAAACGACAAGCTTGGCACTGTGCGACTTCCCATTTATCAGCTGACCCAGCAGCCAGGGCCGGAGCAAACTACCTGGCTGCAGCTCTCCAGTGCGCGATACCCATGCGCAGGCGAGGTTCAAGTTGCTGCTCACTATGTGATGCCAACCTTTCTCGAATCCGCAAACAATCAAGCGGCGCGCGATTTATACAAGGGTAAGGAATGGCTTTACGAGCTTCAGCTCACGCTTCTTTCCGCCCGAGGGCTCCGAGCCACGGATGAGGCCTCGCACGCTTCGTCGCCGTATTGTCTCATCTCTTGCGGAGCCCACTCAAGCATCAAATCTCGGGTGCGCCATCGCACCGTAAATCCGATTTGGAACCAGCACTTTAAGTTTCGCCAGTCGATTGACGAAGCACGAGAGGGCCTAGGCCGCGCCGATCATCTCACGATTCGTGTTTTTAGCGAGTCTCCTGGTCGTACCGCTGACCAGGCTCTCGGCTCACGAACCTTAGATCTCGGGTTTCTGCTTGACAAGCTCGGCTACGTCGACAAGAGCGGTGCGGAGTTCACAGAATACTTTCGTCTTGACGGCCCTGCTGCAGATGAACCCGTAATGAGCAGCGGGGACATGGACGGGGAGAGTAACGATGCTTCACTCGACAACGAAGCCATGGATGATTTGACTGCGCAATTTGTTGTTGGTAACGGCCTCGGTCGCTCGAGTCCCAATGCATCTCCGCGATCCTCAAGATTTGACGCATTGCGCTCCACGCTTCGGCGCCGCAAACATCCGAAGCAGAAGAATTTGGATGACTTGGCTAATTTAGGCTCCCAAGAGACGCCAGGTCAATTGCATTCAGTCTCTCCAAACTCGCAGCGCCAGCAAACAAGCAACGGGGCCCACAAGCTTCAGGCCGGCCTTCAACGTGCGCTGGCTGCGTCGCGCGAGCTCAGCCACCAGCGACCTCGCTTCGATTCTGACGGATCGGGCGAAATGGATGCTGCATACCTTCGCAATGAGGAAGACGGTCTCTATGGCAGCGTTCGCATGCGTATTCGGCTCGTCCCGATTGGCGAAAAACGAATGCACACCAGCCGTAAGCTTCTCGTGCGACTTCACCACATCTGCGACGCTCTTGACCAAGAGCGGGAACGATTCGATCCACAACTTCCCTCCCGCGTTATCTTGCGCGCGCGGCTCGGCGCAACTGTCTTTGAAAGCTCAGAGTCTCGTTTCCTCGCGCACTCAGGAGGCTGCGCTGTGTTAAACGCGCAGCAAATTTTCGATCATTGGGCGACCCATCTTCCTCCAAGTGATCGCAAAAAGGCAAACGTCGGCTCGCCCGAGCGCGACAATGTACTTTTCATGGAGCTCATTGACTCTTGCGACGATGGGGTTCTTGCCCGCGCGACACTTGGCCCCGCTGAACTGGAGAGGATCTCAAACACGCATCTCGAGGGCCCGACCGAGGTGGTCATGACACCAACACGGTTTTTCGGAACCTTGCCCAAGTTATCTCTCGATTTGCGGGTTCTTGAGGTTCGCGAAGAGCTTCGACCCGTGCTGGGATTCTTTCATTTAAATCTTCTCTCGCTCAAGATTACTCGTGACGACTTTCAACATGGTTATCGCACGGTTGTGCGCTACGGGGACACTGTCATGACAACGAGATGCGTGCAAGGTGAACTGAGCATTCGTTTTCTTCGGGACGAGCACATGTACAAGTTTGCCGTCTACGAAATGTTCACACCTGTGGTCATTGAAGTGTGGGCAAGTGCCATCGATCCACAGAAAAATGTATCCGGATCGGGCGAACGGCGCGATGCCTCCAAGTGGGGCACCTTATTTGGCTCCGTGACCATGACCGTCTTTGACATGCTCGAACTGGAGGCGCAGGTTGTCCATAGCGACGCTCATTTAACCAAGCAGGTGCAAATGCCCCGTCTTAAGCTGCCATTGACAGCGCCCTCGTCGTCGGGAAGTGCGTTGGGTTCGCTCTGGGTGGAAGCCATGTATGAAGAAAATTTCTGGGCCCTGGTCGCTCCGAACCCGAACCCAGTGCTGCGGCCTGCCAAGCCATTCTCCCTGGCCAATTTGCGTCACGAGGTGAATCGCTTCATGTCCATCCTTGGTTGGTTCTCCGGCGCGGGAGAGTACATTGCATACCTTCTCAACTGGGAAAACTACGCAATTTCGATATTCGGCGTGCTGCTTACAGTTCTCTTTTGCTGCGTTGATTTTTATGCAGAGCGCGTGTTGGCCTTACCTTTTTACCTGGCCCTCATTGTGGTCATGCGTAAGCACTACGAACGCGTGAATGGCGACCTCGTCAATGAAGTCCTCAAGGACGTCCAGGCTCGAGAGGTGAACGCGAGAGTCCGTGTCGCCGTTCTTCAAGCCAGGGGGCTCTTAAAAAAAGCACCCCCGCATGTTTTGCGAGGTCGGCATGGCCTCGGCCACACGACGTCTACATTGGGGACGATAGGGTCTCCTCGAATGTCCCGCGCGAGTGCACGCTTTCCACAAACGAATGCTGACGTGGAAGAACATGACGAAAGCGGAGTGGACGCGGAGCGCAAGTGCGATGACATGCCTGGAAGCCCGTCTTCGCCTGAAGGAGCAAGTTCGAAATGGAGGGTTGCGTCGCTCGCTTGGGGAATCATAGATATGCCACGGCGCATGGTTCGGGGTGCAACAACGAAACGTGGGACCCGCGACAGCTTCTCGTCAATACAGCATTCATCGATGAGAGCCTCATCGACGCTTTCGGCATCTCCAACAGGGCCACAAGGCCAGGACGCGAGCAGTGGGAGCGACCAGGCACTGCTACCTTGTGCGTTTGCTCGCGTCGCTTTGCGCCCGAACTTTGGAAGTCGAAGGCTCTTGCGCATTGGGCGAACGTGGCGCAGCTTCCCAACGAGTTCGCCTGATTTTGGCTTGGGGAAGAGGGGGTACAGCGTAAATCGCTCGTTTCAGGGCAAACTGAAGAGTCAAATCGTCCCGTGGGAGACGGCGCGGGGGGACAAGATTCAAGCGTTCGAGTTCGACGTCAAACTTTGCTCTCGCTCGGGCAAGATGATTTTAGTGCGACTGTTTCGAGCGGAAGGCTTGATTTCGCGCGGGCGAGGCGGGCGATCTGATCCATATGTTGTTCTACAAACGTGCGAGAATGCTGCACCTAAGAGCAGTGGTGGCTCGCGCGGACAAGTGGGCGTGAACTCTGTTGCTTCCTCTGTGGACGAGTATGGCGGGCTGAGTGCTTTCGAGCTGGCCGCAGATACTGCAGCAAATGCGGCAGGGGCTTTGGAAGGGCGCAAGGTCAAGAGCGTACCACCTGGGAACAAGATGCAGTCTTCAACAAAGCGTGAAACGGCGGACCCAGTTTGGAACGAAGAGTTTATGCTAGGTGGAGCCCCCATGGTGCACAATGCAGACTTTGTGGAGCTAGTCTTCAAGGACGCAAGCTCATCAATGCGGTCGTGCGCTCTCGGATCGCTTCGCGTGCAGGTCGGACGCATCAAGACACTCTTTGGCCGGGGAAGCGATGGGCCAGTATGGTGCAATCTTTGCCCACCCAAGGACATTGCGCCGGTTTCAATGAGTCAAAGAGACGGCAGAGGTCTTGACAATGGCGGCGTGGGCGCCGAGAGACCGGGAATTGCTGGACGTGTCCTTGTTCATATGTTTGTAGTTGACATGAGTCGCGTGACGGGGGGGCAAAAGCTGCTACGGGAGCTTAATACAAGTCCTATCAACGTCGCAGGTTCAGGCTCATCAGATTCAACTCCAGTCGTGGATGACCGAACCCAGACCAGTCAAGGGTCACGACAAGAGCTACGTGTCAATACGGGAGAAGAAGAGACAGGGGCTGTTGGCCGCACGCGGGCTGGCTCTGCCCCACAAGCAGAAGAGGATACGGTCGTTTCGCCAGACTCGTGGTTTCGCGCAGGCTCGGAAGTTGTCGTGGAGGTCGTCGACGGCAGTGTCGGAGGTAAGGCCAGTTCGTTTTTGGGTTGCGCCCGCATTCCGGTCGCGGTTCTGGTGGACAACGAGGAAGTGTTGCGGCAGCCCGTGTTCGAGCGCTGGATTTCCTTGTGCCCATCAATGGACGGGAGCGCGGTCGACGCAGCGCTGAGCGAGGGGGCGGCATTTGCAAACGCAGAGAGCCTCGGCGAGGTTCTGGTTCGGGTGGAGGTCCTTCTTCCAGATCCCGTGGCACGTGCGCGTCTCATGGAGCTGGAGGAGGCCAAGCGCGCAGAGAAGACGCGGGTTCTCGGGATTGCGCGATTGCGGATGCTCAATAAGGCCTTGGGGGACTTCCAGAATCGACTCTTTCGTATCAATAATAAGATGGAGCACGCGAAGAATCTTCTCAATTGGACCCACCCACGTCGATCGCGGCGCGTGATGAATGTCCTTTTGATTCTCTGTATCATGTGCACTTTGGTCCCGAGCCGGTTCGTGGTGCTCTTCGTGGGACTCTTCATGTTCACGGAACATTTCCGTCGCATGGGAACAATGGTGCTTCGCGTGAACCATCTGCTCTCGCTCATGCCTACAGACGACGACCGGCGCGAGGCGTGCGCGGGCGGGGTGGTGTCTGCGAAGCGAAGGTACTCTGCCGGGCTGAGCGACAAGAGCATTGGCAGTGGCAACATCGACAGCAGCATCGTCAGCAGCGGTGCAGCAGCAGCATCGCTAAAGCTGCAGCAAGATGATGGTGGTGGTGTTGGCGCTGCGGGGAGTACCAAGACGTCACCGCCGGCAGCGCTGCCGATTTTCGTGGCCAAGACGAATGGACGACGGGATTGGGTGGACGCCGCGCAGGCGGTGCACAAAGTTGGCCGCGCCGGGGAAAACGGTCGGGGCGACGGCGTTGTTGAGCGCGGCAAGGCCTGGGCGGAAGATGGCTTCGGCCATTCTGGAAATGGAGCGGCCGGGCCAGGCGACGGCGACGGCGATAATGAGGGCGCGCGTCCGCTGCGCGGTGGCGGGCATGCGGAGTCGCAAGCAGAGGGCAAGCAAGGGCCTGGGGAAGGTTATGATGAAGACGCGCAAGAGCGAGTGCGAGTGCAAGGTTCGTTTCTGGGGGCGGTTGATGAAGAGGCGTTACCACTCGCGGTGAATTTGCGAGAGCTCCGGCCCCCGGAAGGCGTGCTGCTGACTGGGGCCGACATTGATCAAGGTTTTGCAGGAAGTCTGCGCGTGATGCTGGCGCCCTCGTCGTCGCGATTGCGCGGCGCGGCGCAGCGCGCGGCCTCGCGGCGGGCGACCCCGCGTTGGACGACGCATTTCTGCTTCCTGCATCGTACACGGGCTGGCGCCTATCTTTTGTGGTGGTCGAGCAGGGACGCCTTCGAGGCGCTGCAGGCGCCGGAGGGGGCATTTGGGCCGATTCTCGGCGCGCTTGCAAGCGTTGCTTCCCGCGCCAAAACGGTTGGCCAGTCTGGAGGAGCCGAAACTCTGCAGCGGCAGCTTGACCAGCAGCTTGGCCAGCTTGGCCAGCAGCTTGGAAATCAACAGTTTGGCCAACAGCTTGACCAACAGTTTGATGAGCCACGCCGCCAGGGTTCGCAACAGTTTTCCCATTTAGGGGGCTGCCAGCGGCCGGAGCTCGCGTTTGCCTTGGTTCGTCATCGGCCGGATAGGCCGTCTTCGTCGTCTTCATCGTTTTTCTCCTCGTCCTCATCGACGTCTTCGACGTCGTCGGCGTCTTCTCCGCCCGCAGGTGCAGCAGCGAGACGGCCGTCGCCCTCGTTTTTATCTTTCAACGCTCCGCGCTCGAGTCCACCTTCATCCCCAGTTCCCGCAGTGACGATCGGCGAAACCCGCTACCGCTCGCAGCCTCTGATCGTCGAAGGCCATGTTCCACAGCAGCGTCGGAGAGTGGAACAGCTCCTCGTGCTGGCGAATTCTGATCGCAAAAAGGAAAAGTGGCTCGCGGCAGTCGTTGCTCAAGGGAATCGTCATCACTCGTCGCTCGCTGGCAATGTCGGGCGCTGAAGGTCAGCTAGAGTTGCCAGGCTTTACTACGTCTACTTCCGTTTTTTCTAGTAGGATCGAGGCTGGTTCAATGGCCAGCGTGGCCAAGCTAGCAAGGAGCAGCTAGGCACGGGATAACTGACCTGGCGTCTGACCAGCCAGGTATAACGAATGAATAGAAAATCAGAAATTCCATTGTCCGCTTTTTTAGAGGCTGGTTCAATGGCCAGAAAAGTTAGATTAGCAAGGAGCAGCAAGGCACGTGACCACTAACCTGTTAACTGACCAGCCAGGCAACGAACGAGTGAATAAGAAGATCAGAATTTCCCTTGCTTCTTTTTTGTACGAACAATGTTATTGCCGTGCCTGAGCCAGCCAGTCAGACAGTCAGCTGGCCAGCCGGCCGACCAGCCAGCCAGCCAGCCAGCCAGCCAGGCCCGACAGCGGGGTCATCCATCCGCGCTCGGTTTCCGTCCACGCGCCGTGATGGCCGCGCGTCGCGGTACGGACGGCTCTATCGCGCTCGCTGCCGCCCCCGATAGCGAGCGGCGCGGTGACTATTTCTGCGCCGCAAACAAGAGATACTGCGGTAGACATAGCGGGATATGGCAGATGAGGGAGACCATGCCGGGCGGAGTGACGTGACAGCGCGGCCGGCCGGGGACGTCGGATCCGAGCGAAGAGTGGAAAGGAGCCCGCCTCCAAGAATCCAGCGCTCGGTGAAAAGGACTTGGTTCGCTGGCTGTGGCCGGTTGATGCGGCCGTTCACGAACTCATCGCCTGCTCCGGACGCTGGTGCAAGAAGCTCGCCGGCTAGCTTCCCCTCTCAAGCTGGCAGCTTCTCTGCCCCTACCGCTGCGGGTACTTTGAACCATACCCCCCACAATTCCCACCCGCTCTTCTCTCGCGCTCCTCTGACTGCGGGTTTTGCGCGCACCCCTTTGGCAAGCTACAATCTCCCGCAGCCTGGCCCAGCAGCTTCTACGGGCGCGGCGTGGGGCGGGCGTGGTCCGCTCGCGGGGGACCCGCGCGGCGCGGCGGCGAGGGTGCGGCAAGGTGACACGAAGGTGTTGCGAAGGTGCGCCAGCTGCCGTCGAGGTGCCGCTGCAAGGCGCAGAGCTGCGCGCGGCCGCGGCGGGCGGCAGGCAGGCAGGCAGGCAGGCAGGCAGGCAGGCAGGCAGGCAACGGCGCGGCGCGAGGCCGGCGGCGGCAGCTGGCGAGCGAGCGAGCGAGGCCGCGCGGCGCGGCGGCGGAGGCAGCAGACCCGATCCATCCGCCCCGGCCGCCCGCCCTCGCCCCCCGCCCCGCGGCGCATCCGGCCGCGCGCCTGGTCCTCCCGCCCGCCGCGCGCGACCGACCCCTCGCGCGGCGCGGCGGCAACGGGCGCCGCGCGGCGGCAGCGAGCGAGCGAGCGGAGGAGGGCGCCGAGGCGAGCGCGGCGCAAGCGAGCGAGAGGGAGCGAGCGAGCGCGGGCTGCTCGCCGGCCTGTGGAGAGGAGCCGCGCCGGGCGTCTGTCCCCTGGCGGAGTCGCGAGGCGAGGCGAGGCGAGGCGCCTGGCGCGACGCGAGCCTGCGCGAGGCCAGGCAGGCGGCCGCGTCCATTTGCGACGCACCCGCCGCGCCTCGAGCGGATCGAGCGCGCCAGGCCCGCGCGGGCGAGGGGGGAGGGAGGAGACCCGCCTCACGCGCCGCGACGCGCGCGCGCCCGCCCGCCCGCCCCGGCGCGCCGCTGCGAGACGAGGAGGAGCGCCGCTCCTAGCTAGGTATAGCTAGCTAGCGTAGGCGGCAACGAAGAAGGCAGGCAGACAACGAGGACGCCGAAGATAGAAGAAGCCCGAGGGAGGTCGGGGCGGGAAAGCGCGACGAAAAGGGAGAACAAGACCGCTGAGACAAGCTCAAAGCAAGCCTAGTCAAGCCGAAAGCGGGAGAAACCAAACAATTTGCGCAGGCTGCGACTCTCAAAGACTCCTAGTTTTAGACTTTTTTTTTTCCACCCCTCATCGCCCCTCCATTTGACGATCGATTCAGAGAAGTCAACAAGCAGACAGTTTGCCTCGAGCTACGGAGATCGCACGGTACAGGCTTCCGGGATCGCGCTCGACAGGACGCGTCGCAAGGGCCATAGACAACCTTGTCTGTCATTGCCGGGCTTGGTGAGAGGTTGATTGCCGTGACTAGTGTGCAACAAGAAAAGGCTGGCTGGCGTCTCGCAAGGGCGCACGTTCGTATCAAGGGACAATACGCTCGTAAGGCCACGTGAGCACATTCAAGAAAAATTGCAACGCATCGCAAAGCACAGTGATAAACCAAACGCAGCAGCTCCACGCTCACCGCCACCACCTAGAGGACGCTGCTTGAGAGTGTCTCATCGTGCCACCTACGCACTCCGCTACACTCCGCGCGGGGTGACGAGTGGGTGGTAGCAAGGACTCAAGTGGACGCATTACTGGGCTATTTTCTTTTCCGGTCTTCTACTAGCGAGAAAAACGTGAGTGGCTAAGCTAGCTGACCCGGTCGGTGCTACAAGCCGACGCAATAATTCCGATCTCGCAGGACCGAGGTCTACGTACCAACCAGCCAAGCAGCCAAGCTTCCTGGGGCAAGCGCAAGGGTTCATTGCCCAGGTCGTTCTGCATTTTCCCGCCTGGAGTTCACCCGGTCCATCGAGCTTGCCAGCCAGCCAGCTAGCTAGCTAGCTAGCTAGCTAAAGCTAGAACCGGCTGTCTCAGAGCGTCCGTCTATTTGCTCTGCGGGTGTCCCTTCGCAGCACCAGCTCGCGGCCGCGGGCACCCGCCTTTTTTCGCCGCTCACCAGCCGCAGCCGCTCGCGCCCACGCTCACGCCCACGCTCTCGGCCGGTCGAGAGCCGCCGCTGTCTGCAGCAGCAGACATCGGGGCGCGGGACGTGCAAGCGAGCGTCCACGACTTGCGGCGGCGGCAGCGGCGGTGGCGAGGGCGAGGGCGCTGTGGTAAGGTAAGCAGGCAGCTTCTCTTAGGAAAAGCGAGACCGCCAGCCAGCCAGGCTCCCTCTGCCAGCCAGCCCAGCTGCTGGAAGGCGAGGCCTGCAGTGAGGCACGGCGCGGCACGGCACGGCAAGGCAAGGCAAGGCAAGGCAAGTGAAGCGCGCGAGATCGAGCGCCGGCAAACCCGGAACTCCGACCCGAGCGGTCCGCGTGGCGGGCCGCCTCGCACGCCTCGCGCGTCTCCACGCTTGGAGAGACAAGGCAAGGCAAGGCAAGGCAAGGCTTGTTGGCTTGCGAACTCGTCTGGACGGACACCGGCCGCCGGTGTTTGTTTGCCTTGCGCAGGTCGCTTGGTCATTCGCTCGATCGTTCGCTCGTTCGCTCGTGCAGTCGATCGGACGCTCGCTTGTTGCGGGCAAACAGGTTGTCAGCGAGCGTGGGCGGTCTAGGATCGCGGGCTGCGTTCTCTCGCAAGAGGTAAGCTGCTTGCTGCTGCCCTGACCTGGTCTGACGGTCGGTCGCCCTGAGCATCAGTCTTCCTGACGGTCAGTGCAGGCGCAGTCGCACGGTCGGTGTCAGTCGCCGCAGCGGAGCTCATCAAAGCAGAGCAGAGCAGAAAGAACAGAGAGGAGCAGAACAGAGCAGAGCGTCAAGCGTGGCGGCGCGGCCACGTCCGTCTGCTATTGCGTGCGTGTGTGCGTGCGTGCGTGCGGACGTGGCAGCAGCTTTTCGCATTTTTGCGTCTCGCGTTGTTGACCGCATCCTCCGACCGCAGCCGACCGCGTCAAAAAGGCAAGTAGGGCGGGCACCACTCAGGAGGTGTGGTGTAACTCACTGAAAGGTCGCGAGCGTTCGTTCGTTCGTTTTATCTGTCCAGTGCCCGCCAAAGCCTTCTAGGAGAGCGAGAGGCCACAGCCGCGGGTTCCAGCTCAGTGGAGCAGCCCCACACCTGTCCGGCGCCTACTGACGTTTGCCTCCCCCAGGTGTGTGCCGCGGGACGGAGGACTGCGGAGCCTCGCCCCGCACCTGGATCGGAGCCGGAGGAGCGAGCGCTGACCGCTCGCTCGAGTGCGCTGACAGCTCCCCTTGCGCCTGCTCGCCCTCGCTTGCGCGAAGTTTCGGGAAAAAAGCACGAAACCCGTGTACTCCGCGCCGCTTTCTCCGCTCACTAGCGCTTGCTCTTCCGCGTCCGCAGCCATACCAGCAGCAGTAGAAGCCAGCTGACCAGCCTTTGCCCTTGCGCGTTTCTCCCCGGCTTCTTGTGGCTTTCTCGCGTTGTTCTGCATTGCATTGCATCTCCATTGCATTGCATCGCATTGCTCCTGGGGGAAACGCACGTCTCGCGTCCTTTCACAGACCACTCGTTGGCGCGTATCACACAGGTCCCTATCTCACTCTTCCTTCTCTCGCGCGCACTCGAGGTCGGTCGGGCGTCTTTTCCGGCAACCACCTCGGAACTCTCTCGGAGCCGCCGGCTAGCGCGCTGGGCACGGGGCCGTTCGACGCCGCCGGTCGGGTCAGCCAGCCAGGGCAGGTTTGGGGTCGGTCCGAGGAGGCGCGGCGAGCGCGAGAGGCAGCAGCTTTAGGCGAGAAGAAGCGAAGGCGAAGCGGGAAGCAGCCGGCCAGTAGCTGGCCGCAAGCAAGAAGCGAAGGCGCCAAGGAAGGGCCTTGCTCCTTGGTCCAGCGCCTGGCTTACCCTGTCAAGTGGCGCGCACAAACAAACGAACAGACAGACGGACAGACAGCTAGAGCAGCAAGAAGAGCAGGAGCAGGAGAATAAGAGCGCGGGGTTGAGTCTCCTGGGCCAAGGCTTCTGAAGCCTTGACGCGCGCGTAAGGGGAAGCAAGGTGTCCGCGCGTGCGTTCGATCGATCGTTGTTTGCTTCGCTTACACCGCAATCGCGAGCTGTCGGAAGTGCGGGGACCCACAACGGGGTTTCATTTGCACGCCCGCCTTTACTCGCGCCCAGAGGGGAGCCCGCAGACATCTTCGTGTGGGGTCAGCTAGCTTGTTGACTCCTTTTAGAGCGTGATAGTTGTGGAGCTACAGTGGAAGTCAGGTGCTGGGACACCCGTTCGCAGTCGCGCGCCGGGCAATCCCTTCAAGCCCCGGCTCGGGACCTCCAACCGCGCGAGCGCGCGTCTCGCTGCGCAGGCTGCGCGAGCGGACACCTGGCCTTTACACAGCGTCTGTGCGCGCCTGAGCTCCGTGGCTATAGCGCCGACGCACTCTCCTCCCGTGGTCTCCTCTTAACGGCGCCCAAGAAAAGCGCCGGCCTCCCAGAGGGCCTACGCCTGCCAGGGAGCGGCAGCTCCATCGATCGTCCGTGGTCACGATTCTTCGCCGAGTTTCACGGCTGCGCGCGCGCGCCTGGGACAAGGAGAGGCGGGGAAGGCGTAGGGACCCTCCGCGGGGTTTCTCGTCGTCCACCGGGCCCTTGCCTCCGCCTGCTCTGCTTGCCGCAGAAAGCAACCGTTCAGGGCGTGAGACCTTTTCGCAGACAAAGACGCAAGTCGAGGTCTCTCGCCTCGATCGCAGCAAGTGACTTCGCGCCGCGCTGCGTCGCGTTGCGTTGGGTCGGGTCTGGTCTTGCTTCGCGCGTCGGGCCGAGGCATCGCAGGCGTCGACGAGGTCGCTGTCGCCGTGGCCTCGGTCCCTCCAAACCTCTTGCCGTAGGTGCTCGAGCTTGCAGCAGCACTAGCACCAGCACCAACAGCTCCTCATAGACAAGCAGTGCCCGCTCCTGGCGCGTGCATGGACTGCGTTGACGCCGCGGTGACGAGAGATTGGCACGCTTGACGCGCGGTTCGTACGTAGCACAGTATGCGAGACAGTCGCGACGACTTCTCTGGCCACGCAAACGACCCGCACGGGCGTCTTCCCAGGCAGTCTTCTTCGTCCACTACGCGTGACAATGTAACTCAAGGCAATATTGGAGTCCCCGCCAATACACAAGACGAGAGGACCGGTCAGCAGCAGCAGCAGCAACAACAACAACAATCACAAACACAAACGCCACAACAACAGCTTAACTCGGCAATATCGGCTGCGATCGCGCAGTCTCCTGGTTCGCACGCTTTGCAACAGCAGCAGCAGCAACAGCAGCAGCAGCAGCAACCCCAGCAGCAACCCCAGCAGTGGCAGGTTAACCCACAAGGTCTCTTTGGTCAAGCTCTCGTTCTATATCAACAACAGCCGGGCAATCACAACCAGCCCATCTCACTTCAACCTTATCAACTCACACAGCTTCCTCTCCAATATCTGCAGGCCTTTGGAGCAGCGCAGCAGCAACACCAAACGCAATCACAGCAACAGTCACAGCAGCAACAAGATCAACAACAAAGAGAACAACGACAACGAGAAGAAGAGCAACTGCGCCAAAGTCAACAAGCAGATATGTCAAGGGAAGCGGAAAAATTACGAATGCAGAAACAATCTGCACCAGTGCAGGCAATGTCGGGATCATTTCAGCGCGATGAAAGCCTCATTCAATGGCTCGAGTCTCGAAAAATGCAATTATTGCAAGAGCTCGCACAAATCGAAGCCCATATTCAGGCCTATAGGCAAAGTACCTCCAATTCGCAATCTTCAGCGACCTATGCGAATCAGCAGCAGCAACAGCAACAGCAACAGCAACAGCAACAATCACAACAACAACAATCACAACAACAACAATCACAACCACAACAATCACAACCACAACAATCACAACAACAACAAGGTGGACTTGGCAGTAACTCTTCAGATACGAGCTTCATCCGCGCCTTCGTGGAAAGCCAAAAATCCCAAATTCAGCCATCATCTTCTCCTGCTTCACAACAGCAGCAATTGCAGCAGCAGTTACAACAACAACTTCGGCAACAGGAGCAGGAGCTTGCACAACAGTTGAATCAGCAACAGCAGCGGCAGCAACAGCAGCGGCAGCAACAGCAGCATCATTCAGGGCAGCCAAAACAAGAAAACTCGCTCGAATCGCATGAGCGAAATTTGAGCAGGGGTGATCATCAAGCTCTTTCTCAAAATAATGCAATGCAACAGCAGCAGCAACAGCAGCAACTGCGGGATCAAGGTTTGTCACCACCACCGCCGCCACCTCCGACACTTATGTCGCAACATCAACACCCAAACGCGCAGGCCCAGACACAAGTACATTTCATGCAAGCCTCCGGTGGAACACCAGCACAACTCGTTCTGCAAGGATTTCCCAGCCAAGTTGGCGTTGGCGTGGGGGCCTCGGCTGCATCGTCAGCAACGGGCAACGACGAACCCCCTCGTAAGGTGCGCCGATGGCGCAAGAGCGCTAAATTTTCTTCAAAATACAGAGGCGTCACCTTTCAGAAAAGAGACTCAAAATACGTTGCCCGGGCATGGATCTCTAAAAAGATCGTGCATCTGGGCACATTTGAGACTGAAAAGGAAGCTGCTCGCGTAGTTCGTGACAAGTATTTGGAGATCTACGGCGAGGTGCCCGGTATGAGTCAAGAAGACTTGAGGAAACTCGATCAAGATGACGATGTTGTCGAATCGCACGCTGTCGCAGACGATGAAGAAGAGGAGGAAGATGCATTGGAGGTCGACGAAGACGATGGGAGCGATCTTCCTCCAGCAGTCTCTGCTGCCACGCAATCGGCTACGCCTTCAACGTCCAAGTCTCCGCCGCCCGTTCCCATGGCTGTCGATGAGGGGATTGCACCCGACGCATTCGGGACAGAGGGGCCTGACGCTGGTAGTGGTGGAGGCGCTAGCAATAGCAGCTCTAGTGCGAACACGAGCCGGACAAGTTCGCAGAGCCGAAGCAACAACGACAGTTCTGCGCCAAAGGCTGCTCGATGAAATTTACAAGGAAATCTGACCTATTCCATTTTTTTTCTCTGTCGCTGTCGACTCTCTTTTTCCTTCAAGTTCTGGTCTGTTTCCTTTTCGAGAGCTTTCTTGTGATTTTTTTCTTTTACATTGACTGAAGAATTTGCAGAACCAACCGTGTCTACCACCTTCGCGAATGCGTCGAGCTAGCCTGGATCTAGCCCTACTGCCTAGTGCCAAGTGTTCAACTCCAAGCCGCCTTCATCTCTCGGGCCCAACCGAACGACCGACCTCATTTTCAAGCATTTCTACCGTGGTTCTTTTGGGAACGAGGCTTGAGGTTGACCCTTGCAAGGGTCACAAGGAAGTGGGTGGCAACTAGCCGGGTTCGTGGCGCAGAGAAGCGGGGAGCATAGCAAGAATTCGCGCGCGGCGAGGTCGCGCAGGGACGATGGGCAAGCGCAAGGGCAGCAAGGGCGGCAAGGGCGGAGGCTCGAAGCGCCGCAAGGGCGGTCTCAGCAAGAACGCTCGCAAGGCCAAGGCCCAGGCCGACTGGTACACGAACGATGGCGCGACAGGCATCTACGGCAGCCTGAGCAAGAAGAACGACAAGTCTGGCGAGCGCGAGGAGAGCGCGGCCGGGCAAAGGTCAGGGAAGAGGCGCAGAGAACGAGACGGTCTGCTCGGATCCCGCAATGGTATCGCGAACGGCTTCGAGGACGCTGACAGTGATGGCGAGATTGAATGGGACCAGGTCGACAACGTCGATTCCGACGACGCCGAGGAAGAGCCTGACGCCGCGTACCAGGGTCTCTTGTCGAGCCTGACTAGCGCGGAAAACTCGTTGGCACTCTCAGAGCGAGGCGTACTTGACCGTGTACGTCGCGAGCAAGAAGGCATTGAAGAAGATGATGACGACGACGACGAAGATGTCGACGAAGATGAAGAAGATGAGAATGGCGAAGGCAATAAAATGCAAGAGTCTGAAATCGACAACGCTGCGAATGCAGGCTCCCATGGCAGCGACGTCGAGGAAGACGACGAAGAGGGTGACGAGGACGAAGACGCCGGGGCCGAGACGGCCGAGAGCGGGCATTTCGAGGAAAGGTTTGTCAAGAATTACGGGTTTGACGAAGACAGTCTGGAAAGACTCGCGGATCAAGACGCACAAAAGAATCCGGCGACCAAACGAGAGAAAATGCTGCAACGCAAGTCCAAGAGCAAGATCCTCGTGGGCACATCCAAACTTAAGTGCATTGCCCTGGGCGCGGATGCTGATGCCATGGTGAATCGCAACGAATTCACGGCTGAACGTGTACGAAAAGACAATGAGGACGCACTCGTTCAAACTCACGAGATAAGGACGCGCCTCGCCAAGTCATGGCTCGCGTATGCTGAACGGCGGCACCGTATTTGCAAGGACCGTCTGGGCGAAGACAGAGTTCCACCTCGAAATGCATTCGGTTTCACTGCGCTCCAAAACGCTCTGGTTGAACCTTTGAAGAGGTACACGGATATAAACTTTGGCGCGCGGGACCTGGGCAATGCTTCAGAACTTCGTGAATTGTACGTGCTTCATGTGCTGAACCACGTCATGAAGAGCAGAGATTTGGTCACAAAACACAATGCTCGCCTCCGCATTCGGGCAGAGAAGCAACGCCGCGCAAGGGAGGCTGCCAAGGTCGCTCGCGGACAAGCAGCCTCTGGTAAGAGCGAAGAAGAAGAAGAAGAAGAGGAGGAGGATAACGAGGCTGCCGAAAACGACGATCTCCTGGACGATGTCGTCCGTGACCAGGGGTTCACGCGGCCCCAGGCCCTCATCCTCGTGCCGACACGGCACGCTGCATTGCGCGTCATGCGCGTCATGCTCGAGGTGTTGCCCTCAGGAACGAGTGTAGCGAACAAGTCGCGCATTTTCTCGGACTATTGCGAAGAAGGCGGCGAAGAGCTTCCGGATGTTGCCAAGCGGGTCCGACGCGAGTCCGCGACGGCGGGTGAAGCCTTCGACGAACTATTTTACGATGCCGAGGAGCACCCGTTCCTGCGCGATGACGAATCACGGAAAGGGGGTGCTGGCGGCGGGCGCCCTGCGGACTGGCATGATGTTTTCACGGGGAATAGTGATGAGTGCTTTCGTATTGGCGTGGCTTTGAACGGGCGCAAGAGCGTACGTTTCTTTGCGGATTTCTACAAGGCCGACATCATCATTGCCTCGCCTCTGGGCATTCGTCTTGCAACCGGCCAGGAGATTGGAGACGCCGCTGAAAACGACCAGGATGCCGTCGGGCGTGATTCAGGCGGAGAAGAAGAGGAGGAGGTAGAAGAGGAGGATAACCTGGCTGATCTGGGCATTAACACTCGCGAGCAGCTGCGACGCGAGGAACGTCGAAAGGAAAAGGAGTCAGCCGACTTTCTCTCGTCGATTGAAGTCTGCGTGATTGATCAGGCCGAGATGATTCAAATGCAGAACTGGCAACATCTCATTGACACCATGAGCGCCGTGAACAGAAAGCCCATTGAGCTTCGTGATGATATGGACTTTTCGCGCATCCGGCCCATTTCTCTCGTTGATGGCCTTCCGCGCCGCTTTCGCCAGACGATCGTATGCAGTGCGTATCCTGATCCTTTTATCAACGCTGTTACAGCGCCACGATCGAGCACCGACCTGAATCTCGCAGGCCAGCTCACTGTGCGCCGAGCTGCCTACTCTGGCGTTCTCGAGGACGTGGATGTGGATGGGATTGCCCACAAGTTTGTGCGTGTGGAAACCGATAGCGACGACCGTCTTGAGTACTTTAGGATGAACGTGCTGCCAGCGTTGCAGCGTCAAGCTGCAGCGCACACTATGGTGGTCGTCCCGTCCTACCTAGACTTTGTCTCGGTGCGCAAGCTCTTTCGTGACGCGGCGCATAGTCTTGGCGAGGAGGGCGAGCGCGCCATGGGTAAGCCGTGGCGTCGTCAGCGCAAGAATCGCGTGCGCGACAAGTCGGGCAAGCGACTCTCTCACACGGAGACTGATGGTGAAATTGAGCCGGCGCTCTTTGTTTCTGTGACCGAGTACTCGGAAACTGACCAGATTACGCGCGCGCGTGGCGATTTCTTTCACGGACGGGCGAGGATTCTCCTCACGACGGAACGATTTCACTTTTATAACCGTTTCCGTCTTCGCGGCATCCACCGCTTGGTCTTTTATGCGCCGCCGCTCAACGCTCACTTTTACTCGGAGCTTGCAAACCTCATTGAGCCCTCTGCGGAGCCGTCATCAAACCTCGTGCTCTTTGACAAACGCGAAGCCATGGCGCTCGAGCGCATCGCCGGGACCACCGCTGCTCTGCACATGCTCAAGGGTACCAAACGCGTCTTTACGTTCACGACGGGCGCCTAGGCAAGCAATCTTCGTGGGTGTCATGTTTCCCTTCTTTTTTTTGTTTCCTTTGCGAATCATCTCCTCTTGCTTTCTTGATTACGTCGCTGCTGTGTCCCATCCTGTGTCGGCCTATCACCATGCCTGCGAATGGAAAAGTAGAAACAGCCTGTCGTCTCCATCTCTTGGCTTTTGGGGAGATTGTCTTGGTCGCCAAGCGTCCACAAAACTCGCCAACGTGAGGAGGAAGCGACTTGCACGTCCACGCGCGGGACACCTTGCTTTGAGAAGCCAGCGGACAATGTATTCTTTATTTTGCCAGACCACAACTGCTCTGCGCATGTCCACGGGACGTCGTCTTCATCGACTCGATTGTGGAGCGCGCGCTCTTGTTGCTCCTTGTTTTTGCAGCTGGGCATGCACTTATAAAACCAAACCAAGGTCCCCTCATTGCTACCGGTACTGATTTTGCTGCCACTGCTGCCCTCGAGGCTGGCCTCGGGTCCCCGACGCAGTCCCAGCCAAACCCGTTGATAGATGAGAGCGCCGCGGTGGCCCTCCTCCATGCGTATCATGCTCAAGAAGACCATCCATACGAAGATGGCGCGCCGCGCCCTCACTGTCAAAACGAGACAGACGAGACGGGACGGGACGAGAGCCGCGCGCTGTCCGCCTGAGGACGGATGGCCTCTGCGCTCCCTCTCCGCGGCGTGCTCCGAATGCATGCTGGGGCGGGGCGGCGGGGCGACGCGGTTGGCCGCCCTCCGTGCGTCGCGCGCGAGCCGCGCAGGGTCCCGAGCGAGCCTCGGGTCTGGCGGCGGCGCTCGCACATTGCGCTCTCTCTCTCTCTGCCCATCTATCTCACCGACTATTGTGCGACCTCTTCTCTTCTCTGCCTGCCAGACTGACTGCCTGCCTGGCCACACGCTCGCGCGGCCCCGCGCCAGCTGAGCTGCAGGCGCTCGCGCGAGGAAACAAACTCCGTTCGCCCGCGACGGGCGGTCGAGCGAGCCCTGGCCGCGCCCCGCGCCCGAGAGCGGCGCCGAGCCCGCGCGAGAGAGCCCGGAGCGGCGCGCGAGGCAAGCAAGAGTCGCGGCGCCAAGCCCGATTCTGCAGTTCTGCAATCCCGAGCCCAGCCCAGCCCAGCCCAGCCCGCCCGGCCGAGCCTGGCCCGGCGAGCGGAGCGGAGCAGAGCGCAGCAGAGCGCAGCGGAGCGGAGCGAGCCGGGCAGCGAGCGAGAGGAGCGGCGGCGAGGCGAGGCGAGGCCGCCTGCATCCCGAGAAGCCGGGCCGGCGGCGAGGAGGGTCCAGCCCGATTCCGCCCGCCTGAGCAGGAGGAGCGAGAAGCGAACAGAACAGACCCTCCGCGACCCAGGCCAAAAGCCCCGCGCGCGCAGGCTCTCGCGCCAGCCGCGGCAGAAACGCCTTCGGCCCGCGAGGCGCCGGTCAGATTGGCGGGAGCCCCGGGCGTCGTGCCGGCGTCGTTCGTTGTTGGAGTTGTTGTCGGTGGCGTCGTAGCAGAAGCTGGCCAGCTGCTGGGGGTGAGAGGTGTGCGCGAAGAGACGGTGCGAGAGCGCGGGCAGGCAGGGCGTTACAGAGGGAGAGCCTGGCAGACTTGCGGCGCGGATCTCTGGGCAGACGCGCAGGTGCTCGCTGAGCCCGAGACGCGCAGCGCGGCGAGAAGCCTGCTCGCTTTCCCGTGCGTAGGTTCCGCGCCGGACACGAAGTTGGCGCCGAAGACGGCAACGGGCAGCGGCAGAACTCGAACGGCAAGAAGACCGAGCCCACTCCAAGGCCGCGTCGAGAGCAATTCGACACTCGCTCGATCGAGGTACGATACTCGTGCAGACGAGGGGCACCCGACCAAGACCACGTACAAGGAGAGAAGAAAAGAAAAGAAAAGAACAAAGATCAAGCAGAGAAAGCAGAGAGGGGGAAAACCAAGTACAGACGAATAGCACAAGGAATGGAAGAAATGGATCTTTCCATGGACCATGTGCCTGAAGAAGAAAAGACTGCGGGAGACGCGAGCGAGGGATCCAGAGCAACCGCCAAGGGCTTTGGGGCCAAGGAGAGCCCTAACAGAGCCAAGCTCGAGCTAGAGCTCCACTCGATTGGCAGGTCGCACAAGGTTGCCATTCGAAGGACCTCCATGGCCCGCGTGAGCAGCTTCCAAACCCGGACTCGCATGCAAAGGGAGCTTACGCAGAGCAGAACCACGAAAAGCGTCAAGCGCTGCGAGGTCGCAGAGCGTCTTTTGACAGTCTTTCGGCGCTTCGAAGATGACATCGTGCAGCAGTACTTTTGGTCACGAGACTTTGCCCAAGACTTTCTCTGTCTGTGCGAGTACGCCAAGGCTGCTATGCGCAACGAACCCAAGCTCTTTACCCTGCGAGGACCTGTGCACGTGTTTGGGGACATTCACGGAAATATTGAGGACCTCTTTTTCTTCCGCGACAAACTCTGGCCCACAGGCATGGAGCTCACCGCGGGCAAGTTCCTCTTTCTTGGAGACTATGTGGACCGAGGCATGAACGGCCTCGAAGTGCTTACTTATTTGTTTTCCAGCAAAGTCTGTGCTCCGCACAAGCTCTTCATGTTGCGCGGCAACCACGAGCTTCGCTATGTCAATGGTTGGGAGCAACACTACAGGGAGCGCAGCTTTCTCTGGCAGTGCAAGGACCGCTTCGGGCAGAGGCTTGGAGAAAAGGTGTGGCGTGCCGCGAATGCAGTCTTTGACTGCCTTCCGCTAGCCTGCGTCATTGACGAGTCAGTCTTTTGCTCGCACGGCGGCATTCCCCGCCAACGTGGGGCGCCCTCGCTCCCCAGTAATGGCAGTGACCCCTGCGAGAGCGAGAGTGCCAACGACAGCGAAGAGGGGGCCCAGGGCATTTTTGACTTTTCGCAACGCGACCAGGAAGGAAAGTCTCCGGAAGAGGACACGCGCCTGGCAGACATTGCCTCTATGCCAAGCATTATGAAAATCACGCCAATGCGTCTTGGTCCAGAGGAGGATGAAGATGAAGACGAGGAGATGGCCATTGCCGTCGCACTTAAGGCGCCGGAACTCGAGCCCTGGCAAACGTCGTTGGCCATGGATCTGCTCTGGGGAGATCCGTGTCCTTCGAATGGGCTTGCCGCCGCAAATGGGACCAGCGCCAAACAAGAGAGTCCCCATCTCGATGCCTCGGGCTTTGGGCCCGGGCAGCGTGGCGGTGCAGCCATTATGTTTGGTCAGCGTGCCGTCGACGAATTCTTTGCTTCGAACGGCTTCACCATCATGCTTCGCGCGCACCAAGCAAGCGCTGCGGGCGTTGCTGTATCCAAAAATGGAAAGGTGGTGACCGTATTTTCCACCTCCAAGGACCACGCGCTCGGCGACAAGTCCACCTGCGCCTACATGCTCGTGGAGGACTCCAAGGTCATTGCCGTCAACCGTATCGTTGAAGACCCCGTGCGCATGCCCAAGCAGCGCACGCGCGTTCGCGTTTCTGCGAATGCGGGAGGCACCCTTTCGGAAAACGACAGCAGCGCAGGCAACGGGCTCGATGAAGAGGCTGATGCTCGAACGTCTGAGAGCCCCTCGTCGACGGCATCCGGAAAGCGAGGGAATAAACGTAGCGTCAACGTCTTTCCGTTGGCCGCCAAAATCATGTCCAAGACAACGACAATGTCTCAGGCCGCCTAGATAGCTGCCTTTTTGAGACCGCGACGCTCTCCTCTCCCAACTCATGGCAACCTTTGCGAAAACAGAGGGGGGGGAGGGGGGTTGAAGACGAAAACTTTTGCATGAACACAAAACGAGCAACCAAAGGTAATTGAAAGAAACCCATACGATTCTTATAGCCACGACTAACTAGAAATTAATGATTGCCTCAAAGTCTTCTCTTTGATACCGAAACGTGCGCGCGACACAAGATGATTGTCCTTTGTTTTGCTCAAAGCTCTAAGCGTGTCGAGGTCAAAGAGAAACATGTGTTATGTTTCTTTTGCTTTGCGTTGAAACTTCAATTATCGAGCGAGCGATTGAAGCCGCCCTTGCGATTCATGTATTGACGAAACTTGCGCTTCTTGTTCAAGGCCGCGGCGCCCTTGGCTGGTCCACGCTGATTATCTTCGACGACCTTTTCCTTGGTCGAATCGAATGAAGTAATGCCTAACAACATCTTCATTTGCTCCTCTTCGCTCATTCCTTGCATTTTCTCTTCCTGCGTCATGTTCGCGGCGATCTTGCGCTCCTTGGTTACCACGCGTCCGAACTCGTCGACCTCGACATTTTCTTCTGCATCTTGCGATTTGCGTACAGACGCGTCTTCCTTGACATCTGTTTGTACGGAGCTATCGTCTCGCTCAGGCGAGCGGTCTTCTCGCTTTGGGCGCTTGTCTCTACGGCTGCGCTCATTGTCTTCCTCGCTCAAATACCCTCGATCCCTGTCCCTCTCTCTGTCATTGCTGCCTCTGCTTCTGCCTCGGTCCCTGTCTCTTTCATAATCTCTGTGGCGCCTGTCGGCGTAGTCCTCCTCGTCACGGCGTCGCGAGTGGCGCCTCCTGTCCTGGTCCTCTTCGTGGTCGCCATCTTCGTCGCGGCGCCGGTCTCGCCTGTCGCGCTTGCGGCTGTGCCGGTCGGGGCTGTACGTCTCGCGTCTGCGCTCCATCGCGCGCGTGGGAGAGCGAGGCCGCGGTCTCCGGAACTGCGGCTGCGCAGCCTGACGAGCTCTGTTCAAGGTCTATCTGTCTGTCTGTCTGTCTGTCTGTCTGTCTGTCTGTCTGTCTGTCTGTCTGTCTGTCTGTCTGTCTGTCTGTCGCGCTCTGTGGCTGTGTCTTATTGTGGGAAGAAAAAAAAAAAGCCCTAATTCATGTTTGCCGGCCCGGGGAGAAATCGAGGCAATTCGAGAAAATGGGTTCCGCTGGAAGCGCTTGCGTGGTCGTTCAGAGTACCCAGGTGCTTACTTCGACGCGTGACTATACCTTCCTGTACCCTTTTACGCAAGCTTGTGGTTGCTGCAGTCCCAAATCATCAAGGTAGAACCCAAATTGCATACGATTGTGAGCGTGTCATAGCGCATCGAGGCGCGTCAACAGGCAGGCACGTTCGGGCAGCTAAAACGCGAAGGGAGGGCGTGAGCGAGGCAAGTCGCGGCGATACAAGGTGTGGAGGAGAGTGCTAGCTCCCTTCGTACGCTTGTTCTTCACGATGTCGCAAGGTCATCCGGGAAGCCAGCCTGCGCAAGTGACTAATTCAGGTCGAGCGCAACAAGGCAACATGACACGCAGCTCACAGATGAACGATTACCCCCAAGGGCAGACGTCCGTACTAGATAGACCGACAACTAGCACTTCGCCATCCGATGAATTACAGCCCAGCACCACGTCATCCACCTCTCAGACAGGTACTCAGGCTCAAGGCCAGATAATCTCAACGGAACCACCTACACCGGCGAGGCCCTCGGTATCGAATCGAGCGCAGAAGGGCACTATGTCCTCCGGCTCGAAGACAAGAATTGATCCTCGAGACCAGACATTCTCTAGGGTACCACCCGAACCGAGCACGGGCACTCCAACTTCGGTTCGAGCGCAGCAAAGCACCGCATCACCCGGCTCGCAGACAGGTGCCCAGGTTCGAGACCAGATGTCCTATCGACACGATTCAGAGAGACTAACAACTTCGACACTGGGTCAAACGCACCAAAGCACCACGTCATTCGGCTCGCAGACAGGTACTCAGGCTCGAGGCCAGATAATCTCAACGGAACCACCTACACCGCCGAGGCCCTCGGTATCGAATCAAGCGCAGAAGGGCACTATGTCGTCCGGCTCGAAGACAATAATTGATCCTCGAGACCAGACATTCTCTAGGGTACCACCCGAACCGAGCACGGGCACTCCAACTTCGGTTCGAGCGCAGCAAAGCACCGCATCACCCGGCTCGCAGACAGGTGCCCAGGTTCGAGACCAGATGTCCTATCGACACGATTCAGAGAGACTAACAACTTCGACACTGGGTCAAACGCACCAAAGCACCACGTCATTCGGCTTGCAGACAGGTGCTCAGGCTCGAGGCCAGATGATCTCAACGAAACCACCCAGACCGGCGAGGCCCTCGGTATCAAATCGAGCGCAGCAAGGCACTACGTCATGCAGCTCTCAGAGAGCTATTGAATCTCGAAACCAGGCATTCTTTACGGTCCCACCCGGACCGGGCACGGGCACTCCAACTTCGGTTCGAGCGCAGCAAAGCACCGCATTACCCGGCACGCAGACATATGTCCAGCCGCAGAATCAGACGTCCTGTACGGAACCACCCAGGCCAATGACAGACACTCTGGCATCGGGTGGTCAAACGCTGCAGAGCGCTGCTGCACGTAGACTGCAAACTGTACCTCGAGCTTTGGACAATGAGTTTCGGGACACCTCGAACGCAGTCGATCCTGCTCAAAGAGCAACAGGCAGCACCACGACAGGGACGTCATTCCCAGACACTCGCCTGGAAGATATATCCAGCCCACGGCGGCAACAATTGCCAAGAATACCGGCCAAATCGAACATAGCGCCTTCATCTTTCCCTTCAAGGACTCCCAACCGAAGTGCACACGAAATTATGGAGCATTTGTCTCCGTTTCAAAGTCAAGGTGCCGACGAACCTTCCTTTCCATCATCGTATGAGTCTGTTTCTTCCCGACGCGTTGCCGGAAATCGCCCCCAGAGGCCGTTCAGGAGCTTTCGCCCCTCAACAGATGCGGGCCGGGGTGACAATCTTGGTGGCTCGGCTGCAGCTCCCACCGCGCCTTCAATTGCGCCTCCAACTATATCTTCGCCAACACGTGACGGAGATGTTGGGCACCAGATTATATTTTTGGATGGTGCAAGGTCGCCTCCAAGGCTTCTGCTGGAAGAACCTTCAGGAAGCGAACGCGGGGGAATTCTTTGGGCCGCAAACGATGGCGATAAGCAACTGCGTGTTCGGCGATCTCCGAAGGAGAGCTTGGATCCCAACGTAACCACTCTTGAAGTGCAGAGCGTGTCGAACTTCCGACCGCTGCACTTCTTTATGCGCCTTTTGTACGTGTACAGCATCTTTCAGCTGAGCGTGTTCATCGTAATTCTGACCCTCTCACTACTGCATCAAATTGCTGCGGGAACAATACTCGGCAAGACTACGGAGAAATTGAAGATTCCACTCTTCATTCAGGTCGTCCACGTTGTGTCTCACCTACTCTGCATTATTGTTCGGGTTTTCCTGGATATCTTCTCCAACTTCCAGTACATCCAGTTCTTGCTCCCAAGCGTGGACACAGGCTCGCAACATGCCAAAGAGGTCCTTTGTGATCTTATTTTTGCATTTACACTGATCTCATGCCCGATATTGACGTTGGGCGGGACCTTGTTATCCAAAAGCAATTGGAGTGATGCTATTTCATATACTCAGCTTGTTAGCGTCATCGGCGCAGCAGGAATTTGTTTCGTTTACTTTATTGAACATATCGGGACAACCTGGCTCATTATTCGAGAATTCCGGAAAGTTTGCGACGGAGGTAACTCAAACGGTGGCTCTGCTCAGGCCGCAACCAGAAGGAATGTTTGTCAGCGCGCATTCACTTCTTTATTTCTGGTCGTTGAAAAGAGGCTCACATATTCTCTGTCGAGCATTCGCACAGAGAGCAAAGAAGATGGGCAGCAAGATCGAGATCAAGCTCAGGTCCAAAAGGACCCTGTCACTTTCGGCTCTTATCCAGCCATTATACAATTCCTGTACACGAATCCGGACTTTGATGAGATCACAACCGTCACCGAAATGACGTACGCCGAGCTTATTCAACCACGAGCCGGGCGTCAAAATTCTCTGACCGTAAATGGCAACGAGCGTGCGAACATGACCGATGATTCCGGCGACACTAACTCCGCTTATGATGGCGACGACGACGATGATGGGCTCAATGCGAATCAGGGTATTGAAAATTGTCGGCCAGTTCGCTTCGGGCGCGGCTCGAGTTGCATTGCTGTGTTTACATCCCTTCTGGAAATGCTGGTTCCGTTGAGTATTCTTGGTTTCTTAGCGATGATTGCCACTGCTGGGTATATAAGTCTCGGGAAATCCACCGGAGCTATAATTATGATGGTCGTCGCAGGAGTTGGAGGGATTACCAAATTTGGTGGCGTGGATAGATGCCAAAAACTTTTATCGAGTAGCCCCAAAGATTTTCGGAGCCATCTCATGTGGATTCTGTGCCCGATTGATACTGGTGCAGTTGTTCGTAACTCGAAACCCTTTGAGCGCTTTCGTATCTTCAACTGGTGCGCCTCTCCTCCGCCAGCAGCAACGGCTGTCAAACGCACGTGGATGGCAAAACCTAAAGCAAGGTTTTTATGGACAGTATTCTGGGTCTGCATCTCGATCAGCCTCAGCTTCACAATTGCATGTATCACGAAGACCAAGATTGAGAACGAAGGACAGGATTGGCGAAACTGGGCCGGGCTCGCAGCCGGGATAAGTTTGTCCTCGTTCATCCTTTTTGCTCTCGATCCGGAGGGATGGGTTTATTTGACGCGACAAAATGATTTCAAGAAAGTTTTGCAAGTAAAAGTGCACAACAACGATGGGATCCAAACTTCCGAACAGGCAAAGGTTCATCATTGGTTTGAAAATCTCAGCTGGATGCGGAAGCAACGCCTTGTTTACGCGCTCATGCTTTTTCTCTCGGCGGGCTACGTCGTTGCGATGCGCACAATGTACCAAAATATGGAGCCATTCGATGCAGAGACTACAAATCTCCGCGTGCAGTCCGTCGGCGCAGAGGGCGGTCATGAAACTCTCGGCTACTGCAACGTGCAGACCGTTTGGAACGCAAGCGAAGATATTGGTCTTTCTCTTGTGGACTTTGGGGTTCTCGCGGCGCTCGCATACGAGCCACATTCTGATGACACGAAAGATGTACTTACGGCGTGGTTTAGCGACTCTGCTTCAGGTGTCACAATGTGGGAGTCCTCGGCATACCCGGAGGCATGTGGTCGACCGGGAGCAATCACTCGTCTATTTGATGTAACGCCTTCGTCCGGTGGGCCAGCGCGAACAGTGCTTAGCATACGAGGCACCGTCGACTTTAAGGACTGGTTTGAGGACATTGCCCTGTGGGGTCCTGTAATGATTGCAGACATTGCCTCTCAAATTCTTCCCTTTGGTACTTCCTGGGAATCGATGATTCCCAATTTCCTTCGTGCAACCCGGATTTTCAATGCTGGGAGCTACGCACTTGAACTCACGGACTGTGTTCGTGAGCTGAAGAGCAATGTCACAGCTCGCAACAGCCGTCTCTTCCTGACGGGCCACTCTCTTGGCGGTGGACTTGCAAGCCTTTTGGGAGCGCGGGAGGACATTCCTAACGCTGTATTCTCGGCGCCTGGCAGCGAGCTGAGCATAGGTCTGTTGGCCGAGGACAAGCTTGACGAGCTCCGACGCAATACCATCAATGTAATCCCTGATGGTGATTTAGTTCCTCATGTTGATCGCTCTGCATTTTATGCCCAGAAAATTGAGTGCACGGACACGTCGCTTTTGCGACCGATCGAATGCCACAGTATTGTGCGCACGGTGAACACACTTGCGGAACTGTGTGGCGCCACCTATCGGCTCTTGACGGAGAACGAGATTCCTCCGTAGCATGTATAAAAAAACCCTCATTTTGATGGATTTTGAAAGTTTCTTTTGCGAATTTTGATGAATGACACGGTCGTTCATTCGTTGTTGATTTTTGCGAATTTTTTTTTTTTTTTCCCAAGCGACGGCCCTCGGCAGACCTGCATCCGGCGGCGAGGGACCCGCGCGCTCGGCGCATGGCGCTCGGCGCCGACGGTGTACTGGTGGGTTGGTCAGGCCGGTCGAGCGGCTGGTATTTCCCGCTTCTGCGTCGCGAGTCACTGCGCGACGTGCGGACGGCAGAGCGATTGACGTCAACAAACGAAGCAACCACGACAATAGCAACAACAACAACAGCAACGAATACTGCGCTCGAAGGGAGATAGCTTGTCCTAGCCGCGAAGATGACCGTGCGCATCTTCATACGGCAAGAGGGCCTCGACCAGCGTCGCGGGGTGATCTCGGACGCCATTCATAGCGCCATGCAAGAGGCGATCAATCTCCCGGCGGATGAAAAGCGCCACCTTTTCGTGCCCTTCACGGCGGAGAATCTGATCGTGTCCGAGGGCAGGTCGGGGAACTACATGCTGGTGGAAATCCTGTTAGTGGCAGGGAGAACTGATGCCGACAAGGAGCGCCTAATTACTGCCGTGTTTACAAATCTAAAGGGCGCAGGCTTTGCGGTGGCGCACATAGAAGTGATCATTGTCGAGGCCCCTTTGGCCAGCTGGGGCTTTCGCGGCCGACATGGCCCGAGCGCCGTCCTGGACTACCTCCCGCCTGCCGAACGGGCTGCAAAGCGGTCTCTTGCAGAAAGTTTTCAGCTTGAGTCCCGGGCAGACCAACAACATGTGCCTGACAAGTCACAATCGCCACAGCAACAACACCAACAACAATCACAACAGCCGCAGACGCAGCAGCAACAGCAACAATCGCCGAGATCGAACGATCTCAGCGGCAAAGTGCGTAACTCCGGACACCGCCACGCAAGGGAATTCTGGAACTTGGGCCAGTTCCGGTCCATTCGGTCGACAGCCGAATCGCAGCACCACAAGCCAAGCAGTAGCGGCGCGACCGCCAAGGTCAGGCGTTGCATTGTCTGCTGTGAGACGTGCAAAGCAGGCTCGATTCACCATCGCAGAGGGTACAAGACTAAGTTTGGTTGCTATACGTGTGCCCAGACGGCCGCAGCAGCTGTGCACGAGAGTGTCAAGGACGCTCTGATTTTGCCTCTCTGCCAGATTCCTCGCTTCAGACAATTTGGCGAAGAGCGCACATGCTTTGCCATCCACCACTCAGGAGACCCGTACCCCGATCTGGCGTGCACGCGACAAGAGAAACCACGCGTGATCCCACCTCTTTTTAGTTACGCAAAGCGCACAAAGACAAACAAGGACCCCGTCGAAACGAACGAATCGTCAACGAGTGCTCCGCAGCAGCGACAGCAATTGTCAAGTGACAAAAGCTCAGCATCGAGAAGCGACGACGACGCTGACAGGAACGATGGCAATGGGGAGACAAACGGCGGCCAGGACGAAGTCAGGGCCCCAATGGTGCACGATAAAGGCGCGCATGTCGACATGCCGTCGCCAGAGAACTCTTAAGGTGTTTCTTTTATCTGACGTGAATGAATTCGCTGGTGAACTCGCATCAATCATATTTTCTTACTTGTAATCCCAAGAGCCACCCGCCGTTTGGTGTACAACATACCAAGGTGCGCTATTTCATCCTCGGGCCAGCTTTCATCGCCCTTTGCAGCGTCACGTCACAACTTGCCGAAAAACTCGTGACCGGTAGCCCCGGATATCCTACATGATCAAAAAGAAAAAGGAAAACAGAAAAAAAAAAAAAAACCTCGTCGTGCAACTCGAAGAATAGGGCTCGCTCTCAACCGCCGCCGTTGGCCCCTCCCCGCCCGCGCTCGCGCCCGGCCGCGGCGCTGGCCGGCCCTCCGCCGCCTCTCCGCGCGGGCGCCGCAGGCCGGCGGCTCCCCTTCGGCTCCCGTGCGCGACGTGGGCCCGCTCTGCGCGGCGGTCTCTCCGCCAGGGCCGGCGGCGGCGGCGCGGGCGGGGCGGCGGGAGCGCGGACGGAAGACGGAGGATAAGCGGGAAGATCTGGGCGAGTAAATAACGGAGGGTCGAGGATCGCGCGGCCGCCTGCCTGCATCATCGAGGCGAAGGCGGAAAGGGCTCAAGCAGGGAGAGAGAGATGGAGACGCGGAGACCAAACCATCAACGACGACGCTTCGTGCGCGGCGAGCGTGCGAGCGTGCGTGCGTGCGTGCGGCGGCGGCGTGCGGGCGCGGCGCGAGGGCGCGGCGGAGCGGCGGCGCGGCGCGCTTCGGCGGTTTCCTGCGCGCGGCGGTTTTCTTGCGCGCGGAGAGGCGGCGGTCGGCGGCCAGAGATAGCGGAGGTTAGGGCGCGCGGCGCGAAAGGGAAAAAAGCAGAGCAGAGCAGAGCAGAGCAGCGCCAGGCAGGCAGGCAGCGGCGACGACGACGACGCGAGGGACGGCGCCATGAGCGAGGAGCAGAAGGACGCCGCGGCGGCGCAGGAGGAGAAGACGGAGAACGCGCCCATGGAGGTCGAGAAGAACGCCGAAAGCAGCGCCGCGGAGGAGGCCAAGCCGCAGGAGGAAGAGAAGAAGGCCGACGTTGACGCGGCTGCGGCTGCTCCTGCTGCGGCTGCTCCTGCTGCCAGCGCAGGCGCCGAGGAGGCCAAGAAAGAGGAGGAATCCAAGAAGGAGGAAGAAGATAAGATGGACGTCGACGACGGCGCCAAGGAAGAGAGCAAAGAAGGCGCAGAGGCTGCTGCTCCTGCTGCCAAAGAAGAAGACCAAAAGGCGCCGGCCATCGGCGGCGAACTCAAGGTGCAGGCCCCAGAGCCCGACGCCGCCGCCGCTGCCGAGGGCGCCGAGGAAAGTGACATACCCGGATCACCCAAGCGAGGGACCGCCGAGGAAGCACAGCTCAAAGAAACCCTCGCCAAAGAGGAGGAATTCTCTCGCAGCGAGGCTCGGCAGATGCACGACTCTGAGCTCAAGCGCATCCGCGAGGCCCAAAACGCACGGCTTGCCAAGTCCGGAAAACGCAGCGCAGAGGCCAGACTCAAGTTTCTGCAGGAGCAGACGGACGTATTTGCGCGCTTCATGAACACGCCCGCGGCCGAAGTCCCCAAGAAAAAGGTGAAAAAGGCGAAGAAGGCACCCACGGGCGGATCCCGCGGACGCAAGACCGAAGAGGAGGAAGATGAGGAGCTCATGGCGGATTCGCTCAAGGGCAAGGTCCTCACCCGCCTGACCGTGCAGCCCAAGTGCATCGCCTTTGGTACGATGCGCCCGTACCAGATCGAGGGTCTGAACTGGATGATCAACCTCTACGAGCAAGGCATTAACGGCATCCTCGCCGATGAAATGGGTCTGGGTAAGACCCTGCAGACCATTTCGCTGCTCGGATACCTCAAGAATGACCGCAACGTTAGTGGACCGCACATCATTATCGTGCCAAAGTCGGTCTTGGGCAACTGGCAGCGCGAGCTGGCGCGCTGGTGCCCGTCTCTGCGCGTCATCAAGGTTCACGGCAACCAGGCAGAGCGTGCCGAGCAGATTAAGACGACCATGATTGCTGGCACTTTTGATGTGTGTGTGACCACCTACGAAGTTGTCCGTATTGAGCGCACCTCCTTTCTCAAGTTCAAGTGGCGCTACCTCATCATGGACGAGGCGCACAGCATCAAGAATGAGCAGTCGCGCCTCTCGCAGGTCGTGCGCGAACTCGACACCGAGTTTCGCCTCCTCATTACGGGTACTCCGCTGCAGAACAACTTGCGCGAGCTTTGGGCCCTGCTCAACTTTTTGCTCCCCGAAGTTTTTGGCGATTCGGACGTTTTTGAGGACTTCTTCAAGATCGAGAACATGGCTGAAGAGAGCGTCGTGTCCAAGCTTCACGCAATTCTTCGTCCTTTCATGATTCGGCGCCTCAAGTCGGATGTTGAGGACGCCCTCCCGCCCAAGCGCGAAATCAAGCTCTTCACCGGTATGACCGAGATGCAGACGTACTGGTACAAGAAGACGCTGAGCCGTGACGTGGCGGCGCTTAACCAGCTCGGTGGCCCGGAAAAGACGCGTCTGCTCAATATTCTTATGCAGCTGCGCAAGGTGTGCAACCACCCCTATCTGTTCCAGGGAGCCGAACCCGGTCCGCCATACTTTGATGGCCCGCATCTGTGGGAGAACTCGGGTAAAATGATCCTGCTCGACAAGCTGCTGTCCAAGCTCAAGGCGAATGGGGACCGTGTGCTCATCTTTTCGCAAATGACGCGTCTTCTTGACATCCTTGAGGATTACATGCGCTTCCGCGGCTACCAGTACTGCCGTATTGACGGCCAGACCAAGGGTGAGGATCGTGACAAGTACATGGCCGAGTACAACGAGCCGGGATCGAGCAAGTTCGTCTTTTTGCTCTCGACACGCGCCGGTGGTCTGGGCATCAACTTGCAGACCGCCAACATTGTCGTGCTCTACGATTCGGATTGGAACCCGCAAATGGATCTTCAGGCACAGGATCGTGCGCATCGTATCGGCCAAAAGAAGGAGGTCACCGTCTTCCGCTTCGTAACGGAGGGCACCGTCGAAGAGAAGATTGTTGAGCGCGCCGAGAAAAAGCTCTACCTCGATGCCGTCGTGGTGCAGCAGGGTCGTCTGCAGCAGCAAAACAAGAACCTCGACAAGGACGAGCTTATGACCATGGTCAAGTTCGGTGCCGAGGCCATCTTCAAGACAACGGGTGCTTCGGTCACGGACGAGGATATCGACCTCATTCTTGAAAAGGGTCGCCAGAAGACAGAGGAAACCAAGTCCAAGTACCAGACGGACGCGCAGCACAACTTGCTCAATTTTCGTCTCGACGATGGCGCCGGCACAGACACGTTCATGTTCGACGGCGAGAACTACCGCGGCAAAAAGGTCGGAAACTTTATTGCGCTGCCCCAGCGTGCGCGCAAGAAGAACTACGACGTCAACGAGTACTACCGCGACGCTCTCAACACGTCAAACGAGACAAGCAAAAAGAAGGAGGCGCGTCTGCCCAAGGGCTTGACGATGCACGATTTTCAGTTCTTCCAAAAGGACAAGATTGAGGCCCTCGAAAAGAAGGAGCACGAGTACATCACGCAGCGCCGCGCCCAGATGCAACGCATCAAGGAGGCCAAGAACAACGAGCGCCGCACCTCTTCGTCCTCGGCCGCCCCCGAGGCGGAGGGCGACAAGAAACCGCTCTCGGAGCGCCTCGAGGAAGAGCTCGCCACCATGGAGCTCTCTGCCGAGGAGCAAGAGGAGAAGGAGAAGCTCATCTCCGAGGGCTTTGGCTCGTGGAACCGTCGCGATTTTCGCGCCTACACCTCGGCCTGCGAGCGCCACGGCCGCGATGCACGCGATGACATTCTGGCCGACGTTGCAGAGGCAACGGGCAAGCCCAAGACGGAGATCCGCGACTACCACGACACCTTTTGGCGTCGTTACAAGGAGATCAGCGATCACGAGCGGATCATTGACCGCATCAAGAAGGGTGAGCAAAAGCTGGCGCGCCGCGCCGCCATCACGGAGGCTCTTGACAAAAAGGTCGCCCGCACCAAAAACCCATGGCAAGCGCTCACCATCAACTATGGCTCCAACAAGGGCAAGACATTTAGCGAGGAGGAGGACCGATTTCTTGTCTGCATGTTGCAGCGTCTGGGATACGGCGCTTGGGACCAGCTCAAGCAGGAGATCCGCAAGGCCTGGAACTTTCGCTTTGATTGGTTTTTCAAGTCGCGCACCGCTGCCGAGCTTCAGCGTCGCGCAGATACCCTCGTGCGTCTCATTGAGAAGGAGCTCGAGGAGGAGACGAAAAAGTCCGAGGCTGGAAAGCGCACCAAGGCAAGCACCGCCAAGAAGGAATCTAAGGCGAAGGACAAGGGTTCCAAGGGCGCTAGTGCCGCCAAGGATGATGATGATGACGATGATGACGACAATGACGACGAAGACGATAACAACGCCAACGACGATGATGACGCCAAGAAGGACGGTGACGATGACGAGGCCAAGGATGAAGATGACGACGAAGAGGCCAAGGAAGTCGCCGAGCCCAAGAAGAAGAAGCAGCGCAAGAAGTAAACAGCAACATTTACAGACGAGGCGTTGGGGTCCTCGTTGATGCTTTGGAACAAAACGAAACAAAAAAAATCATAATACTTACATACTTCCTATACCACCACCATCCTCTTGCTTGCGTGTCGTGAAGGGAGAGAAAAAGTTGTGCTCGGACTCCTCCCTCATGTGTGCGCTTGTGTTCCGATTTTCCGTCCATGCTGCTGGCTGTTGATGCAGATGCTTTCATACACACCATTTTTCGACTCGACTCATGATGGGTTGGGCCAGACAGAGGTGGGTAAAAATTTATCGGAACGGCCAGCGCGCAAGACCACAAGACCAGGCTGCGTGCTTGTCGCTCACGCGCAGCCGACGGCGAGCGAGAGTACCTCCTGCCTGGCAGGCTCCGTCCTCCTCTGGCGACTGGCAGGTGGGCCAAGGCAGAAGGCCCGGCAGCAACGGCAGCGGCAACAGCAGCAGCTGCTGCCTCGAGGACCCCGCATGAGCGGAAACGTCGAACTGCAGCCCCTCGGGAGCGGCGGGGCGGGCAGCAGCAGCAACAACAACAACTCGGGCGGCCTTGCCAACTTTAGTGGCGGGACGAGCCTGCGCAAAAGGTTTAGCAAGTCCGGAGACGGCCCGAACGGCGCTTCACGTGTCGAGAATCTCCGACGCCTCGGCGCGTCGAGCAGCGGCAATAGCAGCTCCGTCTACGGGGGTACAGTGCCTCTGGGCGGAGGAGGTAGCAGCCAAAACAACGCAGGCCAAAATGGCGCCGCAACAGCAGGGCCAGGAGCCTTTGGAAGCTCTCGACTCGTGTCTCCCCTGGGAAGACAAGCCATGGAGTCCGCGTTCGTATTACGTAATGATGGCTTGCAGCAACTTCCACTGCTCGAAAGCTCGCTCAAAAATCAGCAAAATGCTTCCATAGACGTCCGCGCCAAGCTTGAAGAGTATCAGGATGCAGTGGAAATTTTACGCGGACGCAGCGGGGGCTCTGCTTCAACGCGAAGGACCTCATGGGCCTTCATGTCTTTGATCATGGTCATTCTGCCAGTCTTGGTCATTGTCGTCATTTATCTGTTCACTCGAGACAATACCTCCGAAACATCAGTCTCCGTACGAGAAATCTGTAACACGGAGGATTTAGAAGTTTGTCTGGAGGGTCTCGTCGCCCAGCTCCGCGACGACTCGACTGCGGCGCTCCGATCACCCATCCACTATCTCTTTACTTTTGGTGCAATCGCCATCACATTTTTGCTGTATGGCTGCCTGTACAAACGGCGTCGACTCGTGCGTCAGCGACTTTTGGCCAGCCTCCCGAATAACTCGATTGATCTATGGACAGGTCATCGCAAGGGAAGCCGACGGCCCTATCAAACGACGCCCTTCAACTCGGAAATGTACATTTGTATTTTTGAATGTCTGCAGCGAGCAGTGCTGGCGCGCAACATTCAGCTCATTGTTGCAGAGAACGAGGTCATGCAGGGCAATACGCCCAGTCAGGACCTGAACTGGGGCTACGTCGACAGCGCGGGTGTTGGGCGCAAGGGCATGGGCAAGCTTTCGCGAGTGAACTTTAAGAGATACACGGCCAAGTCTTATGAGTTCGTCAGCGAGCTTGCGGCCCGCGAGAACCCTGCCTACCAGATTCACTCATGGGAAACTGTTCGCGATTACATGGGTCGCTTGAAAACGCTCTGCAAACCTCCCGACTGCAGCGCCGCCATCAGCGAGCGTCGTTGCGACGAATTTGTCGCGCTCTATGAGGAGGCGCGCTTCAGTCCCGCCACTTTTGATACGGCAAAGTGGGATCTCGTTCGTCAGAACTTGCATTACTTTCACCAA
This sequence comes from Aurantiochytrium sp. KH105, assembly GCA_003116975.1. NCBI lineage: Eukaryota > Bigyra > Thraustochytrida > Thraustochytriidae > Aurantiochytrium > Aurantiochytrium sp. KH105. The sequence continues at coordinate 203,063 of BGKB01000035.1, forward strand.
TACTTTGCGCCACACCAATGAGTCACGGCACGATTCAGTCCTCCCCAAAACAGAGCCAAGACAGAAAGGGAGAGGTTTCTGTGCAGTGAAGGGTCGAATCAGTGCAATCGCACCGTCTTTTGCTGAAGTCGTTGCTACGGTCAAGTCAAGTCAAGTCAAAATCGTCGTTCACTGCAAGAGCCCGCGTTTCAAGTCCTTTCCGCGACGTATGGCCTGTCACACGTATTAGAGGACCGTCCGCGCGGGACCGAACCCTACCATGTTACGCGACGTGATAGCCAGCCGGCACCTGTTTTCTTTCTTTCTTTTCCCCTTTGGGATGTGGGGGATGCCGCTCGCGACAATTTATCCGTTCACCGCAACCCCAATTTCATTAGGGCCTGGCTAGACGAAACCCTAGGGTTTACGTTAGGGATGGGTGCGACTGCAGATCTCGAGCCGCCTCGTATCTCTGACTCTGTCTCTGCATCTATCGACAGGCTGCGATTGAGATATGCGAGGCGCGCGAACGCGTACTGCACGAGACCTTGACGATCTGGCTGCCCTCGAGGTCCAAGGCGACTTTGCAGCCTGAGAAGCTGCTCGTGCGACAAACGACGACGAGCGAGAGCAAAGAGCTTGCGAAAGGGAGTCAGGCAGCGCGGCGGCTCGTGTGCTCGCGCGCTGACAAGAGAAGCGAAGAAAGCCTCTGACTCGTGAGGGTGCAGGCGCGCGCGAGATTGGCCGCGAACGTGTGACCGTCGGTCGTTGTCGCCGTCGCCGTCGCCGCCGCCGCCGGAGACATGGAGGCTCGCGGCTTGCAATCGGCACGAGGTGCGTCGGCCAAGAGCAACGATGCAAGATGTCTTTCGCGCGGGGACCGCGCGAGCAGCAGCAAGATTGATGTCTTTGAGATGGAACAAATGGCGGGCGAGCTGGACGGACGACTGGAGAAAACCGAGTCCAGAAGCGATCTGATGGAGGCAATGCAAGTGCGGCAAGCCATGCTGGAGCGCCAAGACTCGCAAGGCAAAATCAAGGAAGAAGGCAGTCTTCCTGATCACGTATTAAGCGCCGCGTCTCAATGCTCTGAATTCTTCAAGGCCCCGGCCGTGGACCTCTTGGAGAGCCTTCGCGCCAAGTACGATCCAACTGGCAAGGGTGCCAAGCTGCAGCCGCAGCTGCACTCTGACCAAGCTCTTTTGCAGCGCGAGTCACTAAAATTCGACCCACTCATTTTGAAAACCCTTGAGAAACTCTGGCAAGTCATTGACACCAACAGAAACGGCGTCCTAGACCAAGACGAGTACCACGAATTTCACAGCAAGTTGGCGCTGGTGCTGGTTCCCACGGCGAGCATTCGCCAAAGCCAGATTTTCTTTGAGCAGGACTGGAACCGGGACACGGACGGGGGTCGGCTGCGTGTGACTAAGAAGGTTTTCGGAGAGTCCATGTTTGAGCTCGCCGACCGCTGGACAGACAGCATCTCGGCCGTTGATTACATTCGCTTTTTGCACGGAACCTTTCAGGCGCTCTCCGAGCTTGACCCCACGGGCCGCAGGGTGTACCGCAGCGATGCGTCTATTCGGGAGCACATGCGAACACTCGCGCCTTTGTCGAGTCTTCATGCCAAGACGCTGTCGGCCGCGCGCGATAAAGCCGCCGCCTTTGAGCGTGCTCGTGCACGCGCGCTTCGGGAGGGCCGCGAGCTCACTTGGGAGGATTTTGAAGCCCTTTACGTCGCCCACAAGGACAAATACGCCAATCCCAAGCAAGGGGGCCCGGCAGGCGCTCAACTCTATGCCAAACGCGCTCTTGCGCGGTCCAGCACGGGCCTCGCAGAGGAGCGCATCCGAAAAGCGCTTGAAAGTGCTGCCAGGCGCGGGTCGGCACGAACGGATTCGCGTCAAAGTCTTCGCAGATCTGCATCGACTTCGGGCAGCTTCAAGGGGACCCGGACCCGGCAAGGTAGCCAGGTCGCGGCGGGCGGCGGCAACGACGAAGATGAGGACGAGAAGCGGCGCCGGGCTTCTCGGGCCTTGGAGGGCAATCGTTTCTATCCACCGCCCGCCTCGTGGTGGGCGCGGCACGCTCGGCGCAAGCACAGTGCAGATGCTGCCGCGCGTGCGTCTGCACTTAATGGTAATACACGACTTGCATTTTCGCCCGAGGGCCAGGACTTTGTTGGGATTCTGCTCTTTGATGCGCGAGATCCGCGACGACTTTACCATCTCATCATTTCGACACAGCGAATGAGCGTGGAAGACAGTGCTGTGCTGGAGATTCGGCACGCATTGCGTCGCGCGGAGCTGGACGGCCATGAGCGCCTTTTGGTAAGCTCACCATGCGAAGACCGGCTCTGCGCCGAAGCAAGAAGCGCCGGCTTTTCGCATGCCGTAAGCCAGGCAGACTGGGTCAACTTTTGTACGCGTGTGGACGAGCTCACCACCGGATCTACCAAGCTTTGGATGGACCGCTTTGAGTTCGCTGGCTTTGCAAGCGCATACAACAAGCAGGCAGGCGGAGTGTGCTGCAATTTTCTCTTTGACGCCGAAGAGATGTCTGCAAAGCTAAATTATGTCACGGCGCGTCCGCAACTTGGACTTGGGTGCCCCTATCTGCAGGCACAGGTGGCGAAATTCGTGGCGCACAAGCTCCGCGTCGAATTTGGGAATGGCGCGCCTGCGCCAACTGCCAACACGTCAGGGTGCCCATCGATGCTGCGGTCCACGAGCTCGCGTCTCTTGCTCGAGACTCTTGATAAGGGCTATGTTCCCGATGGAGATGATCAACGTCTGCAGTCGCAAGTACATCAGCGTTCCGCCCAAGGTGGCCTGGGCGGGCCAAGTATTGTTGCGGCGTCCCAGTCTGAGGTGGACACGTTGAGTTCTTCATCGCCGGGACCGCGCACCTTGCAGCGCACGGAGTCTTCCCTGGACGGCTTTTCCGCGACATCGGAGGTCCAGCAGGAGGCCGCACGTTTCGGTCTGCGCAAGAGGCACACGTTGGGAGCTCTCAACGAGAAGGAGCGCAAGGTCAGGCAAGAGGTGCTCTCGCAACGACAGCGACACCGCATTGCTGCCGTTGAGCATCGTTATCGCCGCAAGAACGAAGTTCCAAGTCTGCAGACATTTCTCGAAAGCCAGTACGGCGTTCGCTATCCAGGTATCGTCAGGTCCTCGTCCAAGCTACCGCCGCGGAACTCGCTGCCGGCGTTACCTCCGCGCAACGTGCGTAGCTCTGTAAAACCTTCTTCCTAGGCACCATCATACCGACCAACCTTTGCTTCGTAGGACCTGTTATTAGTCATCTTGCCAGCCATGGATTGATGAGATTGATTGTAAACTCCTTTCGTAGAGAATGATCGTGCTCTATGGCGATCATCCCACGCGATGAGTTAAAGGGAGGTGTGCCAGTAATGTGGCAGACGAAAGCATTTGTATGAAAAGAAAAAGCATGCCTTGAGGCAAAATCAAATCCAAACTTCAAAACCAAAACCCAAACAAGACGCGCACGCCGAAGACAAGCACAGTTCAAGACGGGGCAGCGAACGGCAAGATGAGCGCGACGCCCGGCCTCACGCCTGGTCTCACACCCGGCTTCACGCCTGGCCTTACGCCCGGCCTCGGTGGCGGTTTCGGCGACCTTGGCGGAGATGGCGGCCTCGGTGGCGGTGGCGGCGACGACGGACGCTTGAGCGGGAGCATCGCGCGCAAGGAGGGCGCCCCGCTGGAGACGGCGGAGATTAACGAGGCTTTTGACGTGCTGCCTCTGATCGGAGAGATCATCGCGCAGGTCATTGCTGCGAGCGGCGTGGGCGGTGACGACATGGCCGAGGCCGAGGCCCCTGACGAGGCTGGCGCGAAAATGGTCGAGCTGCGCGATAAACTTGCGCGAGCCGAGTCGATGCTGGACTCCATCCCAGGGGGCGAACTCAGCCGCAAAATGCAAAAGCGTAAGATGGAAGAGCTCGACAAGATCCTTACAAAAAAGCGCTCCTTTCTTCAAACGTTTTCGAGCTAAGTTAGGGTTTTGACAGCGGATCCTCGAGGTCAAGGAGACAGGCACGAGAGATACTGGTTCTGCAATCAGGAAACGTACAATTTGCTGCGTGCAGGACGCAACAGAATGGGGACAATGATTGCATTTCAAGTATACCATTTACGCGCACGAGGGCGCATCTGTGCGAGACCAAGGTCTTAGGCGTCGGTCTCATTCATCGCGTTCGCATTTGAATTTGCGTTTGCTGCCGAAGATGAAGTCGTCGTCGATGACTTTGCTCCCGCTGCGTCAGTGCCCCCCTCGTTGGTGCACTTTACGACGCGAGGCGCCACGCCAGGTTCGAAATTAAGGAGCACCGAATCCGTGGCTGCTGGGCCCGGAGGGCGCGGGACGGTCAGGACAACTTCGTGCCGGTTGTCCTCCTCGCCAAAGGCGTAGCGCAAGGTCTTGAGAGGGGCGTTCGCGCCTGCATCCTCGGGCACATGCAGCGTAGCCGGCCCCATCTCGGCGCCCGCGGCAGCGACACCCGGGGCGCGGGTCCAAAGTTTGCCCGCAGGGGCGATGCCGGTGCCGCTGGCGCTCGCCTCGCTACCATTTTCGGCCATTGCGGGCAGAGAAAGTTTCTTGCGGACTTTGTCCGGGAGTGACTCGGCATCGCGCGGCATGTGATTGAACCAAATGTTGACGAGAAAGGTCACGCGCGTGCCTTGCGCGCCCGCCATAGGGTCCGCGTCATCGCCTGTGAAGAGAGGCAAGAGATCTGCCGAAGCGGCGTGCAAGAGTCTCCCGTCGAAGGAGATGTGTTTGCCCGCGCGCGGTCGACTACAAAAGACGAGAGGACCGGCCGGGCCCTCGATGGGATCGCTGTACCGCGGGGGCGCCGTCTTTTGCAGGACGAGCGTAGCGCCACCCGGGTCGGCGAGGTAGGTAACAGTGCTAATATGAGGGAAGACATTGACGCCATAGTCCTCGAGACCATAATCCTTGTCCCAGTGAAAGACGACGTCGCTGTCATCGTCGAGCACGAGCGTCCACCACTCTGCTCCTGACTTTGATGCGTCGTAAATGAGCGAGTCGGCATGAAATCGGAAAATGTCCAGGGCAAGCTGCTCGAGCGCCGACTGTGGCGTCTCGTCAGCACGGACAAAGTAGGTCTCTCCACCGCTGTAGGCTTCGCCGTCCTCGGCTTGGCGCGCGGAGAAGACTGTCTTGCAGTCGGCCAAGAGCTCTTCGCTGAGCGAAATGCAGCCGTGCATGGCCCTGAATCCATAGTTTACAGGGCCGCGCACCCCGGGCGCAATGCGTCCGTGTTGGTCGAGGCCGATCTCTGGCGCGTCCGACGAGGCGTCTGAGGACTCTTCGTCCTCGGAGGACGAGTTCTCGTCGCAAGATTCTTGGTCATCGTCGGCGTCCTCGTCTCCGTCCTCCCCTGCGCGGAGAGACGTCTTGGCGTCCGCGTTTTGGCCCGCCCCAACCTGGTCCTCCTCCCCGTCCACGCCACCCATGTCGGCGTCCGCGAACTCCGCCATGTGCGTGTGTGCTCTCTCGCTTTACCTCGTCGGCGCGCGAGGCGCTCGAGAGCGCTTCGTTGGCGGCCTGCCCTTCCGCCCGCCCTTTCGTCGGCCCGCCAGCCAGCCGCCCGCGGGAGCTCTCTCGCTTGCTTGTTTGCTTGACTTGCTTGCTTGCTTGATTTGCTTGCTTGATTTGCTGGCTTACTTGCTTGCTTGCTCTGCTTGCTGGTCACGTCCCGGTGAAGATGTGACCAAGACTTGGAGGACGAAAACACTGCGATACGCATCACAACGCAACCAATGTTGCGCAATGCAATGTCACCGTGTCACGTGCAGGGGACCCGTGGTGGGTGGCAAAGGCATTTCTGTCTCTCGCAAGCACTAGCAGCAGCAGCAGCAGCAGAAGGGACACGAAGCACGGAGAAGGCGCAAGGAGCTGGCTGGATGTGTTTCATTGTTAGTAGGTTTGCAAAGAAGCAGGGCGATCAGTGGACATTGTTGCGCAAACGCTCGCGAGTACGCTTGACGAAAGCCCTCATTTCGTCGTGCTTGGACTCGAGGATGACAAAGGCCATATTTGGAGGTCCACTCTGGAAAAGAAGCCACTTGTTCTCGAGAGCGTGCGCGACGGCAGCACTGTGAACGGCCTCTTCTTCGGGCTGAAAGTCCTTGTAGAGCACACCGCGCTGAGCACGGACGCGGTTACGCTCGCCTTCCCAAAGGATAATTTGATCGGTAATGTTGTCCGGGACGAGGCGATGCCGCTTTTTGCAAAGTGGGTGCGCATTTTCAGAGAGAAAGTGGATGATCTGACTCCCGGTAATTCCGAGCTTGAAGGCCGAGCGAATCGAGCTTCGCGTGATAACTGCGACGATTAAATTGGGCAGAATGCATTCGATATTGACAAATAGACGCAACATCTCCACGTGCAGGGAAGACTCTGTATATGCGTAGACCTTGAAGTTGGTCTCGCAAATGATAAACACGTTGCTCGAGGCGGTGGCCCGACGGTTCATCGGGACCATGCCAGGCTCTCCCTTGACGCGTTTGGCAGCATCCGAAGCCCCCGTTTGAGCGCTTTGCGCAGGTAAGTCCACGGCCCGAGCAGCAGCGGCCATGCGCTCTTCGCGCGACTGTCCAAAGACGACGTTGACGCCAAGTGAGGTTGGAAAGAAGCGATCGCGACGCGACTCGTCGATCTGAACGAGTCCAAAGAGATCAAAGTCTCCGAGGAGACTTCGCTGCGTCTCGTCGAGCGTACCTGAGCTGCACTCGGTACCCGGTTTGCAATAGCTCATGCGAAAAAGCATCTGGAGCACACTCTCTGGCGAGCCCACTTTACGCGTATAATGCTTCATGAAGATCCACACCTGTTCATGAATGTCTTTGAGCATAAACTCGTAGCCCTGACGAGTGATTTGCGGCAAGGAGCTGCCTAAGACAGCAACGCCGTTGTTGTGCGCCGTGCCGCTGCGGTCTGAGGCGCCGCCGTAGCCCATGAGGCCCATGCTCACGAGAAGTTTTACAACCCGCTTGCCAGGGTTGCCATACTCGTTCGAACCGACGATGAAATGCAAAATTGCCGTCCATTTTCTCAAGGCGGCGTCTTCAAGGTTCATCAGCGCACTGCCGCTGGTCTTGTCGTTCCCACGGCTTCCGTCAAGACCGTCCTGCCAAGGAAGGGCCGAGATTTGTGGAGCTGCGATTGACGCCCGTAGCTGTGATGCAAACGCCTTGTGTAACTGCACTCTGCCAGGTTCTCCGATCACGTCCACGAGGACTTTGAGTGTACGGAGTTGCGTGAGCGCCTCGCGCAGGGCTCCTTTGGCTTGCGCTCCGGCCACAACGCTCTTGCTCAGCCATTCTAGCGGGACGCCCTTTCTAACGCACGTTAATCGCAGCACGAGCTGCTTGGCCAGAGGACTGAGGTGCCGCAGCACGCCGAGGCAGCTCCAGCGACACGCGAAGAGGTCGCCCACGCGAGCCTCGTCGAGAGTGCCAATGTAGTCAAAGAGGTCCCCAGCGCCCTCGTCCTCGCTGCTGTTTGCGCCGGCGGAAACCACGGTGGCCATGTTTGCGTGCGCGCGTGAACGCGTGAAAGCAACAGCGCCCGGGATCCTTTGCGGTCCCCCGCGCGCGCGCTCTCCTCGCGGGCGCGCGACGTAGAACTGGGGTTATGCTTCTGACGCTGTTGCTGCTGCTGCTGCTGCGCCGCTTCTTTGATAAGAAATCTGCACAACGCATTTTGAGACACGCCTGATTGCCACCACACCACCAAGTCACCAAGTCTTTTTATTTCCTTTTTTACAAAGTCTTTACACGAAGTCACGTAGTAGGCCTATATCACGTGAGGTTGTTTTTTTTTTCCCCAAAAGAAAGGTGAAGAAAATTGAAAACTGATGATGCTGATATGATATTTTCTTTATTGGTCATTCCGAGTCATTCTGGCAATGTTGTCGGCAAAAGAGGTTCTTTCCTCTTATGTGGCGCGACGGGAATTCTCTTTTTTGAGAAGGCGCGAGCGCCCACGCATTTGTTCCATGCATGTTCATTCTTTGCATGAGGTAATCCACGCCTGCGAACTGAGCGTATCCGGGTGGTCGGGGCCGAGCACTTCAAGACGAATGCTCTCTGCCTTTTGGAAATAATCCAGGGCAGTCTCGCGCTCGTCTCGCTGATAATACACTGCACCGATATTGTGCAGTGTGGTGGCCACAGAAGGATGCCGGTCCCCGAGGGTCTCCTGCTTGATGGAGAGTGCCTCCTTGTAGTAGTTCAAAGCATCCTGGTACATTTTTTGCGCATAGTAGACGAGCGCAATATTGTTGAGCGTTTGCGCCACAAGAGGATGGCGGCTGCCGAGAGCAGCCTTGTCAATCTCGAGCGACTCCATGTAGTACTTTAAGGCCTCCTTGTAACGACCTTGCGCATTGTACACGGCCGCAATGTTGTTGAGCGTGTTTGCCACGTCTGGGTGGTGGTCCCCCAAGGCCTCCTTTCGGATGGATAACGCCTCGTTGTAGTACTGCAGGGCCTCTTTGTTCCGGCCTTGCTCGGCGTACACAAAGCCGATATTGTTCAGTGTCACTGCAATGCCAGGATGCCGAGGACCCCAAGCTTCCTTGCTAATGGAAAGGTCCAGTTTGTAGTATCTGAGGGCATCTTCGACGCGACCCTGTGCATGGTAAACTGCTGCAATGCCATCAAGCATGGCAGCCATGTTGGTGTTTCGTGTGCCGAGCGCATCTTTGCTGATGCTCAAAGCCTCTTGGTAGTACTGCAAGGCCTCGTCATAGCGTCCTTGCGAACGAAAGATGTTGGCAGCATTGTTGAGCGTCAAGGCCACATCCGGATGTCTCTCCCCGAGTGCCTCTTTGCGAATGGAGAGCGCATCCTCGTAGCATTTTAGGGCCTCTTCGTAGCGCCCCTGTGAATTTAAGACGTCGCCGAGGTTGCTCAGCGAGGTCGCCACGGATGGATGCCGTTCACCAAGAACCTCCTTTTTGATGGAAAGAGAGTCCTCTTGGCATCGCAAGGCCTCGTCATAGCGGCCCGTAGACTCGTATACGGATGCAATGTTGTTGAGCGTGATTGCAACATAGTAGTGACGTTCACCCAGAGTGGTCTTGAAAATCTCGAGCGCCTCTTCGTAATCTTGCAACGCTTGATCGTAGTCGCTCTGATGCCATGAAATGCTTCCCATGTTATTGAGCGTAGAGGCCACGTCGGCGTGCGAATCGCCGAGAACTTGTTTCCGCGTGTCGAGCGCCTCCGTGTACGCGGCCATGGCGTCGTCATAGCGGCCCTGAGCGCCATAGATGGCCCCGAGCTCGTTCAAAGCACTGGCCACGTCGGCGTTGACGTCGCCAAGTGCCTTGCGACGGATAGAGAGTCCCTCTTGACAGTTTTGCAAGGCTTCGCCGTGCATGCCCTGCAGCCGAAAGAACGTCGCCGACTTTACAAGAAAGTCTGCGAGGTCGAGGGATTCATCCTGTTGTTGGCGGGCTTGTTCGACCGCGTCGCGTGTCGTTTGCGCATGCCAAGCCCGAAGCCACTCATTGACGCTGGAATTTACCGTGACGAATCCACCTTCTACTGTGGTGGCAATGGCATCATTGATCATGTCCTTGTCCTCTGGCTTCGAGCAGACAGCCTCGCGCATGTCAACCTTGTCTGCAACGATGCGGGCGAGGTCGGTTGGATCCTTGAGCAGGTGGTCCACGAAATCTTTCCCCTGGCCAAGGGCGTAAATACCCTGCACGGGTCGTCCGCTGTTGATAGATCCAAAGGTCTCCCAAAGACACCATGCACGCTGCAAAGGCGTGGGCTTTTCCCAGGTGTCAAAGAAGACGAGAGATTTCTCAAACTTGCTCATGGCGCGATGCATACCGTCTACCACGTACTGCTGGCGAGCCTCCACCATTTCGGTGGGCGTGTCTTCATCCGCGCGAGCAAGGAGTGGCTGGTTGGCACTAAAGATATCCATCCAGACAAAGGCTGACTCGGCGTTCTCGCTTCCAAAGTAGTCTTCGAGGGCGGCAACGAGGTCGACGAAGCGGCAACTGCGCGCCTGGCTCACAAAGGCACCCTGAAAATCACTACCCACGTCTGCGCCATCGAAGAGGCTAAGATAAATCTGCGACTCTTTCATGCCTTGCGTGGCGGGAATGACAACGTGCTCAACCACGTCTTCGATAGTCCACTCTTGGCGCTCTTTTGCCACAGCGTCCGTCTCGGGATCGAAATCAACGGGATCGACCACGAAGGCCACACAGCCTTGGCGCAAGCCATCCTCGTTGGCTTCAAGGGCACGAAGTGTGGTGCCTTCTTTGATGTCGGAGGAAAGGTCGCGGGTGGCCACGAAGAGCTCCACGTCCTCGGCCAGGTCGCCGCTGAGAATGTCATCCCTTACGTTGAGGACTGCACGCAGAGAGACACTTCGGGGATCGATGATGTCGCGTACGTTGGCGCTGAGGACATCACCATCTTTCTTGCGGGACAAGCTCAGCCGCGTCAAGCTTGCGCGCAGCTTTTTCCCCAAGGCGCGGGGCATCGTCGACAGCGATCAAGTTAAACAATCACTCAACCCAACAAAGGACCAGAGCCAGCGAACGAACGTTGGCACACCACGAAGACAAGAGATCGCACGCGTCAGGGCTCCCTGGGTATTCCGTGTTTGCTGTTTTCTTCGACAACGACGATTCTTTTCGCGCTCGATGTCTGCAAGGGCAGCTTTCGCGGTATGCGTGTGTGGTCCGGCGAACGTGGGCGAAAGTGTGTGCTTGCTGCGCGTGTCATTTCAGTATACTAGCCTAATAGGCGGTGGTATACCTTCAACGAAACAAACGCTGCAGCTGCAGCTGCAGCTTGCAGGCATCTGTGCAGGAACGAACAACAGGCCGCGGCCAGCAGCCACTGATGTGAAAGACTTGCCGCAAGGGGATCCATGGACGCCGGACAAGTCGTAGGCCTACAAGCAAGCAAGCAAGCAAGCCGTCGACACCGGTCAGGCACACGCAGTGCTTGTCATAATAGGTCGGTCCAAGAGAGGCGAGCGAGTCAGATAGAAAATGTTGGGCTCGAGGATTCAGATCCTACGAGTCTCTGGCGACGCCTGGGCGTGGCGACTCGCAGTCGCAGTTTCAAGCAAAGCGACGCGACGCGAGGCCGTGGGTGAAGTGAAGTAGAGCGGCAACGACAAACCAGTTGAAGTCAGCTCCATGGCCTCGTCACCAGCCCGAGGTCATGCGCGGGATATCTTGGCAGCGGCGATCCGGGGCGCCGAGCCGCGACGCGCCGTCGACAAAGCTCTGCGCGAGCACGACCAGTGCGTGAAGACACTCGCCCGAGTCGATCGCGCGTCGAGCGTCTCGGACTTCGAACGCGTCCTGCTCACAGGCCAAGGCAAGGCCGCAGTGCAAATGTGCACTGCGGCGCTTCAGACTCTTGCAGAACATGCGCCAGCCGTGTCGGATGCCATTTGTGGCGGTCTTGTCGTCACTAAACATGGCCATGCAACGCAAGAAGAGCGTGATGTCCTGGCAGCGCGATCAATTCGAATTGCCGAGGCTGGTCATCCCGTTCCCGATGCTGACGGCGTTGCTGGCACTGAAGCGTTGCTCGCGCTTGTCAAGGACGCAGATGAGCGTACGCTCGTCCTTAATTTCATCAGTGGCGGTGGTTCCGCCTTGACATGCGTGCCGGCGAAAGGCCTGACGTTGCACGATATCCAGACAACTGTCAATCTTTTGCTTGGCAGTGGGGCCCCAATCGAGGACATGAATACGGTGCGTCGGCACTTGACACGCTTTCAAGGCGGCCGTTTCGCTGGCGCTATTGCCCCGGGCACGGTATTGTCGCTCATTTTGTCGGATGTTGTCGGTGATCCTCTTGAGGTCATTGCTGGAGGCTCTACCTCCCCGGATCCAACCACCTTTGCCGACTGCGCAGAAATTTTAAACGATGAGGCGCTTGGCATTGCTTCCTCGGTGCCTGCGGCAGTATGGGACTTTCTCAAGCAGCCACAAAGTGCTCTCGAGGAGTTGGAGACGTGTAAACCTGGTTCCTCGGCTCTCGCTCGGGCTTCGAACCTTGTCGTTGCGAGCAACCGCGAGTCGCTGCGAGAAGCCAAAATCAAGGCCGAGGCGTTGGGCTACAACACGCGTATTCTCACTTCGCAAATGCAGGGCGAGGCAAGACATGCAGCGACCTTTTTAGCGGGCATTGCAGCCGATGCTCGCGATCAAGGAACCTTTGGACCTCTCCCAGCGTGCATTCTCGTTGGCGGAGAAACCACAGTGACACTTTCCCACGCAAGCGCGCCGAATGCGAGCGAAAATGTGGATGCCGAGACCGGGTCTGACCCTGTAGGGGGCCGGAATCAAGAGTTTGCCTTGGCAGCTGCGCTAGCGTTACGCAACGAGCCTCGGATCACAATTCTGGCTGCTGGCACGGATGGACAGGACGGACCGTGCGATGCCGCAGGGGCCGTCATTGACGGCGAGGTGTGCAAGTCCCGTCAGGACCTCGCTCGCGCAAAGCGACATCTTGCGCGACATGACTCGTATGGTTTTTTCCGAGATTCATCGATGCACATTCTCACCGGTCCCACAGGAACAAATGTCATGGATTTATGCGTGGTGCTTGTTGACGAGGAAAAGTGAAGCCAGAAATCCTTTAATTTATCTCTTCTTTTCATTCTTTCTTACAGGAGGCTCAAATTTTATTGCGTCGACTATCGTGATGAGATTCTTTTTCTTCCCTCTCTTTGTTGCCTTCAAATGTCTGTAAAAGGTTTTTTCCTTTTTCTGTTGCAAAGCTTCGTCTTCAAATTGCGACCCTCTCGTTTTCTGCCTCTGCGAAAATACGCATTCAAAGGGTTCAAAAACCAGACTCAATCTTGTGGAGATGTAATAATTATCCACTTTGCGATCGCTTTGCGCAAACCACAGAAACATTTATCAAAATGGGAAAGAACATCAGATTGAAAATGTGACTACAATGTATACAATGCAAATCAGACGAGGAAGGGGCCATGCATCACAGGCACACCTCTGGTCTGGCATGCATGCCGGCAAAGGCAAAAGAATGTGATTTATACAAACCAAGTCTCAATGATTGCGCGTGCGATCAATACGTTTACGAATGGCATCCTCGGTCTCATTGAATTTCCGCTTCATGTCCTCGACACATTGACGACCAACCACGAGCATCCGGGCAATAATGATGGGGTCCGTCTCGTTACGAGCCTCTTCAAATTCTTTGCGCGCGCTGCGCTTGAGCACAACAGACCAGGGCTCGCCGTTGTCATCAGCCCAATAAAAGCATCGTGCTGTGTTTTGTCAAGAGTGAACGAGCAAGCAAACAGAAAACGAGGTCAGTCTAATGCTCATCATCCATTCGTGGACAAGAGTGCGGCGCGAGGGCGGAGCATAAAGCCTCTGCAGATACACAGTGATCGCTTGCGGAAAAGAAGGTGTGCGGCATGGGCGGTCAATTGGCTCAGGGTAATTCTGGAATAAACATATATCTGCACAACCAAGGTTCAGGAATATGCATACTATCATCTTTGCCAAGACACGCAAACGCACGCACGCACACACTCGCTCGCTCCGCGCAATCAAAAAGAGTATGAAATCCGCTCGGATGGGCCCAAACGAAACAAAACGAAGACTCAGACAAAGTAATGTAGATGTGTGCAAGTGACCTCAGCGCCCCGAGAGGCTCAGTGGGAAGTCGAGCATTGTTGGCATCCTTGTCATCGTTCGAAAAGGCCCCTCCGCTCGCTAACGCTCCACGCGCGCTCGCGCCGTCTGCACTCGACGTGTCCTCGCCGCTGGAGGCCGAGAATGAGCCGCTCGCTCTCGTTGTGCCTCACTTACCCATACGCAAGCAGTCGCGGTAGAGCGACAGCGCTTCGCGCCGGTTCGCGCCCGGCGGCGTCCGGAACACCATCGCGGCTCGACGCGCCAAGGCTTCTCGGCGCCGCTCCGCAAACAGGGTTTGCAGAGCTAGCGATGGATGTATGGCCCGCCGGTGGATGGATGGCTCCGGGCCGACAAGGCCGACTGCAGTCAAACGTTACGTGAAACCACAGCAGTTTACTTGAAACAGCATCGTTTTGTAACCGAGAGAAAAACGGTTGCCGTTTCATTCTTACCTATGACTCGAGAGCTGATGGAGACTTGTGATATTTGCAATAAAGAGGACAGAGCCTCTCTCTTTTCGACTTTAAAATGACTGTGGAGTTACCTTGCTCAAACCCAAATTGCCCTTACGCGGCATGTGTAAAGGAAACAAGTAGCTTGTGCCGTGAAACCTCGAACTCTTGATTTATGAGCCAGCCGAGCTTATGGCTCGCATCGAAGCAAATTCACAGACAGTTGAAGCCCTGCAGGATTAGAATCAGATACGAAAGCAGGATATAACCACGGTTTGCGCTACTTTCAGAATGCATATTCAAGATGACAGACTGGGCAGACCGTAGCGTTCATGCAAAGCGATGATTTCGTAGGCGGCCTCGCGCCATGATCACCTCAGTGCCAGCATAGACTTTTTACACTGCTCACCGTCTCCTTAGCAAAATGTGAACCATTCCGCTCTTATCCCCCACAACGTAACAATCGTCGCATTGGGCTGTGGCACTTGAAAGATATGGGTAAATTTCTTTCCCCTGAGCCGAGGCACCTAGGAAAACGGGGTGATCTGTCGTGAAGCCTATCCCTCCCCTGCTCTTCACGTGAATGCCGCTCAACACCTTCACAGGGCGATCGATTTTAGTGACTATGGCATGTGCCTCCTCAGCCTCGCTCGTATAAAGCTCCCAATGAAATGTAATTTTCTGCCACGTCTCCGACACGATGAAATTGCCTACAATCTTGATACTTGTGACAGGACTGGCGTGTCCTTTGATAACACGCTTTCTCGCGCCTGAAGAAGCATCCCATATACCAATAGTCCAGTCTGAGGACCCAGAAAGGACAATGTTGCCCTGGACGGCAAGGCTTGTGATCGGTCCGGTGTGTCCTTTCAAAACACGTTTCTGTTTGCCCGTTCTGGCATTCCAAATGCGCACCGTCATGTCATCAGACCCCGAAACGACAATGTTTCCTCGGATAGCGACGACTGTAACAGCACTCGCATGTTTCTTATGATTATCCTGCGCAGCACCCGACTCAACGTTCCAGATTTGGACTGTCCTGTCTAAAGCCCCAGAGACAATGGTATCGCCATCTACTGCTAAGCTTGTTACGAAACCAGAATGCCCACGAAGAACGTGCTTCACATCTCCCGTGTTCGCACTCCAAACACGCACGGACTTGTCCCAGGATCCGGACACGATAGAGTTGCCAAGTATCGCCACACTGGAGACACGCGAAGAATGTCCTCTGAGAATATGACGCTCGTGGCCTGACAAAGCGTTCCAGATGCGTACTGTATTGTCAAAGGACCCAGATACGATGGTGTTTCCCTGAATAGCCACGCAATAGATGAAGCCTGAATGCCTTCTAAGAACACGCTGCAGTCGGGTTTTCGTAGCGTTCCAAATGCGTACTGTCTTATCGTAGGATCCAGACACAATTGTGTTCCCATCGATTGCCACACTCGTAACCCGATCCGAGTGCCCTCTTAGAGAGGATCGCGCGCAATCCGACGTACAATCCCAAATGTAAACCATTCCATCGGCAAATCCAGACACAATAAGATCTCTCTGAATGGCCACGCTTTCAATCGCACTAGCTACGTACTTCCAAGACAATTGCTCGCCGGTCCTGGCGTTCCAAATACGAATCGACTTGTCTTTTGACCCAGACACAACTGTATTGCCCTCGATCGCCACACTTGTGACACGATCATAATGGCCCTTGAGTACTTGCTGCTCCTCGCCTGATGTAGCGTTCCAAATCCGCACCGCGCAGTCTCCGGACCCAGATACGATCGTATCGCCCTGAATTGCTACACACCAAACATCATCATAATGACCCCTGAGAACTTGCTGCAAGGGATCCCGCGAACGAGGAAGCGTTGCGCCAACTGGTTCGAGCCAGGAACCTTTTGGCCTTATAAGACTCCGTGCCAGCGGGTTTCTGGAGCCGTGGCCAAGACGCGCCAGAACCTGCGACGCAAGCTCGTTAGGATCATGGCTAAGGGCGATTATGGCTTTGCTCAGAAACCGAGGTGTATCACTTTCGCGAGCAAAATTGATGCCCAGCTCCACGCAGTCCCGAATAAGGTTACGAATTGTGACTCGTCTCTGGGCCTCGTCATTTCCAAAGGAGATTGCCCTGTGCACCCACCCGAAGTCGTTCAAGAGCCCAAAGGCTGATCATGAATTTCCACTTTTGATGCAGTGAAAGACTGCGTGCCGGAAAGCAAAGGCGTCATCGTGAACGCCACAGTACTCTGCCAAGCGCTCGTGACCCTTATCGAGGTCCACACAAAGCCGGGCTCCACTCTGCTCACTATCTGAGAGCCAATCTGCCATTCGCTTGTGGATGAGAGCCACGCGACCGTCGCCACCCTTGTGCAAGAGGTTTCGTGCGTCATTGACAATTGCTGCTGTCTTCTGCTTACTTTTGCCCAGAAGTGAACTGAGGTGTTCAACGCTTAATGGTTCACGAGCTGCTACGAGTGGTGCCATCAATGCCTTGTACACGTCGTCTCCGCCAACCTTGACAAGCAGGCGCTCAAAGTACTCCTCGAACATACCGCCCAGACCGGCGGGAATCACGTCCTCCTCAAGAATATCCTGCATGGTCAACGGCCCATGGTGCTTCTTTCTGTGGGCCTGCTTCAGCGCGTTTGGCAGAAAGCCTGCCCAAAGGAATAGACCATCGGAGCGCTTCGAAAGAATCTTCGCACACTCTGCAAGATTCTTTGCCTGTACGACATCACTCATTTCACGTAATAGATGCTTGATATGCAGCTCGATGTCCCGAAGATTTTCCGCGTCCTTGAGCTCGAGCACTTTGTAGTCAAGGTTGTTGTTAGTGATAATGCGTTTGATTTCACCTTCGAGGCGTGTGCTCATGACCAGATTTAGCCACGGTGGCATCGAGTCTTTCCATTTTCGGACGACATTTTGCAAAAGCTCGTCACTCTTGCTGCATTCATCCAAAGCATCGATCACGACAACTTGCCGCGCCATATCAGGCCCCAGCTTGCTCAGAGGGTCGATGAGAATGATTTGAAACATGTCGGGCAGAGCTTTATCACGAACATCCTCAATCTTCATGGTGTCGAGCATCTCGGCAAAGCCAGGCACACTTTGGCAGAGTTGCCATGCAATGCTCACGAGAGCTTCTTTTGGTGCTGCAGCCGTCGCTTGATCGTGTCGGAAAAAGTGATATGCCGCAACAAAAATAGGCGATCGCTCCCTTTTGCTACGACGCCATAGACTACGCACCAGCGATAGCTTTCGAAAAGGTTTCGTGCTCAAGTTAATCTTGAAGCCCTCCATATGCTCGTCAATTTGTAGCGCACCTCCTCGGAAGCACAATTCGGCCATGACGACACTCTTGCCGACACCGCCATCACCCGCAAGGATAAAGACAGCGCTTCTGTTCCTTCTGTGCCAATTACAGAGGCTGTCAAGTATCCAACTTCGTGTCCCAACGGTGAATTTGACCGCTTTGCCTTTTGCCCAAACTTCAGAGCTAAAAGGACTTAGACGTGGGTAAATGTCCCGCATTAGTGGGGTGAGATCAGACGAAGCCTTGGGCGTGTCAATACGCATGCGAATAGCATTTGCGAGACGCTCGACAGCATCGTCCGAGAGTTTCACTAAATTCACGGGCGTCTGTCGTGCAAGTGCGAGCTGGAATGAGCCGGTCCACTTTGTTGCAGCCTTGGTCATTGTCGTTTCCAGCGCAGCGACCACGGTGCGGTCTGCGCGCTGATTGCCGGCATGCCGAAATTCTTTGAGACAATTGTCAGATCGGTCGCCAAAGTTCACTTTGTCCATGTATCTCTTTGTCGCGAGAACAAGAAAAATCTGTGATCCCTCAATACCACGAGACATGCTTTCATCAACGCTCCCCATAACTTCTTTCTCGTCGAGCCACATTTTTAGGCCATGGTTCTTTTCGAGGCGCATTGCAAGCTTCTTCGCTATGTCATGGACTCCCCACTCGTGAGAAATAAAAGCATCAAAGACTTTGTCAAGACGTTCGCCATTTGCTTTTGCTCTTACTTGGTCAAGAAGAAAAGAAATGGTGGCTGTCTCTGGATCGCAGAAGTCAAAATGCAGCTCGTTGGCCATGTGCCAGCTGATTGGGCCGTGCCAGGATTTTTGCAAGACCATATTCTTATCTACAATAACTGGCACGAGCGCGTTTGGCAGCTTACGGGCTACTGCTTCAATTAGTCGATCATTCTCCTCCATTGCAGCACTCACTAAAACAGCTGCAACGGCTGTCCCTATCACCTCATCAATTTTTCCGGCGCCCATAGCGTCATTCACGGTGCATACAGGCAAATGAAGGAGAGGCTGGATGGAGTCGAGTAACTGCTCGGCCACGATCTCGTCTAAAGGGTCGTGGACGATGAAGACTGCAATATTCTCCAAATCATCTGATCGACTTTCCATTGCTGTTTCTAGATCCTCCGCAATCTCGGGATCCTCAACAGCGACTTCTTGGTGCTGGCGTGCATGCTCGTGGCGTACCTTCTCATCGCATACCTCCTTCAAGCGTGCTTCTTCATGGCGCGCTTCATTCTCGCCGTCCCCATTAAACTGTGCGATAAGATCCTTGACCGTCCCCATGATCTTTCCGTCGCCCTATGGCCACTCTTCACCCGCTCGTGCGTCTCCCTGCTGGTGCTCGCACGGCCTCGCTCGGCTCCACTTCTGGGCACATTCAGATTTGCTGCCTGCACGTGCAGCCGGCTGGCTCCCTGGTAAGCATTTTCCTCAGATTTCAGCTTTTCGAGGTCTCTCACAGACTTTTAGTCAATCACGCCTGACTCACAGTCAGACTGTGAAGTGGGCTTTGTTTCAGCTTTGTCACTAGGGCCTGGGCTTGACACGTGGACCGCAGACCTTAACGGTAGGCAACATGATGGCGGGAGCCCTTTCCGTCCTTTATACCTGAGTCGGACTTTCAAATATCAAATTGGCATGGCGCTACCAATCGCAAGTCAAGTGAAGTTCAACCCTTCTGTTCTGGAAATACAAAGACAACGTCAACTTTGACCCAGACAACGGTTGGATTAATTATGCTGGAAAGCGCCGCTCCAACTTCGGTCAGCCAATAGCGTGCGCTGCACGCAGCAAACACAATCTCGGTAGAGATAGACCCACCCATTTTTCAACTGCAAAACAGGGCTTGAAGACATCTTATCCTTCTTAAGCTGTGCTGATGGACGAGCAATGGAGTAGATCGCCTCGACTACGAAACGAGACTCCCTATCGGTGTAAGTTCGCCTCATTCCTTCGATGACTTTGGCCATCTGGTATGTCAGTGTCACCTCCCGAAAGGCCTTGACAGTCAGTAATTCTCGTTCCCGCAATAAACTCGTGGCATCTTTCGGTGCTACAGCCCAGTTTCAATGAACCGTAATATTTTAGCGCTGCGTCTTTTGCAACAGCAGATCTCGCGTGCGGCAGCAAAGCGGCGGCAATGATTATTCTTGCGTTCTTTGTCGATCTCAGAGACGCCCAGTAAGAAGTAGGCGTACTTCTTTATAATCTTTCAGTGAAAATGTCGCCGGAACCAAAGTTACGATGTCAACCTCGCTTCTTTGCTTAGATTCTTGGCTGGAACAAGACTTTTTGTCATTGTCAAAAGGATTTCCTTGAAGGCCCTACGAGTTCATGCAGTCGTGCGGTCGGCCACGAGCTACAACGAGAATCAAAGGGTGGATGCAAAGTTGTCCTGTTACAAACAGATAATAATAATAATGAAAAAGACGGGCGATGCGCACAGGGCGTTTGCAGGAAAATAGCCGGATAAAATGTACAAAACAACCAGTACTATACCTGCCCTTTTGTGCGTCTACTGTGTGGCGGGGTATATGATTGCTTCTCACCGTCGGCAGCGGGTGTATGGTGCGCACATTCCCTTATACTCGGTATTGTCGGCGCTGCTGCTGGCAGGCCAAGCATACCCGGCGTCTCCCTCTCTCTCTCTCTCTCTTTCTCTTCGTAGTGGCGAGCGGTGGCGGCCGCGCCGCCACTTCCGTGGCAAAGGTGCGACTGCTCGCCGCCTTTGTGTGTGTACGTAAAGACGACCAAGGCTCGTGCCCGTGGCGTCCTTCCCGCGCCTCAGCCGCTCGTGCGGCTCTGGTCGCTGGCAGCCGTCGTGCCGCTCGCAGCGCCCCGCGACGCAGCCTGCGAGCCGTAAACCTCCCTAGGTGCTCAAGACACGGACGGCCTCGGGCTTGGCCTCGGCCCCGACGAGAGGTAGTAGCGGAGCCCAAGCAGCCAGAAACAAGCAGAGCTCGCAAGAACAGGAACCCGAAGGTCGAAGAGCCCGAGCGGCGTCTCGTCTCCTCGCTTCCCCTCTCGGCGCGAAGCCTTTCGCCGCAAGCAAACGTCGCCGTCGCCCTCAGCGTCTGCGCGAGCCTCGGCAGAAGCGGCGGCGGCAGCGTCGAGCGGCTGCGAGGCGGTCCGTCCTGCGCAGCTGTATCGTCACCATCATCATCCATCATCATCGTCGTCATAGTCGTCGTCGCGCAGATCGGAAACGAGGGCAAGCAAAGCAACGCGAGCGCGCGTCGGTCGCGCGGGCGCGTGCGCGTGCGCGGAGCGGGCGGGCGGGCGCGGCGAGGGCGCGCGGCGGGCGCGGGCGGCGTGGAGGCGCGGGCGCGCGCACGCGCGGGGAGCCGCGGCTGCGGAGGCGAGCATGGCGCGCGTGGCGGAGATGGCCGAAATCAGCAGGCCAGGACTCGCCGCCGCGCGGAGGAGACCCCGCGCGAGGACGCCGCCGCCGACGCCGCCGCGCGCGGGGAGGGCGCGCGCGGGCGGCGCGGAGCGGAGAGACCCCGCGCGGGAAATGCGGGCGCCGGCCTCCTCGAAGACGGCGCCGGCCAGGAGAAGGAGGAGGGCGAGGGGCGGAGGCGACCGCCGCACGGGGCGCGCCTGGGCTGCCGCGGTGGCGGCGCTCGTCACGGCCCTCGCCGCGCTCGCGCTCGTCGGGGAGGCGGGCTCGGCGCAGGGCCTGCAGCCTGCCCGACGAGCGGCGCAAGACTCGAACAGTAGTATCAAGGTGACGCTGCAACTCCTGAGCGGCCTGTCGACGTACGACGAGGGCGAACGCACGTGGCTCGGGAGACTGAGCACCACCAAGGCAGCGGCGGCGATCATTGCCGCGCAACACTGCCAAGAGAGAAACGGGACGGTGGTGGAGGAACTGAGCCGCAGCACGGGCATGGAGGGCTGCGACAATCTCGAATTCGCCGTCACCAGCTGGGACACGCGGAGTATTCAGTCCGTGGCCGTCAAGTCGTACCTTGCCGGCAACTCGCAGTCGTCGGACCCAACGAACTTTGTGATTGGCACCTCGCGCTCGCTGACATCGCTTCCAGTATCGATTCTCGCCAATGTAAACAAAATCCCCATCATTTCCTACTGGGCAACCTCTCCGGACTTTGACGATAATAGCATTCACGAGCAGTTTTTGCGCACCATCCCGTCTGATAGTGCAACGGCCGCAGCGCTGGCCGAGCTCTTTCAAGAGTACAATCTTGCCCACGCAGGCATGCTGTATGTAGACGACACGTACGGCGATGGTTTCCGCGAGTCGCTGCTCGTCGAGACCAACGACCGTGATATTACTCTCGAAGCCTTTTCGTATCGGGAGGGCGACTCGCTGTCGATCAAAAATGCCATCAACGGTCTGGCAGGCACCCAGCTCAACGTCATTTTTGTGGTGGCCTTCATGGCAGACTTTCCCGCCATTATGGACTACTTTGAGGCGCGGGGCATGACGGGTCGCGGGACGCTTTTTATTTTCAGCGATGCCATTGGTGCCGATGAGCTCACGCAGGTGGTGCAAGCGTATCCGCGTCTCGCCTCAATTCTCAATGCGACACAGGTGGTTCAGGCCGTGAGCGGCGACGACAGGAATCCGGTATTCGATCGATTACGGGCCAACTGGCCTTCCTATGTTCGCTATGCGGATCTCATCAACGAACTTTTGCCAGGGGGCGCCAACTTCTCCGATCCAACTCTCGAACTCGACGATGATCTCACCGGCGACAATCTGACGCTTTCGATTGGGGAAGATCTCTTTACAGATTCGAGCATTGTGGAAAGCTTCATCTACGACACGGCGTTTGCCTACGATGCAGTGGTTTCAGCGTGCCGCGCTGCCTGCATGTCGTATGCGAACGCCGGCTTTCCGCCCATTGTCGATGAACCGGGCGAGATTACCTTTGATGGCGAGGACAAGCGGCCGACGTGGCTGCAAGGCGATGCCCTTGTGGACACAATGCGCAACACGTCGAGTTTTCCCTTTGCTGGCGCATCGGGAACTGTAACTTTTGATTCGACGACGGGTTCGCGTGTCCCGGGCACGGCATATTTCAAGCTGCGAAGTGTCGTGATCGACCCAGAGAGTCTTGTGGTTGACGTGAAGAGTGTCGGCGACTGGGACAGTGGCTGGACGCTCGAGGATGGCATTTTTTTCCCACCGGGCGACACGCAGACAGTGCCGCTGCAGACGGATTTGCCCCCGGAGGACCTGAATCTTATTAGCACCGGGCTTCGCAACATGGCATTTGCAATGGTGGGCCTCGTCTTTGCCCTTTGCTTGTTCCTGGGCATTTGGGTGTGGATAAAGCGGGATACGCGGGTGGTCCGCAAGGCGCAGCCCGAGTTTCTCTTGTATTTTCTTCTTGGCATTTGCATGGCCGTGAGTAGCCTCGCTGCCTTTGCGTATCCGGAGTCGAGCGTCATGGGCGATCGCCAAGCTTCCGCGGCCTGCAATGTCTTTCTGTGGCTTTTGAGTATTGGTACAACCGTTACGGCGTCGGCCATTATTCTCAAGCTCTACCGCATCATGCGTATATTTCACAATCCGAGCCTGCGCTCGCTGCTGATCAGGGCAGCTTCCCTGCTCAAGATTATGGCCACCTTGTTGGCCATCAATGTGATTTTTCTACTCGTGCCCACGATCGTGGATCCGGTGTCTTGGCAACGCATTGTTGTTGCCGAGGATGAATTTGGGAACCCGACATCAAGTTATGGCACGTGCTATTTTTCCGATTCTTCCACGGTCAAGGTTTGTTTTGGTCTGTTGCTCGCGTTTCACGCAAGTCTCTACGTGGTAGGCGCCGCGATCGCGTACAAGGTGCGAGACATTGATAGCTCGTTTCAAGAGGGCAAGACCTTGGCTGTGGCTGTGGTGTGGCAGTTTCAGCTGTACCTCATTTCGGCGCCGATCGTGCTGGCTGTGAGCGCGACCGAGACCGAGATCAAGTTTCTCATCATCTGTCTTGCCATTTTTCTGGCCAATGTCTTTGCCGCGCTCTTTGTCATGGGACCAAAGGTTCATGCTGTGCGCTATGGCCTGTCCGAGGATCCTACACAATCGGACCGTCGTCAGGCCTTTCATCGGGGTCACAAACCGCGCAATCGCGGAGACAAAGAAAGCAGTGCGGCGTCCAACGCCAGTCCGCCGGGGCCTGGTTCAAGCTCGGCGCCCTCGCCCCGGCCTCCTCGTTCTCCTCGTGCCGCTGCCTTTGACGATGATGACCTTGATTCTGTCGATGAAGAAGCCGCCAAGCTTGGGTTGAATCCTCTTTCCGAGGCCACTGTTCGACTGAGAGTACGCTCTTCGGGGCTTTTTGATAGTATTGAGCAGGAGGACGCCCTAGCCTATCAGCCGCCTTCGCCTCGGCAGCAAGTCCCTATCGCGAGCATGAACGCTCAGCCCCTTTCGAATGGAAATCACGAGGTTTCTCCACCGCCACAAGCAACGACGACATCGTCCGCAACAGCAACCGCAGCACAGGCACAAGCGGTGGCATTGCCTCCGGTCGCGTCCTTGGCAGCGGCATCTTCCAACGGTACGGCAGCGACCACGAAAAACGATGCTGTAGCATGGGCTCCGCGCCCCGGCGCGGAGGGCGACGCGTCCTCGACGCAAGAATCGCCATCCGCGAAGCACCACGACGAGCGATGGCCTAGTTCTGGGTCCTCCGAGGCCCAGATCAATGTAGCATAGAAATTCCGAAATCAATCAGTCAATCAACTAAATGCAACGTTTGCTTCCGTTCCACTTTCTTCCGTATTTCTGCTCCAGCCAGGAAAAGTGCTAGTCATTAGAGACGTGCAGCATGGAATGGTTTCGTCGTGTGTCCTTTGAAGGTTGTCCGCGCAACGTCCACAAGTGCTTTGAGCTTACATTTTTCGTCAACAACCATGTTTCCGGGACTCAGCAACTAGCAGTCAGCTAGCTGCAGCCAGTACTTTTTCACTCCGCCATCCTTTCACTTCAAGCTGTCACTCCTTTCAATATTGCTTGCTCGTGGTGGCAAGGAGTCCCACGTATCGACCGATGCATCTGCCTGCCGCTGCAGCTGCTGACGGCTTCATCTTTAATGGAGAATGCACCAAGCAGCTCTTTCAGAAGAAAGAGTGGCAGGGCGGCCGCGCTGGCCTGCCGTTCATCAAGCAATCAATCGATCAATCGTAGTCGCAGTGGCTGTCGCAGTCGGTTGCGAAATGCGACCTTCGACAAGTTCCGCCTCCGTCCTCCGCCTCCGCGCCGCGCACCGCGTACGCACCTCGTGCACAGTGCGCGCCGTATGCCGACCGCTCGCCGCTGCCGCTGTCGAGCTGGCACGCCAACCCAGGCTCAGACCCTGCCGTCGAGCCGAGCCTAGCCTGGCCCCGTGCGGCGCTCTTGCTCCCTCCCGCGGCGAACGCGATGGCGTCACCCAGGGCCGCGGCTACGGCCGCGGCTGCGGCATGAGTGCGTGCATTCGTCAGAGTCCTGGACCGGCCGCGGCTGCGGCGCGTGCATACTCGCTATGCGCAACACTCCACTGCCACTGCCTGCCACGGGCATATCAGAAGTACGTCATACATTCCCCAAATGCGCGATGGCGACGCCTGGGGATGGCCAGCAGCAGCCAGGTGACCTCCACGACGGCATCTTGATTTCTTCCGTGCGGTTGGTTGCAGCAACCAGCAGCAGCAACCAGCCTGGCAGACGCGACCGCGGGCAAGAGGTCTTGCTTGCTGTAGCTGTCGGGACCAAAGAAAAGGAAAATCTTCACCGCCGCCATGCATAACCTCCGCTCCGCACCCGCCCGGCCGGCGCAGCTCTGCTTTGCTTCGCTTTCGAGGCTCGCGGGTCTCGTTCAGACCGAGACCCTTGAGGCGGGCGCGCGTGGCGCAGCTCCTACTTGTGGCCGGGGCGGCGGTCCCACTCGAGCTTCCTTTTGCACAGAAACAGCCGTTGCCGTCGTGCTGCAGCCGCGGCTCCGCTCAACCCCCCGCGGCAACACTGGCAGGTCGCGAGCCATCGACGAGAGCAGTGGATCGATCGAGCCATCGATCGATCGGTCGATCGAGGACGTGCGTGCGTGCGTGCATGCGGCCGTTCGATGGTCCCGCTGGTCTGCCCTGCCCTGTCTGTCTTGTCTTCTGCGGCGGACGACTTCGTCTTCGCGCCATTGGGGCTTGACGACGACGGGCAGGCGCGGCAGAAGCCCGACGCCGCCGCGCCTGGGCCCTCGAGCGGTACGGCTGCCGGCGGCCGCAGTGCAGACGCGGGGCATCTCCGGCCGCGCCTCCGCTGCGGGCGGCTCGGTGCGGCAGTTGTGCTGCTCGTCGCGGTGTTTGTTGCGGTGGTTATCGTCGTCGATGTCAACGCATGTCGTCCCTCCTGTCGTTCTGCGGCAAGGCCGAGAGGGGCGGGCGGGCGGCTGCGCCGCGGCTGCCTGCGCGCGTCCGTCCGTCAGGCCGGCCGGGGTCTCGCTGTCTGCCTTTGCGATTGGCATCGGCCAGCAGCCCCGAGCTTGCTTTCAAAATTCAAAATCCTCCTCGCCTACGAAGAACTTTGCGAGCCGCCTTCGCAGTCCGCGCTGCGCCCGTGCTGCAGCTGCAGCTGCTGTGCTGCACTGCTGCTTGCGCTCGCCTCGCCGCGCGTCCTCGCGGTCATCCCCGCCCATCTCGAGACGGAATTCGGCGTCGCGTGCATCCATCTATCTTACTGCTCCTGCCGCCCGCTGCCGACCTCGCCTCGCCCGCGCAGAGGGAGAGACGCACGTATGCACTGCCTGACCGAGGTGCCCCGCGTCTCCGCGCGTCCGTTTGTCTGCAGCCGGGAGTCCGTCTGTCGGTGGCCGCTGCCCGCGGGACGCGTTCGCCTTCGCCTCGCCGTGCTGGGCCCGCGCGGCGAGCGTGACCTCGGCGAGCGCGATCACGTCCCGGAAATGCCGGCAGGAAGGCAGCGAAAGGAAGACAGACAGACAGACAGACAGACACAGACTGACAGAGGGACGCAGAGAGGCAGACGGGCAGGGAGGGGGCCTCGCGGGCAGACGAACACAGACTATTCGAATTGATCGACTTCCCCGCGCTTTTCTCCCCTGTGCGCCGCCGCGCATTCTGATTTCGATCCGGTTGATCTAAAGTGAGAGCGTGCTGCTGTTGGAGAGAAGGGGGCAGAGGGAGAGGGAGAGAGGGAGGAAAGAATGCAGACAAACTTTCAAAACCCAAACCACATTCAAACCTGGAGCCTCGCGCAGGACGTGCATACGCTCGCGCGCGCAGGCAGGGAGGGAGGGCTGTGTTCGCTTGCGCGCCTGCGCGCCTGCCTGCCTGCCTCCGCGGCCGCCGTAGCCCGCTGCGCGCGTGCAAAACAAGAAGCGCGCCAAACGTGCGCGCGAACGCTCGCGGGGGAGGGAGACGGACCTGGACTGGACACGCGGCTGATGCGGGATGAGGGAGCCTGCTGCAGCTAATGCCTCGCGGTCAAGCCGCCCGCCACCGCTGCCGTCCTCCGTTTCCTCCTTCGCCGCGCGGGACTTGCGCGCGCGCGCGAGGAAGAGGAGGAGGACCTCCGCTGCTGCTGCTGCTACCGCCGCCGCCCCTGCCCACGCGACCCGCGCCCTTGGCCTCGCGCTTCTGGCTGCGCACGCCGCAACGGCGACGGCGTCACGAGGGCTGGAGTCAAGGCGGCGGCAACTGCAGGAGCAGGAAGGCGAGGACAAGGAGGGGGGCTCCTCCTCGTCCTCGTCCTCGTCCTCGTCCTCGTCCTCGTCCGCAACGCACGTCACCGTGCAACTTCTAACAGGACTGACATCATACGAGGATGGCGAACGCGTCCAGTTGCTCGGCAACATCGTCACGACCAAGGCCGTGGCGGCTGTCATTGCCGTACAGCATTGCCAGGAGCGCAATGGCATGATCGTGGAAGCCCTCAGCGCAGAGTCCATGAAAGGGTGCGAGGACCTCACCTTTGACATTGCAAGCTATGACACGCGTAGTCTGCAGTCGGTGGCTGTCATGTCGTACCTCTCGGGGCTGTCAAGTACAGAAAACGCAACCAACGTGGTCATTGGAACCTCTCGCTCCGTGACCTCGCTCCCTATATCCGTCTTGGCCAACGTCAACCGCGTCCCGGTCATCTCGTACTGGGCCAGCTCTTCGGATCTCAGTGACAGCAGCGTGCACGGCCAATTCTTTCGCACCATACCCTCGGACCAGGCCACCGCAAAAGCCACGGCCGACCTCCTTCAAAGGTACAAGATCGGTCACGCCGGCATGATTTACGTTGACGACCCCTACGGCGACAGCTATCGCGAGTCCCTTGTGCAGGAGAGCGCCGCGCTCGGCATCGAAGTTCTCGCCTACTCTTATCAAGCGAGTGACAAGGAGTCAGTTAATCTTGCCATCGACAGTCTCAACAACACCAACTTCAATGTTGTCGTTGTCGTTGCCTTTGGCAACGATATCGACGCAATCGTATCCCAATTTCACAAGAATGGCATGCTGGGTGCAGGCCGTCTTGTTATTTTCGGCGATGTCGCCGGCGCGGAAGAGGTGACACAGATTGTGCAGCGGAGTCCACAACTCGCAGAACCCTTGAATGCCTCGCAAGTCATTCTCGCAATGGGTGGACGCGACGACAACGCGGCCTACACAAGACTCAAAGAAAGTTGGCCCTCCTTCATCAAGTACAAAGACCTTATCAATTCGCATCTTCCCGGAGGCTCGCGCTTCATGGACCCCACCATTGGTGTGGATGACAATTTGTCGGGGGACAATTTCACATTGCAAATTGATGATGACGTCTTTACAAATCCCGCTGTTGTCGCGGGATTCATCGACGGAACCGCCTTCACATATGATGCCGTAGCCGCCTCCTGTCGCGCAGCTTGCATGTCGTATTTGGCCGCGGGCGGCGCGAGCGCTTCTAATCAGGATGTATCTACTCCAGTTTTTAACGGGGAGGACCGCAGACCTCTCTGGCTCCGCGGCGACGCGCTCGGCGCCCAGCTCAAGGACATGGTCGACTTTCCTTTCAGCGGAACCTCGGGCAAGGTCCAATTTGACGCCGAAACCGGTTCGAGAGTCCCCGAGACAGCCTCCTTTGTCTTGCAAAGTATTCACATCGATCCTGATACCCTCGTCGCCAGAATGAAAATGGCCGGAGATTGGAAGTACAATTGGACACTCGCAGACGACCTCATCTTCCCTGGCGGCGCACAAACTGCCCCGCTGCAAATCGATTTGCCTTTCGAGGACCAAAATATTGTTTCTCAGGGCCTTGTCGCATTTGCATACGCTCTTGTAAGTGTTGTTTTGCTGCTCTGCATCGCTTTGGGCGGATGGGTGCGTCTCAAACGTCGAACTCCCGTTGTGCGAAGAGCTCAGCCCGAATTTCTTTACCTTTTCCTCCTGGGCATTGCCATCGCCGCGCTCAGTCTCGTATCAATGGCCTATACGGTCGACAAGACGTCAGGGGACCCCTCTGCGGACCTTGCGTGCAACACATTCACCTGGTTTCTCAGTCTCGGCTCGACAATCACCGCCACATCAATCGTGCTGAAACTGTATCGAATCATGCGCATCTTCCACAATCCGAGTCTCCGTTTGCTTCTCATTACGGCAAGCTCTCTTTTCAAGGTCATGGCCTCGGTTCTCTTGCTCAACACCATTTTATTGGCGATCCCGACGGCTGTTGAGCCTGCAAGGTGGGAGCGCATTGTCGTCAAGACTGACGCCTTTGAGAATCCGCTCGAGAGTCACGCAACCTGTGTTTATGCTGGGGGCCTCGTCGGACGCACATGTCTTTGGCTGCTGCTCGTTTTCCACCTGTCTCTCTATATTGTGGGCGCGTCTATTGCGTACCGAGTGCGCGACGTGGACAGTTCCTTTCAGGAAGGGAAAACCTTGGCGATCGCAGTCATTTGGCAATTTCAGCTCTACCTCCTTGCAGCACCCATTCTCTTGGCCGTGAGCGCAACCGAGACGCGAATCAAGTTTCTCATTCTGTGTTTCGCCATTGGCCTCGCCAACATCTTTGCGCTTCTCTTTGTCATGGGACCCAAGGTCCATGCCGTCGCGTACCACATGGAGGACATACAAGAGCGACGTCTTCTGCGCCAGCCTCGCAAACATCAGAAACTTCGCAAGTATGCTTCCCCAAAGCGAGACAAGTCCGATCGAAGCTCGCTCGAGGACGCCTCGCGTGAATGGAACTCGCCAGCTTCTAAAGCCGCCGCATTGCAGCCTGCCGACGAGTCTTCCACGGAGAGTCCGCCGGGATTCGAGGCATCCAAAATGGCGCTCCTTGCGCAGCGGCCAAGTGGTGTCGACTGCGACCCTTGTCCAGAATCATCCCAGCACCTGCAAAATGGCAGATACGACACGTCTCCACTGGACGCTACCGTTCCTTTGCCGCCGTCTGAAGTTTCTCCGCTCAGCAGAGTGCATCGGCCCAATTCAATCCAAGAGGACTTTGAGTTGACAATGGACGATGATGACGACGACGATAACGACGACGATGACGATGACGGCGATGCGCAGCTTCGACTCATTGCCATTGCGCGCGACCACGGGGCCAGCGAGCTGGAGTCATCCATTTCTATTACCAAAAACGACGAGGGGCGTCTCGAGCTCGCATAGAGCTCGCATAGCGCCGCACGATTTTTGGAGCATCGCACAATGATTGTATTCTATGAAAAATCTGTTTTATATGAATGTAAAACGAAGACCAATACGCGGTCGAATGCTTGGCCCAGCCGATCTCGTATGATTCTTACTTGCAAGCTTGTTGACGAAACGCGAAAGTCAACCGAGGTCAGCTTTCCCTTGAAGGACAATACGTTCACGAGTCTCGACGTTTGCCAAGTCCTGACTTCCTCATGGCTCGCTCGCTACAATATGAAAATGTAATCAGTTCGTTGCTAGTACTATCAAAGTAATCTCTGTTAGTCCGATACGCTTGCTCGTCGTCACGTAGTTTCCTTTTAAAAGGACAATATGTTCACGAGTCTCGACGTTTGCCAAGTTCTGACTTCCTCATGGCGCGCCAGCTAAACTTTATTGTAATCAGTTCGTTGTTGGTACTATCAAAGTAATCTCTGTAAGCTCAATGCGCTTGGTCGTCGTCATGTGGTTGGTTGGTTGGTTGGTTGGTCACCTAGGCACCATCATCATCATCATCATTGTCTTCGTCTTCGTCTTCGTCTTCGTCGGCATCGATACCCTCCGTTGTAGGTGATGTTGCGCCGCCCCAAAGATACGCTGCAATGTCCACATCGCTGCTATTGTAGCTGCTATCGCTTGCGAGCAAATCTTCAAACGAAGGCTTGCTTAATTCGAGGCATCGAGTTCGCCTGTTCCTGATCTTGAAGCAGCATGCGTATCCATCAAGTTCAGTGTTCGAGCAGCATGTGCGTCCTTCATCAGAAAATCTGACACCATAGCAGCAACGCTCTCCACCCTCTATATTCCTGCAGCAAGAACTTTTTCTACAATTGAGTATGCAGCCGTTTGTCTTGCACTTCTTCGGTGTCGGGCTCGGCGTTGGGGCCTCTGTCTCCGCTTTTCCAACAACCGTGTTATTCAAGAGATTAGCGAGATTCAAGCCAGTACCGTTGGGCTCGCTCACCACGTCACGAAAGCCTGCGTGCACATAGAGATTGAACCAGTCGCTTGCTTCCTTTTCAACATCGCGATCGACCACATAGCAGCGATACGAGTCCGAGGTACCCTCGACCACCTCTGTAGGTACCTCGTCAAAAATGAGAAAACAGATGCCCTCGTCCACATCAAGATTAATGTCGTATGCTCGGCACAATGGGTCCTGTGTGCACAGAGAGGAGCAAGCAGCAGCTCCACAAAGGCCCACATTGTTGAACCCAGAAGGCCCGCAACGCTGAACGCGATTCGATGAGTCCGAAACTGCACACATGCCGCCTTCTCCAGAGGTGGACTTGACTTCGACAGCTTTGGAGTTGAGTGCAGCGCTTTCCGAACGCCCATAGCAGGTGGTTGACCCGTCAGCAGAACCGTCCTCGACGAGGGGAGGCGCCTCCAAGGAGAGACCAACGGAAAAGCTGGGATAGGATTCGTTGTTGGTTCCTCCCAAGCGTCTCAGATCAGGAATAGACGAGAACTCTGGACGGAGCATCAGCTTGCAGGCCTTGGATTTGTTGTGATATTCGATACCTGCGCATGTTGCAATACTGTTACAAATCGCCGCGCATTCTTGATGCGAGCAATCCCTACAGCGGTGGAAGCGCTCGAGCTCGAGACAATAGCTTGGGCAGTCTGAATTCTCGTCTCGGGACGAGCAAGGGCAAATATCCGCGTTTGGGTAGAGTGAGCACGAGCCAGAAGACGGCTGAGAGAGGTCCACCACGTCGATTGAGGGCTTGACAACGAACGCGTCGTCTGGGGAGTTGTACTTGAGGTACGCAAGGATAAAGTTGCAGGCTGAGGGCGGATTGATGTCTTGGACGAGTGGGAGAAAAGGAATCGAGTAGTTGCCTTCTGGCAAGGGGATGCGCGCTGCAATATCACCAGCGACATAGAATTGGATATCTGTCCAGGTATCATTCTCGAGCTGTACGGGATTGACGCAGGCAAATTCGACGGGTTCTTCCTCGTCAAGGTCCTGAAGACTCCTTCGAGATGCCACTTGCCTTGTATATGAGTCGCCAACTTGCTTCCAGCAGCAGCGCACCTTTTCAAAGTCTTGTCTGGCACATCGTTCGTACTTGCGCACCATGTATAGCTGCTCCACGCTAGTGAATGGAGCAATGCTCCTGATGAGATTCTTGCTGGCCCAGTTCACGCAATCTTCCCGCCTGTCGCTCGGCTTATAGTCGCACGTGTCCACAATGTGGCCAACTCGCTTGGACCCGCACGAAGCCGCCGCCTCGATCTGGCTCACCTGAAGGAGCCCCAGGGTGAGCACCACGAGGGCCAAGACGCTGCCCTTCATCATCATCTTGGTCAAATACTCGAGATGCGGATTTGCTGTGGCTCCAATCAATCATTCACTGTCAATCATTCGTCGCTCGCGGGCCAGTGTCTGCTGGCTTGTTTCCTCGTTCCCTCCATTTTGTCCTTGCGCGTCGGATCTTGGCTCAGCCTGAAGCTGCGCCTGCCGCCACCCACGCACGTCGTGAGCGCGCTCTTTCTTTACATGCTCGCCAACAAGACAGTGGGTGTGCGAAAGAGTGCGTGCTGTCCCACGCAAAGACTTTCTTTGTGAGGAGATGCCACGGCACGTGACGGTGGCGGCCCGTGACCAGCCCGCCAGCCCGCCAGACAAACAGACAGACAGACAGACCTCTTGACGGCCTGACGTGAGGAAAGGTAGGCCGCTCGACTTGCACAGCACAGGCTCGAGCCGCTTCCGGCCTCGCCCGAGCCGGCGCGGACGTGTCAAGGGCGGACGGTGAACAGAGATGTGATGCGCATGGCACCATCCATGCTCAACGCCGAGCGAGCGCTCTCACGAGGGTGGGGACCCGGAGACGCGAGCTCGAGCTTGAGCGACGGACAACGCGAGAACCAGAATCGATGGCCAAGATGGCGCCCAGTCAGCCAGCCAGCCAGCCAGCACAAGCAACCAGCACGCGCCAGACGACAGAGAGCCTCCGGCTCCGAGTAAGCCAAGTAAGTCTTCCTCGCACTCCTTCCACATCCCCTCAGGTTCGTCGAGCTTGGATGGGCCCGCGGCGGTATAGGCGCAACGCGACTGCCACAACTTGAAGAGGGAGGTCGCTTCGCGATCGGCAAGATCGCGACAAGCTTCGGCCAGCGGCCAGCTTGCTACGCTTTCTGGATGTCGGCGAGCAAGCATGCGAGCTCGGACGAGACGGAGCTTACTGTGGCCCGAAGACTTCATCGTGCCTGCCGCCCTTTAATGTGCGTGCGTGAGGCAGGCAACTTTGAAGAGCGGCGCTAGCCGTGCGAATGCCAGCAGCGAGAACGCGACGAAGACGATCGGACGACGTCAGAATCGATCACACCAACCGGCCAGCGCTAACGTTACAAGAATGATGCGAGTTGCCAGCTGTTTCACGAGCCGATAAAGATCATTTGCAGCATGATGGATGAGAGGATGTCATGGATGAGCAGAGTCTGTCGGTCAGGATTCGAAGATAAAGAAAGACTCGAAGCCAAAGAGAAAAGATTAAGCGGCAAAATGAAAACTTGCAAACTTTTTTCCTTTGCAAATTTATGGCCTTTGCGTCACGCACGTACGCAGATACATCTCAAGTGCCAACCCGCTTTTTCGTTCAATTGAGGAAAACCCAACGTAATGGGCGCAAGCCTTCGGATTGTGTCACAATACAAAACAAACTCAATGTGAGAAAGCAAGCAATCATGCATCGGTGTCGTCCTCCTCAGTAAATACCTTTTGCTGCTCTGTAGCGGATTGCTTAGACTTTAAGGAAAGCCTGTTCCCAAGCAAGCTCGAGGTGCGTCGACTTATTCGTTTTCGTAAAGATTCACGTTTTTCTGGGACGTGTATTGTTTCAGCAACTTGAGCAAACGTGGAATCCGAGACCGCCGCGGAGACATTCACCTCGGGCTCAAACACCTCGGTGCCATCAAGAGAAAGCTTTAAAGCGCCTGTTTCCAGATCCCAAAGCCGTACGCTTCTGTCTCTCGATCCACTGACAATCTCCGTGCCCACAACAGAGACTGAGCTCACAACATCCGAATGGCCTTCCAGTAAGCGCAGCCTCTCTCCACTGCTGGCGTTCCAGACGCTGACGGTCTTGTACTCTGAGGCAAGAACGATGCGGTCTCCCGTGAGCGCGATTGCCCTGACCCAGCCTCCGTGTGCATGAACGACGCGCACGCGATCAAAGGATGGCACGTTGTAGACTCTAACTCTTGCGTCCATTGACCCGCTTACCATGCGATGGCCGTCAATGGCGACAGCCCATACCGAGTCAGTCGCGTCTTGTAGAATGTGACGTTCAATACCGGTCTCCCGCTCGAAAACGCAAACGGCGCCGCTGCTCAGCCCCGCTACGAGCAAGTTGTCGTGCGTGGCAAGCCCGTACGCCAGCGCCCTCGTGGGGATCGTTCTCGTGCACGTGCCGTTGGCCTTGTCCCAACATCGAATAGTCCAATCATAAGATCCCGATAGCAAAGCATCGTCATCGAGGACAAGGCTGCAGACAGTACCGGTGTGGCCCTCGAGCGTGCATGTGATGGTTCCGGAGGACGAATCGACGAGGAAGAGGCCGCCGTCGTAGGCCCCAACGGCAACCAACATGCCGTGCGCGGCCACTGCAAAGGGTTCTAAGTCGTTGGGCATGATCAACTCCAGAACAAGAGTACCGTCCTCTTTGTTCCACGCGCGCAAGAACTTGTCACCGCAGACAGCAAAGACGTGATCCGCGGTCTGGGCCACGCACCACACGTAGCTCCGGATGCGGCCCATGGCGGCCGGCTCCGATTGGTAGGCTGACGTTCTGTCCACGTCAACCTTGCGACAGCGACAAAATCCACGCCGCGTGCCTTAGGGTTGTGCCATGTTCGAAGCCACGAAGCCGCCGCAAGCAAAAGCGTTCAAGCCACTCTCCTCCCTCTTCAAGAGAAGAGGTCGATGAAAGGAAGAGCAAGCAAAAGCAAGCACTCGCCTTTTTGTTGCAGTGTGATTTGTCCCATGATGAAAGGAGACTGGAAATTCTTTTCATTCTTTCCTTCCGTGAGAGCTATGGGGATCCTGCTGGATCCAAAAGGTCTTCCTGACTCGCTTGGTTCCCTGCAGGCTTGACTGGATCAAGAAGACCGCTCGTTGGGGCCGAGCCGGTAGAGACGTCCAAAGAAGCGGCCATCTCGACAAATGTTCCAGGTGCTACAGCAGACTTTGGAAAGGTCTTCTTGTATAACAAACTGACGACGCGCTCTTGCGATAGCAAAATTTCGAGCAGTTTTTCGCGGTCTTGCTCGCTAAAGTCTTCCATATCAATCGCGTCCTCGGCACCAAGAGACGACACGCTATCTTGCATTTTGACAGATCCATGAGTGCTACTGAGCTTGCTTCCGTTTGAGGTGACCCGTTGTCGGTGGCGAATAATGTTGGTGCGAACGTCCTCGACACACCTCCGCAAGAGAACTTCG
This sequence comes from Aurantiochytrium sp. KH105, assembly GCA_003116975.1. Classification (NCBI taxonomy): domain Eukaryota; class Bigyra; order Thraustochytrida; family Thraustochytriidae; genus Aurantiochytrium; species Aurantiochytrium sp. KH105. The sequence goes on from BGKB01000035.1 coordinate 238,616, forward strand.
AGCTGCGTTCTTGACTTGAGGTCCGCCGAGTACGCGTTTCGAACCTTTTGCAGATTTTTGCGTTCTGTGTCCAAAAGCTTCTTCAAGCGCTTAATGATCTCCTTGTAGCGGACCTCTTTGTCCGCTGCGTGCCCGGCCGAAAGACTCGTCACTGCGTCCGTCAAGGACGACATGTTGTCAATGATTGGGGATCCCGCCTGCATCATGACGGATCCGCGACCCGCAGGTGGGAGCAAAGAAGAATTACTTGCTTTTCGCCCTCCTACGCCAGAGACGTTGCCTGCTACGGATCCCGGCCCAGCCGAAGGACCATTGCCTGGCAACGTGGTAATTTTCTGTGTCATGGCTTGCTTCTTGTACGCCTGAAGAGCCTCGAGCTCTTCATCACGCTTGACGAGAGCATCCTCTTTGTTTTGAATCTCTTGACGCAACTGTACATTATCCTTCTTCACAGTGACCAGTTGGCGGATCAGGAACTCGCGATCATCCTCTTGGGTCTTGAACTGCGATTTAAGTCGCGTATTTTCCTTTTGCAAGCTTTGGTTCACGCGCTCGAGTCGATCGGCCATCTCTTTGGCCCAGTCCAACCCGCGTTCGAGCTGACGGTTCTTTTCAATCCACGAAGAAGCGCCTACGTCTGCTTTGCTCTTTTCGACTTCGAGTTCACTTTGAATATCAAAGAGTCGCGCGCGAAAGGCTCGCAAGAGGTCGCGTTCTTGGTCCTGCAAGACTTTTGCTGTGCTGTCCTGTACGTGCTCGATATTTTTCATGAGCTGTTTGTGCAAATCACGAATGTTGCCAATGCGCTCGTCGCCTTCCATCCAGTTAGTCCTGCCAGCGTTGACGGCCTCGAGCTCAGCTTCGAGAGACTCAATTCGCGCTTCATACTGGCGTTGTCGTCGAATGTAGGACTCTTGTCTTCGTTTGAGATCAGCCTGGAGGGCCTCGATTGACGCTGCGCTCCCCGATGATGTCGCTGTACCCGAGGCTGTCGCCGATGCACTTGGCAACTCTGCGCCCGCATCTGCGGCGGCATTGAGCTCGTTTCGGAGCGCTGCGATGCGCGCGTTCACTTGCTGGTCTCGCGCGCTTGCCATCGCGCTCTTGCTGTATTTTACGCCTTTGCTCTTCGCGCCTTTCGCTTTGCCTGCGCGAGCGCGCTAGCGTGTGAGGACGATCAGCCCCGCTACGCTGCGAGCTCAATCGATCGACGTTTCTGTTGCTGACTGTCGTGCTCGTTGTGTTCCCTCGCGGCACGATAGATGATCCAAACTTGTACACATACAATCAACAAGGGAAACAAACCATCAGAAATAGAGACAACCCTCACAATCAGTGATGCTGGGAAAGGAAATATAGGGGCGCGCGCTCGGCAAGTCGCTCGGGTCGAAAGCGTACGCGCACGTGCGTATGTACATATCTCCTTCCTTTTGTGCTCTTTCCGCATTTTTTCCCCCTTTCATAGATGTGCGCATCTAAAACGGTGTGTACCAACGGATCTATCAATCTGATGGGAACACGGGGAATTGGCCCTTGTGTGCAACCGCCGCGACCCAAGAAATCGATCCCAGTCCGCAGATACCAGAAAAACTTAGGGCCCTGGGCAGCGCGAAGCGACCTCGCGGCAACCGCCGCCGGCGCGGACCTCAATCAATCGATCATTTGTTGGAGGGAGACGTCGAGCAAGCAGGAGATCTTGGCCACCAGCCAGCAAACTGAGAAAGGAAGGAAGCGAGCGGCCAACGGCGATCGCGAGACCGAGCGAGAGCAACGCGAGACGAGCGTGAGTGGCAAAGCGACGAGCGAGTAGGGACAAGCGTCGCGTGAGCAAGCGAGCAACCTCGTCTCTGCTCCCAATCTTTGGCGGGGCTTGCAACGTCAGTCAGGTGCTTTTTTGTCGTTGGCACGCTTGACCCCAACACAATGTTTAGCAAGTCCAAGGTGCAGCGGTTCTGGGAGGAAAAGGGCAAGAACCCGAGCTTGGGTCCCGGAGCATACGATGTTGACAAAGCAGACACGGCGCTGCGGTCCAAAGCATACCAGAACGTACCTCTGAGCGCCACCGCCCGATGGCACGAGGACGATGACGATGAGAACCGTGGACCTGGTTATTACAATGCCTCCAAACCGGGCGAAGACCCAATGGCAGACGCTAAAGCTGTACGTAAGCCAAGGCCACCAAGCTTTCGTCGACTAAGCGGAGCCAACCTTGCGAACACGCATGCCAGCGTGCATGGACCCGCCGGGGAGCGTCCCTTCGACTTTGACGTCCCACAGGCTGCCGAGTCCGAGACGGATCGTCTACGAAAGAGGCTTCGGAACGCCCTTTTGGAGAAGGACAATCTCGCACGACAAATGAAAGCGAGCATGTCGCGAGCTCGCGTGCTTGAAACGCAGCTTGCCGACGCTGCAAAGACGGTGGAGAAGGTCCCAACGCTTGAGCGCCAGGCCCGCAGGGCTTCACGCGCAGCCCTCGCCGCAGCTGCTGCAGGAGCTGCCGTCCGCAAACACTGCGCACGAGCCGAGGAGGAAAAACACAGCGCACAAGAGCGCGCATCTGCGCTTGAGTTCGCCCGCATCCGTGCGTCCGTGGAGCTTTGCCGTTTGCAAAAGCAGCACTTTCTCCTTCAAAATGCTGCACTTGCGCAGCGCGACGCGGCTGTGGATCGCGAATGGGAGTTCTCATGGGGCATTCACGATACAATCGAGCGCAGCAACGAGGTGATTGAGAGGCAGGAGGAGGAAATCCTTCAACAATCGGCACTTTTGCAGGATACGGCCGGAACCGAAGCGTACATTGCGTCGCTCAAGGAGGAGATCGAGCTTTTATCACAAGAAAACCTCGGCTTGGTTGCGGAGGCGCGCACGGCCAACGACGAAGCGAGCCGCTTAAGCACGCAGCTAATTGATTCGCAAGCCGCCTGCGAAAAGGAAAAGAAGCGCGTTCGCGAGCTGAAAAGCAGGCTGCAGACCGCGGAAGCAACCATCAAGGAAAAGGTATCATCGACGCAGGATCTGTTGAAACAGCTTTGCCTCATTACAGACGCGTGCCAGCGCAAAATCAAGGAAAAAGGCGAGCTCGCAGACCGATCTCGCGCTGCCGACGAACAGCTCGCTCAAATCGAGGCCACATCAGCCTCGCTGCAGTCCCGCTTCCAGGCTCGCGAGGAGGAACTCCTGAGCAAGGTGCAAGAATCCGAAGCGATCATGGCCGAAGCGCTCTCCGACGCTGCTGCGCAGATTGCCTGCCTCGAACGCGATCTGTCCGAGTCGCGCGAATCCATGGAAATCGTGTGCACCGAGCACGCAGAGAAGAACCAGGCCGTGGCCCACCTTGAGGAACAGCTGAAATCCGCAAAAGACGACCTCGAATCTCACCGTGCTCGGGAGCAGGACCTTCGTGCTGAGGTAGAAGCGTCTGTTCAGGCGCACACCACGCTTCGTGAAACGGAAGCAGACGCCAAACGCCAGCTTGCCGCGCTTCAAGAAATTGTACATGCTGAACGCTGCAAGAGCGAGGCCGCCGCCAAAGAACATGCGCAGAGCGCGCAAGAGCTCACGCAAGACCTTGCCGAGGCGGAGCGTGTGGGATGCGAGTACCGAGAAAAGCTCGAGCTGGCCGAGGCCGCATTGTGCAAATTAAAGGAGGATTCGGCCGAGGTTCAAACAGACCTCGAGGGCCGCATTGCATGCCTCGAGAAGGCAATTTCCGAGCATGAGAGCACGAGCCGCGAAGCCGAGCATGCTTGGGAAGAAGAAACACGTGCAAAGGCTGAACACGTTGCCGAACTCAATCGGGCGCTGGCATCGACGCGATCCACGCTTTTGCAGCTCGAGTCGAATCAAAAGGACCTCGAGCTTGAAATCACTCAACGCCAAGAAGTCGTGGTCAGGCTACAAAACGAGGTGGAAGAACTGACGGCCAAGGCACAAGAACAGATGGAAATGGCCAATCAGGCGCGCACAGAGGCCGGTGCCTGGGAAGCCCGAGCACAAGAGGGTGTCGAACGGGTCTCATCCTTGGAAGCTTCCCTCACCACTTCAAAGCAGGACTTGACGTGCGCTCTGGGAAAGGTCGCCTCGCTGGAGGAAGACGTTGAGACCTTTAAAGCCCGTGCTCGCGAACTCGACGAGGCTTTTCAAGAGGTGGACACGGAGCAAGCTCATACCATCGCTGCAATGGATGCGATGGCTGAACGCTTTGAGCTTTGCTTCGATCGGACCCGTCCAAGCGATCTTGTGCGTGGCGTTGTAGAGGTGCGTGACAGTCTTGCGCAACAGCTGGATTGTCTTCGCGAAGAGGTCGCTATAAGCAAAGAGACAATCAAGAGCCTGGAAGGTGAGCGGGATGGCTTGCGACAGGAAAAGGTGGACCTCGAGGCGCGGCATCTTGCGGCGACGGCGCACAAGGACTCGCTCTCGCAGCATCACGCAGAGCTCCTCGAGCGCGCACGCGTTCTGGAGCGATCAAACGAAGAGGCACACGGTCAATTGAGTGCGCTTGCGTCCGAGCTGGACGAGACGCGCCGCCGCGAAGATGCGCTCGGACTGCAGATCGAAACTCTTTGCAGTGAGGCGGACGGCAAAGAGGCGACGCGACAAAAGCTTGCAGACGAAAAATCGAAGCTTGAGGGCGAGAAAGAGACGCTAGCGACCAAGGTGGTTGCTCTCGAGGAAGCCTTGAGCGTTGCGAGCGACAATTACGAGACTGCCCAAGCGGAAAAGACAGCGGTGGAGCAGCGCGCAGAAACGCTCGAGTCGGCGCGTGTAGAGGCCACGCAGCGGGCAAGCGAATTGGAGGATCAACTGCAACGCATTTACGAGGAGCTCGAGGCTTCCCATGAGGCCCGGCAAGGCCTCGAAGCAAGGAATGAAGAAGCCATGGGACACATCAAGACGCTCGAAATGGAGCGAGACGAGGAGCAGGGGGTGCAGGACGAGCTGCGCCAAGAACTCAAGGCGCAATGCGAGGCGCTGGAGGCACGTTGCCAGGCGCTGTCAGCTCTGGAAAAGGAACGCGCTGAAGAGCACGAGGCCCAAACTGAATTGCGTGCGCAATTGACCGCACAATGTGAGACGCTCGAGACGCGATGCGAGGAATTCTCGGCGCACATGGCATGTTTAGAGGCTACCCGGGCCCAGGAGCAAGCAGCTAGTGAGGCTGCATGTGATGCGTTGCGTCAAAGGTGCAGCGAGCTGGAGGCTCGCACGGAGGCGCTCGACGAGCTGTCGGCGGCCCACGAAGCATTACGTCGAGAATATGAGGAGGGCCAGCGTGCGCTGGAGTCTGCCCGTGAGGCATGCCAACATTCCGAGAGCGCATTGGCGGCCAAGCAGCGCGTGGTGGAGCACCTGTCAGAACGCGTTGATGATCTTGAGAAAAAGTCGAGCGGCGTGGACCCTGAGCATGTGGATCGACTGAAAGCAATGGTCCAGACCCTGCACGAGCAACTGGACGCGGCAACTGGCAAGGAGAGCGCGTTGGAGGCGCAAGTTCACGTGTATCGCGTGAAGCTCGCAGAGAGCAATTTGTTGGCCTCTGACATGGACTCGCGAGACAGCGAGCTGGCGTTGACCAAGACTGAGCAAGAGAAGGCGCGCGCGGAGCTTGCGCGTCTGGCGTCGGAGAACGCTGCATTGACGGGTCATCAGAATTTGCGGCAGAAGATCCAGCACTTGAAGCAGGTGAAGCTGGAGCTTGCGGATTTGCGCATGCAGAACGCCAAGTTGCAAACTTTGGTGAAGCGCAAGGACAAGCGGATCGAGTCGCTTTCGCAGACGGTGCAGCAAGCGCTTGGGGGTCTGGCCACAGGCACGTCGTCGGTGCTGGGACGTCGTGGGCCAGCGGAGGAGACCTTTACGCGCCTGTCGCGCCCGACACGGCGCAAGAGCGTTTCTGTGGCAAGTTCGTCATTTTCCTCGCGTTCTTCTACGGCCTCCGCGTCGAGGTCCCCAGTAGCGCAGAGCACCAAGAGCCTTTCGTCGCTGTCGAGATCGCCCGTCGCTTCACGCCTTGGAGACTTTTCATCATCAGAGTAAACGTATCAAGCAATATCTTGGCTTGGCTTGGCTTGGCTTGTCTTGGCTTGTCTCACCAGCAACCAGTGCAAACAAACAAACATCGTAACAAACAATAAAATTACACATTTCTGCTGCCCATGCCATGCCATGCCATGCCATGCTAGCCATACGATGCAAAGGCTGGCTGGGTTGCTGCAGCTAGCTGGCTGGCTGGCTGGCTGACTGGCCCGGGTGAAGCGAAGCGCAATAAATGCGCAACGACCAAAGAGCGTGTCGATCCACACCGCCCTATCCCACCGCTCGGAACGAGTACGATGGCGTGTGCAGGAAGGCGTTTGCGTGCGCACAGCTCCAGGCTCTCTCGCCCTCCCCCTCAGATCAGGCTGCACCTCTCCAGCCCCTCCTCCCGCCCTGGTCTGCTCCGCCCAGCCGCGCCAGCGCCCGAGCCTGCGGCGGCCTTCTCCGACTCCTTCCTGCGCACGCCGGCGGCTGCACTGCGAGCTGCAGTGGCTGCACCGATCGCTGTCGCTCGACGAGCCGAGCGCACGTGCAGCGAGGGCTCGAAGAGCTCGAGGTCGCTGTCTTTCACACACCCTGCCAGAGCCGGCACGGACGAGCAGCGGTCGCAAGGCATTGTAGAGCAAGCAAGGCGCTCCACAATGCTCTGCAGCTGCGGCTGCTAGAAGCGCATGTGGCGCGAGAAGAGGGCCGCGAGGAGGGCGAAGGAGGCGGCGCTGGAGAAGAGGGTGAGCGAGACGGAGACGGCCGCGGAGGAGGACGCGGAGAAGAAGTCGCTGGCGGGGTCGGAGCCGGCGGGGAAGGAGTAGGTCACGGAGAAGAGCGGGACGGGGACCAAGGCGGCGAAGAGGAGCGCAGCGAAGAAGTACTTGCGCCAGTGTGGGCAGCACGTGCCGCGCCATGGACGGGCTTGCTGCTGCGGCTTGCCGCGGCGCCATGCCATGCCGAGCCACGCGCGGCCGCGCCGGAAAGCTCGGAGAGGAGGAGAAGGAGGAGGGCTCGGCGCCGGGGCGGGCCTCGACAGCCAGGTGCAGCAGCGCCGTCGACGCGTGCGCGCCCCGGCAGCGGCCTGCACCTGCTTGCGGCCGCGCGCCCGCCTGCACCTGCACCTGCAGGCCATCGCTCGCTGGCCGGGGTGCAGCAGCACGTGCAGCTAGGCTACTTCTAATAAGCCTTTGTGCGTGTCGTGCCAGGGTCGGGCAACTTGCAGCAGCAGCTGGCTGCTGCTGCTGCTGCTGCTGCTGCCCTCCCGCCAACAAAGTGCCTTGGCCTTGGCAAGTGGCCACGGCGGGACTCGGTGTGTGCACGCACATGATTTACTACTAACGGCTACAGCGCGATCGACACGACAGGGTCCATCTGCACCGCGCCCTCGCGGCGGCCAGCAGCCACAGCCAGCTGCAGCCACCAGTTGGGCCGCCGCGGGACGCGCGCTTCCCCGCGGCCGCAGCTGCAGCCGGCTCTGGCTATGCCTTTCCCTTGTTTCTCGTCCCTCACCTGCACGTGCTCAGCCATGCCATGCCATGCCAGCTGCAGATCGGAGGACTCGGAGACCACAATACTCGCGCGTGGCTCATTTGCCGCATCGCATGCGCGGCGCAGCGGCCACAGAAATTCCGACGAGGACGGGACGAGAGAGACCGCCTTGGGCGGAGGACCGCATGTTTTATTGTGCGCGCGCTCCAGGCCCGCGCTCGCTCCGACGGTCGGTCCAGGTCGGCCGATGCGCCATGCTGATGCAGGCGATCGGATTTTAATCGATCGATCGGACAGTCGGCCGCGAAGGACAGTTGCATCGCGCTTGCGCTTGCAGTTCGTTGTGCTGGGTTGCTTCCCTTGCCAGGCCAGCTTCATGTCCGTGCAAGTCGATTTTTGTTGGTTCTGCGAAGGCTCGTCCCGGTCGAGGTGCTCGAAGGGTCGATCGAGCGCGACGCGCTGGGGACCCGGAGCGGGACACGCGGTTATGATTGATTGGTGGCGGCGGCGGCGGTGGAGGGTGGTGTCATGTGGTGCCGTGCCGTGATGGCAGCTGCGCAGATTGGACGTTTGGGCCATCAGCAGCTGCAGCAGCAGCGGGGTCTGTCAAGCGATCTTGGCCGCAGATCGTGCTTGACAGACGAGTGGGTGCGGCCAACCAAGTCAACCAGGCCTAACATACATATTACTGTAAATACCAATGTCGCCGGCGTCTGTTCGTTTGTCGTCACGATGAGGAGGGGCGGAGTTGCAGCAACCAACTTGAAGTGCAGGGAGGCGGTGCGCGAGAATCTCCTCGCCTCGCGGAACTTGTGGTTTGTCCGCAGGCACGGGCCTGGATTGATACGGTTCTTGTCGCGCAAAAGATTCGTCGAGCGACCAGCAGCATTGCAGCGACCAGCGAGCGCTCCATCGACCACTCGGCCGGTCGATAGATCGGTCGATCAATCGATCGCTGTCAGTCCACAGGCACCCAACTATATGCATGCATGCATGCGTGCGTGCAGTGCAGACGCGTACATGCACCATGCACCCTTCGTCGCTGTCAGACCTCGCGACGCTGCGTCGTGCGTCTTGACCCCAACATCTCTTGTCGTCACGTCGTCCCGGTGGATCTTCGGCTGCCGGTGGATGGACAGACGGCAGAGAATACGACGACGAGCGCGACAGCGTTGGACACGAACTCCCAAGGCCGGTGGCAGGATCGAGATCGGGAGCGCGAGCGACTGCGACCGAAGGGTTTGGAGCGCAGAGGACACCGCGACCGGGACGGGGAGGATTGAGAGGAAGGAAAGTATGAAGGAAGGAAGGAAGGAAGGAGTAGGAGTAGAAGGAAGGAGTGCAATGAAGGAAGGAACTTGAAGGGAAAAAGGAAGGATGAAAGGGAGGAGATCAGATCAAGAAGGGACAAAGGAGGAAGCAAGTTGGTGGGTAAAGCTGTGTTTGATTGATTGACCGGTTGGGTGATTGACGCGACTCGACTTGGTTGGTTGCAGGGTTGAAGGCCGCGCGAAGCGAGTCCTGCCCGCACGTACGCACGAGCGAACCGAACGCGAGACCTCGCTCGAGATGCGGCGCAGCGACGGCTGCTGCTGCGGCGGGGGCTGCTGCTGCTGCTGCTGCTCCTTGCGTAGGTTTGGGTCGAGGGCTGAGATCGCGAGGACGAGCACGCATGCGCGCGAGCGTGTCGGTCACTTGCGCGTGAATGTGAGAGAATGTGAACGCGAGTGACAGTGAGCACCGGTGCACACGCTGGCGGCGGGGCAACGGAGGGAGCGACCAGTCCCTGTCCCTCGGGCCGTTGCCACTCCGGGCTGCCGCGCCGCGCCGTGCGGTGTCGTGCCACACCGTGCCAGCGGTGGGCGGGGTGAGACAAGCCACAAAGGCGATCGAACTAACTAACAGTATACAACTAACTGTAACGCGAGCGCGCAAGAAAGAAAGGGGGAAAAGAAGGGGAGCGCAAGCAAGACGAAAAAAGCGAGCAGCAGCAAGCAAAGAAAGCGAGCGTGGCAGCGCCAGCTCCGGCAGACAGACAGACAGACACATAGACTCCGGAGGCCGCGCGAGCGGAGCGCCAGCTGCGCTGCCTGGACCTGCCGGCTTGCTTTCGCGCGGCCCCGCCCGCCGGCAGCTCGGCCGCTCAAGTGCGCGCGGGGGGACACGTTTGGGCTGCTCAGGTCGGCCGATTGACCGTCCGTCCAATCGGCCGATTCTTCGAGCTCGAGAGAGCCTGCGCGCCGCGGTGGACTCAACTCGAAGGCTGGAGCCGCGCGACCTGGCGGCAGCTGCGACGCGAGGCGGGCGCAGCGAGGCCTGCAGCCGCATCGCCGGACCCGCGCGGCGCGTGGACCGGCTCGCGGCGCGGGGCGTCTGTGCATGCCTCCATCGCATCGAGCATCGTTGATCGTGGCCACGCAAGAAGAAGCAGCTGCGAAGGCGAACGTGAGGACCGAGACAACGCAAGACAAGCAAGACACGCAAGATCTGAGGACCAGGACCGGCGGGACGAGGAAAGGCCTAGGCGAAGCCAGACAGGCAGGAAAGACGCCCACGTCCCGGTTGCCGGGCTTCTGCGGAGCCGGCGTTGCTTGCCTAGCTCGATTTTGAACTTGAACCTTTTGCCCGCGTCTGGTTTCTCCCCTTCAGCCCTTCGCTCGGCCGGCGCCGCGGCGCGTGGGCGCGGCCCTCTCCCTCCCCTCCCGCACGCACGCAGCGCGCGCAGCGCAGCGTAGCGCGCGCAGCGCAGGCGAGGCCGCCCGCGCTCCGCTGCGCGCGACCGCTGTGCTCTTCATTCTTTCTTTCTTTCCTTCTTTATTTCCTTCTTTCTTTCCTTCTTTTTCCTGTTTTTCACTACCGAGTCAAGAGTCGAGCCGCGCCAGCTCGCACAGAAAGAAGGAAAGAAGGAAAGCAAGCAAGCAAGCAAGCAAGCGAGCAAGAAAGCAGAGCCAAGCCCGTCGTTGACCCATCCACTCCGCCCCGCTCGCGCGCCTCGCTGCCGCCCCCGCGCGCCGCTCCTCTCCGCTCCGCTGCGCCCCCCCGCTGCGCTCCTCGCTGCGCTGCCCCGCGCGCAGACCGGGGCCGCGGGCGTCCATTTCGTCGCAGCAAGAGAGGGCGGAGAATCGACCGCGCGCTTGGAGCGGCTTCGCTCGGTCAGATTGCAAACGAGCAAAGCGAGGCGAGGCGAGGCGCGCCGCGAGGGCCACGAGGCGGCGCGACGCGACGCGACGCGACGCGACGCAACGCGAGGGAGGCAGGCCACGGCGAGCGCGAGGCAGCGCGCCGCGCGCGGGACACAGACACGTACACACGCACACACGGACGTACATTCGTCGATTGGCCTGGACGCTGGCCGGGACCAGGGAGCGAGGGCTGCCTGTGCTTGTCTGTCTGCGCGTGCGCCGCGCGGCCGCCCGCTCTCGCCCTCGCTCTCGCCCTCGCTCTCGCGCGGAGGAGACCGCGCGGGGCGGGCCGAGGCAGCGCAGCGCCGCCGCCCGCCCCCGCGCGCGCGAGCGGCGAGCGCGCGGCCCCNGGCCGGCGTCCGTCGGGCATCGCGCGCGTTCAAACCGCCGCCGAGGCGACCCAGCGAGGCGAGTGCATCCCATCCCATCCCATCCATCCGGCGCGCCCCGTCGCCCGTCTCCAGCCCGGCCCGGCCGCGCGGCCCGGCCCGGCCCGGCCCCGCCCGCTCGGCGCGGAGTCCCTACGCGCGGCGCGAGGTCTCCGAGGGAGGCAGCCGCCGCGCGCGCTCGGCCCCGCCGGGCGGTGCACGCGTGCAGGCAGGCAGGCAGGCAAGCAGGCAGGCAAGCAGGGCGCGTATACTCGCACGAGGAGGACCAGCGGGAGAGGACCAGCACGGGCGACGTGCGCACGCGCCAGCCCGCGAGCGAGCGGGCGCGCAGAGTCAGACGGAGGGCGCAGCGACACGCTCCGAGCGAGCGAGCGAGCGAGCTAGCCTGCCTGCCTGCTTGCGTCGCGCCTGCGTCCATTCGTCCGTACCTCGGGCGCCCCGCTCGAACGATCGATCGAACGAACGATCGATCGATCGATCGACGTCCCTCTCCGAGTCCACTTCGAAAAAAGGAAAGGAGGGAAAAGAAAGAAAGGAGGAAAGAGGAAAGAAAGAAAGAAGGAAAAGGAGGAAAGGAGCAAGCACGAGTGCGAGCGCGAGCCTCGAAAGTACCGCAACCCCGCGCGGCGCGAGCCTCGAGCGCGCGGAGCTCGAGCTGCAGCGCGCGCGCGAGCGCGGGCAGGGCAGCGCAGCGCAGCGCATCGCGAGGGCGCGCGGCGAGCGCGAGCGGCCGTGCCTCGCTGCGGCGAGGCCAGCGAGGACGCGGTCACCCGCACGAACGCCCGGGAGGCTTGCCTGGCCTGCCTGCTTGCGAGCTTGACTGTGCTAGCTAGCTAGCTAGCTAGCTAGCGAGCTCTTAGCTGCTGCTGTTGTAGTGGATTGACCCGGAGCGCAAGGAGACAGCGCGCGAGGGGACAAGGGGAGGGCGCGAGAGAGCGAGCGCGAGAGGCGCGATAGCGACCGGACGAGCGGCAGCGGCACGAGCGGCGGCGGCCAGTGGAGGCCGGACAGGATCGGAGAGGAAAAGATCGCGCTGAGCAAGCGACTGCGACTGCGACTGCGCGCGAGCCTCGGGGGGTCAGGACACAGAAGGACAAGAAGAAGAGCAAACGCCCAAAAGAGACGTGAGAAAGGAAGGAAGGAAGAAAGAAAGTGAAGGAAGGAAGGAAGCAAGCTAGGAAAAGAGACGCTTGCTTACTTACTCACTCGCGAAGCGGCTTGCTTGCTTGCTTGCTTGCTTGACTGCCTGCCGTGCCCGCCTGGGCCCACATAGTAGAACAGGACGCAAAAGCAAAGCCAAAGCCAAAGCGAGCGATGGAGTTCCCCGGGCCGTGGCCGCTCAGCACCAACGCGTGCGAAAAGGCCGCCGACTGCCAATGGTTCGAAGACTCGCGCTTCATGCGCGGCGTCTGCGCAGAACTATCGGCAGCCTCGCTGTCCACCTTCACAGAAGCTAGCAGCAACTTCTCGAGCAAATACAGCGCGCGCATGTGCACGTGCGACCCAAGGTTATCCCTCTCCGGAAACATGTGCGACATCGAGTCCACGCAAACGCTCGCATATAGGTATACGCGCGTCGCCATCATCGCCGTGCAAGCCTACCTTCTCTGGGTCGGCCTGGACGTCGTCTTCCAAGCTCGAAAACGAAGAGCACTCCGCGTCAACCCCATGTGGGTCTCGCACATCCTCACACTCATCGGATGTGGCACCGAAATGGTCTGGAATGCATCCTTTGCCGTGAGCTCCATCGGCGCCCTTGGCCCGCTGGCCCAGCTCATCGCTCAAGTTGGCGGCAAAATATTTTTCATTATCGCCACATGCTGCACCAGCGCAGCCATCTTGCTGCTCAGCATCGTCTGGATCGTCGTCCTGCAGGCGCGCAAGTCGGGCCTCGTCATGAACGGGCGACTCAGCAAGCCTACCTACGCCATTGCCTGCTTCACCTCAGTCCTGTTAGTTTTAGTCGTGGCCGTCCTCAACTCGGTCAAGACCTTCAAGGTCTCCAGCTTCTCTGGCGTCCCCTTTGTCTGTATTATTGCCTTCATGTACGGACTCGTGCTGTACAGAATCCGCCAAGTGAAAAAGAAACTGGCACAACTCGACAAAACAATGTCGCTTAGTCCCTCGCGAGACATCGAGCATGGCGGCGGCATCAACAAACCCACAAACTTCAAACGCCCCGCCTCCGCCATCTCCCCCTCCCGAAAGTACAATGGCGCACCCGCCGCAGGCATCGTCAAGGCCTTCCAGCAGTCCTCACGCGATGTCAACCGGACGCTGTCCGACGCAGACGAGGACGAAGAGGACGACGACGATGCCGCCGCCTCTGCTGATCCGTACGCGTCAAATAAACGGAGCGCCAACTACCTTCTCAGCACCCTTAGCGAGGTTCTCTTGCCCTTTGTGCGCACTTCTTCCGCGGCAAGCACGGGAAGGTCCTCCGGCACGCCATCGCGCGCCTCGAGTACCCTCGACCAGAGCTCCGCGCGGAGCACGGGGGCGAGCACAAACATTCCCGATCGACCCAGCGCCGCCATGGTTTCGGCCGCCGATCTTGAGGCCCTTCGTGCGCGGAACGCTGCCGGCCTCCTTCGTACCCACGGATCTTCAAGCACCAGCTCGACACGCGTGCGCGTCAAGCGGGCCAGTATCCTCATGCAGAGCCTTGATCACATGAGCCTTGCAAGCGCGGCCATGCTCGCGTCCATGCTCGTTGTGGCAGTCGGGGCCATCGGGGTGGCCCTCACCGTCGAAAATTACGAGCTGCGAGGCTTGGCGCCTCTCTTGTCGTTAATTTTCAGCATCAGTCTGGTCATGATCCACCTGACAATTATCTACTTTGTGCGCTCCGCGCATACCAACGCCGTTCGGTACCGCCGTTGGCGACGATGGTTGCGCAACAACCCGGATCCAATTACGGACGAAACAAAACCGTCGTATGTTGACCAAGACCAAGCAACGGAAAACGACGCTGGAAATGAAGAGCACCACGACGACGAACACCACCATGAAGACGACGACGACGACGAAGACGACGACGAAGATGACGAAGATGATGATCAAGATGAGCAAGAAGAATGTCGCGAGGATCGAGGAAAAGAGCGATCTCGAAGAGATCGTCACTCGCGTAAGTCCTCGCGACGTGGCGCTCAAGCATGACGATACGCGGCCCCCAACCCGTACAAATCCGTTCAAATCCTCCTGTCTGAATATGATACGTAAAAAGAATAAAAGAGAAAGTCTTTTTGAATTCTTCTTTTTTTTTCTTTTTTTTTCTTGACATTTTTCAACAATACCTTTTGCTATTCATGCAGAATTGTGGCGATGCCGCTCGCGATCAAGGATGAAAGCCAACAACCTCTTGCTCCATCTCCATTTGTCGAATGTGCACCATGCGAATTTGCGCAAGCACTGCCTCCGCAGACTCCACCTCGGGACCCGAAATATAGCCGCGCTCATAGGCAGTGCGCAGCGTTTGAGTCAGCGCTGCCACATTGCGCCGCTCTGCAGCATCTTCAAGTTTGCGCATAAGCGCACCGTACTCGGGGTCAGACGAAGGCGGAGGCGATTTGCCCGATGACACGGGAGAATTTCCGGACACTGGCGACGTCACCGTCAAAAATTGATAGCGAGGATCCCGTTCTGCAACGCCGCTGTAATGCTCCACGTCCGTCATGCCATTGCGACTTGCAAAGGACCGCGGCCCACGGAAGGCCGAGCTGAACCTACGAAATTGCGTAGAAAGTCGTCTCGAACGCCCCGAAGAACTGACAACGCTCTGCTGGTCGTCATCGATCTCAGCGTTGTAACGATCGGGGGGGTCAACAAGCGACATATGCGAACCCCGAGTGTTAACGAGGTTGCCGCTTCCGCGATGACTCGAAAAGATACCCGAGTTATTCGATGCCTTGCGCGATCGAATTCGACCTTTGAACATGCCCAGCGCCGCCGACTTCGGGCGAGTCTTTCGCTTCGGCGCATCTGCAGTGTCAATAGGGACGTGGCCTAGAACCCGCACGCGGTACGAACGGAAAACGCATTGTATCTTTGTCGCACTGCGATCCAATCTTTGTGCGGCATCAATCTCGGCCGAAGTCTCTCTGAGCATGCGGACCTTTTCGCGTACTTTCCACTTGTGACTCTTTGCTCGGAAAGTGCGCTGCACGAGGATCGCCGCAAGCACGTGGATAAGATGATCCACATCAAGGCCGTCCGCAGGCATGGCTTTCGCGGTCCGCACGGAGGCGGTGCTCTTTGATGCACCTCGCGCCGCACCTCGCGCCGCACCCGCCGCCGCGCCCGCCGCCGCGCCGGAAGTCGTAGATCCATTCCTTTGCTCCCGCATCATTTCCACAGGAGGAGGTTTGTCTGCCTTGGGAGAGGAAACAGGAGGCGGTGCGCTCACGGGTGGCGTCACCGTTGTCAGCTCCGAAGATTCGGTCGCCGCACCCTTTATCGTGGTAAGCAGAGGCAATGGTGGTGGAGGAGGAGTTGATGTTGATCCTGGGGTTTCGGATGAGCTGCCGCCAGCATTCATGCCTGCAGCGCCGACTGCAGTGGCGGCAGTGGTCTTGGACGACTTGGCCACCGATGGCTTGCGCCGGCCTCGAGGAATCGTGGCGCGGCCCAAGAGCGCAGCGTTGACACGGTCTTCGTCCTCCTCCGCATCACCGGTCAAACCTCTTGGCCTTGCCACAGTGCTCGAGCCCGAGGGCTCGCGCGATTCACGGCCCGAACGAGACGTGGTGCTAACACCGACATCCTCGTCCTTGACCTCGTCAGGTTGTCTCACAGCCGTTTGCATCTTCTTCTCTTCGGCCAAGCGTGCGGCCGCCAGCGAGGCCTCAGCTGCCTTCTTCATTTCCAGACGCTTCTGAGCACGCTTGGCGCGCTGTGCGCGCAGCCAGCGCCGAACAAGGGCCTGAATTGCAATGGCCGAAGTCTCCTTTTGCCGGCGCCATCGCGCAAGACGCAGAGTACGCTTGAAGCGTCGCACGGCCAACGCCATACGGGCAAAGGCCTGCACACGGATTGCCGCAGTCCGATGCTTAATCTCGCGCAGCTCGTCGGCCTCGGCGCGAGCCACAATCATGCGAAAGAGGGACTGAACCTTGACGGCCGCAGTATGCATCGTCACACGACGTGCCGCCACACCTTGCCTCGCGAGCTTGCCGCGCACCATGGTCTGAAAGCGGATTGCGGCCTGCTGCATGCGCAAATACTTGCGCCGCGCCACAAAGGAGCGTGCAAACGCCTGCATCTTGGCAGCGGCCTGCGCGCGCTCCTCGCAGCAGGCATCGAGCATTTCACGACCGCGCGAACGAAGAAGAATTCGCGTCTTTCCTACGAAAACGTCCTCGGCGTTGAGATGCTCACTTTCAATCAGCGCGCCGGTCAGCGAGCCAGCATCCGCTGCGCTGTGGGCGTCGGCGAGAAAGCCATAGCGCTCTACAAACTTGTCTTTGGGAACATGCTCAGCAAAGGCACTCTGCCGGACTTTGCAGATGGTGAGCGTACCATTGGCCTCGAGCTGGTCACGCACCAGATCCTCAAGGAAAACTTTGGGTACCGCTTCGCGGTTCGGCTTGATGCACATGACAAACTGTTGTTGAGACTTGGCAAGCTCCGTGGCAAGTGCAGTAAACTCATCCCGGAACTTGACACCCAGGGTCTTTTGCTTGGCCTGCGCCCGGGGCTTCGCACCCGCCTTTTTGCTCGCGGCGTCCTCGCCGGACTCCTCGGACGTGAAAAGAGCGCGAAGAAATTCGTTCGACGAGCTGCTGCCAATCACATCATCCACGCCGCGCGGTCCTTCGTCACGATTCTTGTCTAGAAACCCATCCGCATTATATACGACGAGACCCGCGTAGTGGTTGACGGTAAAATGCACCGGGTTCCCAACGCGCGAGAGCTTGACGTGCTCACCAAGCTTGAGTTGAAGAATCTTCTTGGTCAGCGAGCTATCTGTGGCTTTCGGAAGGCGCGTCTCGTCCTGGATCATGTGAAAGGCAGAGCTGATGCCGCTCAACGTCGCCTCCTTGGCTGCCTGCTCGGCCTCGTACGCGTCCTCGACGCCAATGGAACCTTCTGGAACGCCCTCTTCACGACAGACGGCAATCTCTGCACGAACGAGAACCTCGTGAAACTGCTGGACCAGTTTCTCATTGCCATAGTTGATGCAGAGCTGCTCGAAGGAATTGTTCTCGAATCGCTCAAAGCCGAAAATGTCCAAAATGCTCACCGTCACCTTGTCGTCATTGTTGCTGGCGCCAAGGTTTCCAACCTTGGCGTCAATACTCTCGTTGATGACACTGATAATGTACCGAAAGATACGGCTGTACAAGTCTTTGGCCAGCGCGTCGCGGGTCTCGCGGGCCTGCGAAGCCGTGCGAGGCTGCAAGATCGATTCTCGGCCGGTCTGCAACTTGCGCTTGATGAAGAGCGTTTCTACAGCTTCCGTGTCTTTTCCCATGCCCAGGAGGTCCGTGACCACTTCAAGGGCCTCGTGCGAGTCCGGATCGAGCTTGCAGCTATCGGCGCCGGCGCCCACGTCTTCATCAACGAACTCGAGGTTGCCCAAGTGAAGGACGCACCAGAGCGCGTTCGTGACAGCCGCAACATTCGATGTAGAAACGCCCATGTGCCCGAGCTGTTCGATCATGCGCTCCCAGCGTTGCGCACTACCAGAGGTGGTGGAGCGGCCGCACAAATACGCAAAGTGCTCCTCGCGTTGGAGAGCCTTGTTGTCTGCCTGAGCGGGGCCTTCGAAACTTTGACAAATATCGTACAGCACATGAAAATTGGATGACTTGGCCGACCCGTTCACGACGCGTGCCTTCTCCAAGAGGTACTGGTGAACGCGGCCGCTCACGACGCGGCCCTGGGAGGGACTGAGACGCAGTTCGAACCAGCGCGCGAAGCGGCTCGAGTTGTGGTTGTGCTCCGTGGCGCAGTTTCCGTAGCTTTCCAAGAGCGTGCAGCTGTCAATCAGCTGCACTTGGAGTCCCTGGTTCGCGCATCGGGACCCTCCGGCAAGCTCATTCAAGTACACTTTGGTGGCCTCGGTCTTTCCGGAGCCGCTTTCTCCAGTCATGACGCACGAAAAGGACGCCCTGGTGCGGAGTGCGCTGACGAAGGCCTTGTCTGCGAGATCCTCGATGCGGGGTCCGTCCACCTCGGGTTCCACGGTAGTTTTCACGTCCTCGAAGGGGTTCACCTTCATGAGCACTTCATCGCCGAGCTTGGTGAAGATGCGCGCCCGCTCGAAGCGCTCGCGCAGCAGGCCCACCACCGTCTCCTCCGTCACCGACGGCAGCGCCGTCAGGTCCGTCTCCGCCATCGTCCCGGCTCTATCTTATCCCCGCCCTCGACCTCGTCCGCGTGCTGCTCGTCCTCGCTCTCGTCCTCCTCGCCGGCGAAGAGAGCGCGCTGCCACGTCTGCAAGGTCGGCGGCGAGCGCGGCGCGGGCGCGCGTCCGGCGGCGCGCGCGGGGGGGAGGGCGCGGGGCGAGCGCGCGGGGCGAGCGCGCGCGCGAGGTAAGGCGCGCGAGCGGCGCCGGAGAGGGGTCTGGCGGCGCGAGCGCGGCCGGCGGCGGAGGCGCGCGAGAGGCCGGCTCTCGTCCCGGCTGGCCGCGACGCGACTCCTCGCTTGCTCGCGCCGCGACGCGAGGCGAGGCGAGGCGAGGCGACGCGAGGCGAGGCGAGGCGGCTGCGCGCGAGGCGGGGCGGCTGCGCGCGGCGCGGCGACGCTCGCTGCGCGCGGGTCGCAGACGGCGGCGGGCGCGGCGGTGATCGGGGTCTGCGAGAGAGACCCGCGAGGTGCAAATGCAGGATAGGCAGAGGAAAGAAGGAAGGAAGGGAGGCAAGCGGAACGTGGCGCACTACTCTGCTCTGCTTCTACTTCTGCTTCTGCTTCTGCTTCTGCTTCTCGCTCGTGCCGCTCGGGTCTGCTCGGGTCTGGTCTGCTCGGGTCTGCTCTGACCTGCGCTGGCGGCCGGCGCGCTGCAGGAGGAGAGCTCTCGGCTCGAAGACGATGCCTCGCTTGAGGGATATCGAGGCTTTCTTGGTTAGGCTGGGTTGTATCTCGTTGGGATGAAGAGATTTTGCAGTAGACCCGCGGACACGACGCGACAGCGACGCGCCAGGTGAAAGAAAGCGAGAGCAAGCACAGCGACGGATGACGGGTCGTCAGCGGCTGCCCGAGAGCCAAAACCCCAGTTCTTCAAAGACAAGGCAAGAGGAAGGAAACCTCGAAGACCGTCACGGGTCTCGCTTTGTACTCGCTTTTCGAGCGCGCTATGTCCTCATCTCCTTCTTGTTGTTGTTTTGAAAATGAAGATGAAAATAAAAAAATGAAGATGAAAATCAAAAAGAAAAGGGAATGAAAAAATAAGTTCCAGACGTTTTGAAAGCTCTCTTCGCTCTGTAACCGATAGCTTTGCTTTCTTTCTTTCTTGCGTTTTCTTGTGCTTGCCCCGACTTGGGGTTCATGACAGTGACTGGTCGAAGACGCGAAACACGACATGACACGAGCGACCAAGCCCATTTCAAAGTGGCTGGCGGTTTACAACTTACTACCCAAAGCAGCGACCCGGCGAACTAGTTCGTCCGGTGCTGTGCGCGCGCGAGACAATCGCAAAACTCTTTCAAGCGCCTCGAAGGCGAACCTGCTCCGGCACCCTCACGGGGCGACCTGCGTGCCCGTTGACTGGCTTGCTGGCTTGCTGGCTGCCTGGTTAGCGAGAGCGACGTCGTGCAAGCAACAACAGCAGCAGCAGGGTTGAGAGCTAGCTAGCTCACTGTACGATTTGTCTCGCGTTGCTTTGCTTTACTTTGCGTTGCCCGCCCGACCTTGTCCTGCCTTTCCCATCAGGGTTGACGGCGGCCTGCGTAGGGACGTGGGAATGCCCACCAAAGTCGCGCCCGACTCGCATGGGGAGGAGGGGTCCGCGCAAGCCGTCGAGACCACGCCCGCTGCGACAAACTCTGGAGCAAAGGGACTCTCAAGTCACTCGGGTAGCGGCACCATCGACACCAAAGCACATGATGGGAAAAAGCCCGAGACCATATGGCGGAGCAACAGTCTTGCTTTGCAAGAGGCCGAAGGTATGAGAGCTGAAGCAAACGAGAAGGGTACAAACGATGACGCCAGAACCGACACCATCACCAGCGCTCCAACGCCAACCAGAGCCTCGAAACAATTAACCGACAACGGACGGCTCGAGAGTACCAACACCATTTCGGGTCGTTTCCATGAAGAGGATGTACAGGACATGGCATCCCACTACTTTTTTTCAAACCAAAAGGCTCGCGATCGTTTTCTGGACAAGGTCACATTGTAAGTACAAACTCATACCCCAAGGATGGGGAGAGAGAATGCGTGTGAGAACAAAAGCAATAACTAACCTCTCTATTGCGCTTCGCTAATTACTTGCGACGAATTTTATATTGACCAACCAACACACCAAATTCAACAATATTCAAATGCGATCAAATGCGCACGACGGGAATGTAAAACAATCAAACAGTGTGCTTGCAGTATCCGGGACGCTGGCTTTTACATTTTGTTTGTCAAATGAAAAGGGACGCGCAGGTGTTCCTTACGTTTTTTGCATTTGCATGCCGATTCTCATGGTTATTCGGTACTTTCAGTACTCCAAACGCAAGTGGCAATACTTTCTTCTCGACTTTTGCTATTTTGCCAACGTCGCCTTGATGGTGTACCTCATATTCTTTCCCACCTCTTCACGTAAGTGCGCCAAAGATATCCTCGTTGGGCGTGGGTTTTCTCACAATCTCTCGTACTCTTAATGGTTCTTGGCCTCGGGCACCATTCCACTCCGTATCATGCACAGATTTTCTGGCGCTGCTTTTCATCATCGCTCGAGGACCTTTGGCCTGGTCCGTGCTGACCTTTCGAAACTCACTTGTGTTTCATTCGATTGATAAGTTCACAAGTTGCGCTATTCATATGGTGCCTCTTGCAGTCACATTCTGCATCCGCTGGCACCCTGGTGACACTGTCGCGCTCTGGCCGCGCGGCGAAGCGATTGAGTTCATTGAAGGGGACCTTTTCGAAGGGCTCATTGGATTACCGGATGCGATCGCTCTGCCATTGCTCGCTCTTGGTGTCTTCGTCTCGCATCAGCTTTTGCAGTACTTTATCATCTACATTCTCGCGCGAGCTAGGTTTGCCCAGAATTACCTGCGCATCCATCAGGACAAAGAGTATCTCACGCTCTTTCGCTACACAGTTGCCTCGGGAGGTTTCATGGCATGCAAAGTTTTGGGTGAAAAGTACCAGGTGCTCTCTTGGTACCTGATGAACGCTATTTTTGCGTTCATGTCCTTTTTTCCAGCCTACGCCATGTACAGATGGGAGCCTGTGGACGTGGCCTTTGCGCTCATTGTCACCCTCCGCGCAATTCAGAATGCAGCCAACTTTTACCTCGAGGTCTTTGCCTGCAGCTATTCCAACGCACGATCCGTCGTGATCCGGCCTCCAGTCGGCAAGATTGCCGTCCCCGAGGCCGAGTACCACCGCCTCGTCGAGTTGGCCGCCAAGTTCGAGGCCTCACAGAAACCTACCTAGCTCTATAGTTAAAAGTCGTACTACGTACCCACGGATAAATGCGCAAGGCCTAGCGAGTCCTGCCTTTGCTTGTCTGAACTCATCGCTCTTTCGCTCGTGCCACAGACCCGCTTTCGGCCTTGGCCGCGCAGCATCTGCAGGCGTCTCTGCACCTTCCGCGTCGCACCGCTCCGGCGCGTCTCTTTAGCGTCAGGCCCGCTGCTCCGCGCCTCGACGCCGCGGACCGTCGAGTTGCGTGGCGCGTGCGATCCGCGACCCACCTCATCCCATCTCATTCCATCTCATCCGGCTCATCCAAGTCTCTCGTCCGTCCGGTTGACCGCGCGTCTTTCCTGACCAACGCCCAGCCAGACCGCCGGTCGATCGAGGCGAGCGCGCGAGTCGCCGCGGCCTTGCCGCCCTCCTTCGCCTCGAAGACGAAGGAGAAGAAGGAGAAGGAGGAGAGAAGGACGAGCGAGCAAGCAAGCCTGCAGAACCCGATCCTCGGCGCCACGCGCTCGCCGCGGCCGCGCTCGCTCCACGCGCCCGGCGCCCGCGACCCGGCCTCGCAGCGGGACGCGCGCATCGTCCCGGTCCCGCGCGCGCGCAGCCTCGTCGCCGCACGCGCGAGGCGCGCCCGAGGGAGAGAGACCCTGCGCGCGGAGGATCCGCGGCGGCGGGGAAAGGAGAACGACCAAGGCAAATAGCCGCAGCAACAGCAACAGCAACAGCAGCAACAGCAGCAGCAGCAGCAACGCATAGAGCAGGACGATGGAGGGGGAGAACGAGGGCTCCGAGGTAGAGTCTTGCAGTAGCCCAGGAGAGATCGTCGACCCTTCGCAGGCGACGAATTTCTGGAACTCACAAGCTTTCAGCCAGACACACGATCTTGACGAGGACGACGATCTTGATGATAACGCGAGCCACGGAGGGAAAGCTGCCCCACGAAGCCCGCTAAGAGCAGCCGCCCGTTTCTATCGAAAGATGCAACTTCGGACGGACCAAGCCACAGAATCATCAGAGCAAGAAGTCGAGCAAGCCCAACAAGCCACCGGAACTGCCGTTGCACACGAGACTGAGGTCCCTTCGAACGAAGCAGACGCGCAAAAGGGTGAATGCGAAGACGCGAACAACGCACCTGAACGCTCCGACGTCACGAATGCCCGGCTTTTGGCGGAGTGGATGCGCGAGATGGATGGCTCTGGACGCTGGTTCTACAACGTTCGTGTCAAACTTGAGGTCGATTTAAAGAAAACTGCAAAGGGTGTTGGCGAGATTCAAGACAAGAAAGCTTTTGGAAAGGTTCTTGAAGGCCAAGTAGAAAGCAAAAATACCTCGGAAGCGGCACTTGAGCCATTCTACATTGACATTCCATACGGCGCGAACCTGCGCGCACAACTTCGACAACAGCGCAAGCCTGTAGAGGGCTCTCTGGGCGCTGACGAAATAAAATTTGCGGCCTGCAGCGCAGACTTGGACGTCTGCGTTGAGAGTGACCTGTCAAATCCACGACTTGAGGTTTTCTTTTTTGTCAACGATGAACACCGAGGAGTCATTCTCGTGGCCCCCGGTGACGGCGATGGCGATGGCGACGACGATGGAACAAGGGAGATTGCTATGATGCAAGAAAAGGACTCCGCGCGGCGGGGTGACGGACCTACGAAGCGAAAGCGACAGAGCATCGATGAGAAAGATGTACCGTCCTTGGAAACGACTGCTACTTCTCTCGAAGACGTTGTCGATACTGAAGGGAAAGAAGATGATGACAAGGACGAAGCTCCAAGAACGCCCCCTGCATCACCTTCGTCACGGCCTTTGCGTCGATCACCTCGCATCAACCGGTCGCGACGTGCCGCCGACGCTCGATCTGGACGCGACAGTGTCAAGGCCAGCAAGGGGGAGGAGGAGGAGGAGGAGGAGCTTGTGGATGCTCCAAGCAAAAAATGCAAGCTCCGCAAGGTCGCCTCTGCCCCAGAGTTGGCCAGCGTGGAAGCAAGCACACCAGTGCGCAAGAGCTTTACGGGGCTGGAACACGCGGATGCAGATTCGCAGAACCCTGTGAAGTTTCCAAATCCGGCGTTGCAACTCAAAGTGCCAGCAGTCGTCACTGACGAAAGCCAACACGAAAAGGTCAAGCACATGCCGGAAGCGGACAATGACTCGACAATCGTGGTCATTACTGCATTCTTTCCGGAACTTTTGCAAGCAAATAGTGAGACCTCGAATCAGTCACGGAGTCGACAGTCTTATGGGAGCGCGAATAGCGACAGCGAGCAGTTTGTGATCAATGTCTGGGTGCATCGTCCCGAGGAGGAGAGCGAAATCATCGATGAGGAAAAATCATATGGGCGCGTCCACAAATTTTCCAAGCGTGGCATTCGCGTCAATAAGGGCGACGACATTTCTGGTCACGTGATCCACATCCAAGGTGGTCTGCAAGCCATGGTTGACGAAGATGACGTGGCCGAGTGGACAGGTGAGCGCGCAAACATGTCCTTTGTCATAGCCTACGAGCCAGGCGAAATGCAGGGTGTCGGGAAACCTCCTTTGGCTCGAATTCAGCTTCGGGTCGCGTCCAAGGTCAAGGGCAATGTGTACGTGCCCTTTAACTTTCGCAAGCTCCCATCGCTAACTCCGTGTGACCAATGGGCCATTCCCTCGGGGACACCACACATTTTCATTAGTTACCGACGGACGCACGTTAACTTGGCTGCCCGTATTCTTGGCATCTTGCAGTACGAGTACTACTACAAGGTTTTCCTGGACACGGACCCGGACTCTGGGCTCAAGGCTGGGGACTTTCAAAAACAGCTCGAGAATCAGCTCGCACGCGCTCCAATTGTTGTGCCTCTCTTCACAGCCGCGCCATCGGGAGAGGACGAGCGTCGCAAGGCTCTCTCGTACCTTGCCTGCATCAAGGACTCATTTGGCCGCGGCGTGGTTGACTGGTGTCATCGCGAGCTGGAGCTTGCTATCAAAGATTACTCGTGCGGCAGAAAGCTGATTGCTCCGCTTCATCAGGGCATAGATATCGGGAAGGAGCTCGCCGGGCTTCCGGCCGACATCAAACTTTTGAGTTCTTTCCAGAGTCGCCCCCTCGTCGAAGAGTATTTCCAGGATTGTATTCGACATTTGCACAATAGCATTCAGGGCTTTGTTCGAGGCCAAGCGAACGCTCAATAGCCTTCCATGCTCCGGGCAAATAGTTTCCTCTTGTCTTTGTGTCCGAGTGCAAGATTGTTCAATGATCCCTGGGCCTTTGCGTGGCAAAACTTATCCTTTTTGAAAAGAAATGCATCATGTCCTATCCTTTGCAATTGTTCAGGTGTCGATAAAGCGCGACGGAGACTATTGTTGCCCTTTTCTTCTTGCTTCTGATCAATCTGACTTTTCATGCGGGCCAGCTAGTCAGCCCGTGCTTGACCGCTCGAAGCATGTCGAAAAACCATACCGCGCAAACAGAGCAAACCAAAGCAAATAAATCACAAATTTCTAACGATGCGGGCTACTGGTTCCTAGTACGGTCTTGTGCAAGAGGTCAAGTCCTTGCACACATGAGAGCGACTGACGCAATGCAAAAGCAGTCCATCAGAGCAGAAAGAAGATAGCCGTGAGACCCATACACATTGCCGCAGCAGGCCAATCACGAGCAGCTTGGGCCCATGCCCCATTCGCGGCATTCACAACCATCGCACCAGGTCCTGTACTTGAGTTGCTGAGCAAAGCCTGGCTTTGCGGTGGTTGTTCAAATGGGTCGTTACGTTGGCTTGGAGATTCGATTGCAGGCGTCGACTCTTGGTGCTCCCGAGATGGGGGACCTCGTGCTTGCGCAATGTCGTCTAGTTTTTCTTCAAGACGAGACTCTACATTACGCAGCTCACGCAATGTCAAATCCTTGTTCATGTCAATGACGCGCTGCGCAATGGCTTCGCGTTTACCAGGCTCGATCACAGTCACAGAGAGCAGAAAGATGGCACTGTTAAAGAGAATGAGTCCTAGAGTGCCATAAGTAGAGATGCGTCGGCCCTTTTCTGCCCATACCTGCTCCTCGTGATAGTGCTCCCGTATTGAGGCGAGATAACGCGATTGGCGCTGTTCAACTTCTTCTTCGAGATTTGCAAGAGAGCGTTTGGCCCCCTGGGCAGCCAGGTTAACCTCGTGTTCCACTTTGCACATTTCTGTAAACTGCGAGAGCTCCTGGGACGTCCAGTTTGGTTTGCGGTGAAGCAGCGCGTTCATTTCCTGCTGGTGTTTACGCTCGCGCTCCGAGACGGCCTCGAAGGCCTCTTTGGCCTCTCTAAACCGCTTGCGAGCCCCGGACAAGCGCGCGTCCGCCTCCACGACGGCCTGCCGCGCGACCTCGACATGGTCGTACTGCGAGACGCGGTTCACCACGCGCAGCGCCGCGTCGATGCGCCGCCACAGCCACGACTCGGCCACCATGGTCAGCCAGCCGCTCGCTGGCTCGCTCGCTTCGGTGGGCGGGCTGGCGGCTTGGCTCTGCGCTCGCGCTCCACGCCGTGCATGTACTAGTAGTCCTACTACGCCTTTGTCGGATCCGCCCTCCAGTGTGCGCTCGGCGCCCGCTCGCGCGCGCAGACCAGCGAGCGCACACACCCGCGCGGAGGAGGGGTCCCCGCGGTGTCCCCGTGCGAGGCTCTGGCGCTATGCTCCTCCTTATCACTCACAGTCAATCAGTGGATACAATCGATCGAGCAGCGCTGCGCACAGCAGATTCGGAGGCCGCTGGGGCGAGAGGCTCGTCCTGCGAGGCGCGCCGGATCGCCCTCGTCGTGGCGGGCAGAGGGCCGCGGGACATACTTCATGGGCTGCAGGAAGTTGCGCCTGCGCTGCCACAACACGTGCATGGATGGTGTGGATCTGTCTCCGCCAGCCATCACGGCCGTTGCCGTACGCGACGGCCCGCGAAGGACGCTGAAGAGTCGATTCTTCCTTCGTTATACAGTTCTGGTTTTATCAATTTGACTGCCGCTGCCGCTGCCGCGCGTGGCATGGTCGGCGGGCACCGGCCACGACGGGTTTTTCGCTTTCACGGCAGGGACGACCTGGCCGGCGGCATCTAGATGGATGCCGGGGGCCACTGGTGCGCGCGAGCGAGCCGTGGGCGCTCGCTCGGCGGCGCCGCCTTTTTTGACCTTGGACCTTGACCACTTTCTGCAGCCTCGCTTCGCTGTCTGCGGCCAGCTGCGTGACTCTCGGCTCGTGCTTCCGCGGGGAGGTCCGCGGCGGCGGCGACGGAACGCGCTTGGGCGGGGCCGTCTCGCCTTCTCGCCGGCGGCTGGGCCGGACGGTCTGGTCTGGCTGGTCTGCGTGGAAGGAGACAGCAAGGAAACAGAGAAAACACGGCGCCTCAGGCTGTGCATGGACCAGCTTGGGCGAATCAACAATGGCGTGCTTGAATAGCGAGCTGCGTTTGCCGCAGTGTGGAGGCCGCCATACTGCAGTGGCGGCGCGGCCATTCTTGGGTGGGAGGTTCCTGCTGTGGGCAGAGAGAGGCGGAGAGAGAGAGAGACGGAGAGAGTCAGAGAGAGTGCCGTGCAGAGCAGAGCAGAGCAGAGCAGGGCAGAGCAGAGAGCGGCGCAGTGCAGCGCGGCAGACCCGCTTGGACCACGAGAGGCGGCTGACCCGGTGCGCGCAGGAGAGACAGAGACAGACAGGCAGGCAGGCAGGCTGGCGGGCGGGCGGCAGCAGCGCGCGGCGCGTCGAGCTTAGCTGTGCTCTGCGCTCCGCCGCGCCTGCGCCTCTGCGCTGCACGGCGACTCTGTCTGCGCCGCGCTTTTCTCCTTCGCCTTCTCTCTCTCTCCTTGCTGTCCTTTCTTTCTTCTTTCTTTTTTCCAAACTTTCTTCTTTCTTTCTCTCGTTCGCGTTCTTTCCGGCCCCGTTCTCCCGTTCTTCTCTCTCCTTCTCTCTTCCCTCCTGCTTTTTCCTCGCTCCGGCCGATTGCTCTCATTGACTGCGGCCGAGGGAGGACGACCCAAAAGCTGCGCGCCAACGCCGTGCACGCCGCGCAGCAGAGCCGCGCGGAGGCCGCCCGGCAGAACCGCGGTCAGCAGAACCGCAGCCCGACAGACAGACAGACAGACAGACAGCCAGCCGCGCAGAACGAACGGCCAGCCCGGAGCCCGCGGCCGCGAAGAAGCGAAGCGCGCAGGGCCGAAGACGCACGGCCGACCGCGGGCGTGCGCGGAGGGCCGAGGTAGCCCAGTGAGCGCAAGCCAAGCAAAGTCCCAGACAGGAAAAGGGCGTGCGTGCGTGCGTGCGTGCGTGCGGCGAGCGAGCGTGCGGGCGGGCGGGCGAGCGAGCGTGCCTGCGCATTCGCATCCGCGACCGTGCGCGCGGGCGGGCGGGCGGCAGACGGGAGAAGAGAGGGCTGGCGCTGGCGCGTCGTGGTGACTGGCAACTGTCGCCAACACCAGCGCCGTCCACCGTGAAAAGATAGAGTACGACCTGGGCTTGGCCTCGCTGCAAAAGTAAAACAAGCGGCATGGGCCACGCGCATTCGCACGGCCATCATGGCCACCACGGACGGCTCGGACACCACGGGAGCCATGGAGGCACCGACGGACACCACGGGAAGCATGAACAGCTCCCCGTGTCCCTTTCCAAAAAGTTCTCCCACGCAGAACTCGACATGCTTCGCATGTGCTACAAGGATCTGGCACAACGTTCGCCCGGACGCACAATCGACAAGGACACCTTTCTCAAGTTCTTTCCCCTCCCAGGTCTGCACGGAGAACGCCTCTTTTACGTGTTCGACCACAAACACACGGGCGCCGTGGACTTTGAGGAGTTTGTTTCGGGCCTCGCCCTCTGTCTGCGTGGAACCTTTGAAGAGAAGGTGCGCGTCATCTTTCGCATCTACGACATCGACAACAACGACACAGTTAGCAAGGCCGAGCTACGCACGATGCTGCACCAGGTGCCACGCGACTCGCTCTACCAACTCAGTGCCAAGGTCGGCAACGAAAACTTGCGCAAGCGTCTCGTCGTGCACAGAACCTCGCCCAGCGGCGACAACATCGCAAACATCGCATCTTGCGCCGCGACCGCGGACAGCGAAGTCGCAGCCAAGATTGTCAACAAGCTCGTAGAAAGCGCCTTCTCAACCTTTGACCTCAATAAGGACGACTGTCTCAGCTCGGAGCAATTCAGTGAATGGGTGCGCAGCACGCCCGAGGTCCTCGATTTCCTCAGCTCTGTCTTCCCGCTCGAGGAAGTGACGCACATGCACGTGAGCATGCACAAGCATGCCAATGCAGACACCGACGACGGCGCTCTCGAGCTCGTCGAGGAGGCGCCATATCCGCGACGCACATCGAGTCCGTTCGGAGGCCGACGGACACCTTCCCCTGGCCCGGGTCTCCTTCAGGGCGCAGGCGCTTCGCGAGGAGAATCGCGCGGCCCGCGCAGCCGCCGCTCCATCTTTGGTTTGGCTCGCCAGACGCACTCCTCGTCGCCTGCAGTGCCTCGTTCCTCGAGCGCGCTCTCCGATGGCGGCCAAGAGTCTGACGCCGAGTGGGAGCAGTCGATGCGCAAAGCCAAGTCCCAAATGGCTGGGCACCCCCACGAGTACTCGGGTGTTCTTTACAAGGCTGGGCGCCGCATGCGCGGTCTACGTGGTCGTATGTTCATCCTTCGCGGTTCGGTCCTGTATTACTATTACATGAATCGCTTCGACCAGCCTGCCGGCCTCATCTTTTTGCAGGGCTGCTATGTAGCGGCGCGCGACACCCACACCCACTCTGCGCCCACGTCTCCGCGCGGAAGCCGCAAACACGATGCTGGCTTCGCCTCTGCCGATTCAGCCTTTTCCAACCAGCAACGCAGCCAACACCAGCACGACGGCGATTCGACGCACTCGCACCACGTCGCAGGCGATTTGCAGCGTGTGCTGCGGTCCAAGTTCTCCGAGGTGAGCATCAAGACGCGGCGCACGCTTCCGGCCGACATGGAAATTCACAGTCCGCCCGTCGTGGGCGCCGGCGCGCACATGTTCCCCTTTGAGATTATCACGAGCCAAGGTGGCGAGCGGGACTCGCGCGTCTTTTACGCAAAGACTGCCGCCGAGCGCGATGCCTGGGTCGAGGCCATTCAAAAGGCAAGTAATGTGGTGCCCTTCAGCGCTCGCTACACCCAGCTCGAAAAGATTGGCCGCGGAAAATTCGCCATTGTCTACAAGTGCGAGCGTATCGGTGTCAACGACAACAAACCAGAAAATGAAAAGGAGTACCGCGCCGTCAAAGTGATCGACAAGGCCGCTCTTAACGAAAAGGAGCGAGAGCTCCTCCGCACGGAGATTGCCGTTCTCAAGCTCGTCAATCACCCGAATATTATCCAGCTCTACGACACCTTTGAGTCCTTGAACCACATTTACCTCGTGCTCGAGTTTGTGCGGGGCGGCGAGCTCTTCGACCGCATCGTGGGTCGTGCGCGCCTCAAGGAGCACGAGGTGTACCCAATTTTGTACCAGCTTGCCGAAGCTGTGCGCTACTTGCACATGCTCGGCGTCGCGCATCGCGACATCAAACCGGAGAACATTCTTTGTTCTGGAAGCAAAGACGATCCCATCACATCGGCCACGCTCAAGATTTGCGACTTTGGACTCAGCAAGCTCATCTCGCCGCTCGGCGTCATGAAGCTTGCCTGTGGAACGCTCTCGTACGTTGCACCAGAGGTCCTCACGGCGCAGGGCTACGGCAAGGCCGCTGATATTTGGAACATCGGCGTTATCATTTACCTCGTACGCCGGGGTCGACTTCCCTTTGACGGCGAGAGCAAGGACGACATTATCTACAACACCATCCACACTGAGCTCGATTTTGCGCACGACCCCGTTTTCTCAAAGTGCTCTGCGGATCACGTCGATCTTATCAAGGGGCTTTTGCGCAAGAACCCGGACCACCGCCTCACCGCCGAGCAAGTCTTGCAGCATCCCTGGATGAAACGCATGGCTCATGTCTGGGAGGAAGAAAAGAAGAAGCTCGAGCCCATTGTCGGACCCGATGGTTTCCCTCCCGTGCCCATCGAGTCGAGCGCTCTGGCCTCTGGCGATTCGTCTGTGCAGCTCGAGACTTTGGAGCAGCCTTCGAGGTTGTCTGCGCCAATCCCGACAAAACCAGACTCGATCAGCAGTGATGACACATGTTCAACGCCCTTGAGAGCAGAAGCACGCCCGTTTGTTCCACCCGCTGTACTTGAGGAACCTAGCATCGATAGCAAGGCCACATCTCCTTCTGAGGATGGCGAAACGAGCGACGAGCGAAAGTGCAGTAGTGCTTTGTCAGTACCATAAATGTCACGGTCATTCTCAAGGACGGTGACGCAGCGATTGAAAGTCCATGCCATGCCATGACGCTGCTGCTCTTCTCCTCGCGTGGCAACATCTCACATCCCTACTTTTCGTTGTTGTGGTTTGACAAAGCTCCTTTTTGTTTGAATAATGGACTCCATTTATATATATTTTGCCTTCGCGTCGCCTGACAGTGTGCACGCGTCATCGAAGCCGACTTTATCTTATCAAAATGTTATGCTATATTTACTTTTGATGAATTTCAATGTGTCTTCTCCTTTCTTTTTGCAAACTGTTTGCAATCTTTGGAATGCATACCATTCAAATCGCGATCTTCAATGGCATGTGACAACCTTCTTGACGATAGTTACTGTTTTCAGCATCGATGAAGCCTAGTTCTTCGGATGCCCAGACTCGTAAAACGCTTAGTTTTTCAGTTTGGCAACCTTGTCGACGATACGTTTAAAGATACTCTTGTCAGCATCAGTAAAGTTGCTCGAGAATTTCCCATGAACCGCCGCAAGACATTCTGTCAGTTTGTCTTCAAACATGCTTGCAAGCTGTCCCTTGTCTTTCTGCTCGAGGAAATAATCTACAGTCACCTCGAGGGACTCAAGCGTCTCGTGGCACTTTGACTGAAGCATGTTGGCTTGGGTAATGTAAAGCAGTGAGGTCGCTTGCAGAACTGAATCCTCCGATTTGGCCACGATGCCGAGAAAAACTTCGATTGCGGCCTCGAATTGCTTGTCGTGCATGAGCGCCGAGCCCAAGGCGTGCAAAAGCATCTCAAGGGATCCTTGCGCTGGATGCGGGTACTTTATCATCATTTGATGCGCCTGCGTCAACAGCGTGAGCGATTTGTCCACATTGCCTCGTCCGAGCTCGAGCGTTCCGAGCGATGTCAGCATGTAGGCGACGCTGGGGTACTTTTGAAATTCCTTGTCGCCGAGCGCGCGATGAAAACTCTGAAGTGCCGCCTTGTACGAATCGGTGGCAGCCTCTTTATCTCCGGTTGCCGTCTGCACGTGACCAAGAAGCTCCTCGCACCGTGCAATGTAGAACTGGACATTCGAAAGACTCTGGTCAAGCTTGCTCAGTTGGCTTCGCGCCCTTTCCGCCATGAGAGTGGCTGCGTCAAAGCGCTCCTTTTGAAAGTGGGCTCTGCCGGATGCGTATTGCGCCATCACCAACTCAAATTTGAAGTCAACGAAGTCGTCTTGCTCAAGAAGATTGATAATTTCCTGCTGAATGTCAATGACTCCCTCCAGGTCCTGTTTGGCTTCCAAAGTATCAGACAGGAGTTTCTTCACGTTAACCACGGGCATGCTCTTCTCGCCATAACACGTGACGAATGCCCGCGTCGCTTCGCGGAAAAAGGCATCGGCACGATTGTAGTCTTGAATGCCGTGAAAGCCAAGCGCCACGCTTTCCAGGGTGAAGGCCCACACGGGGTTGTCGACTTGCATAGCATCGTTGCTCGCGCAAATCTCACTTGCCGCGGTAAAGGCGCCCATGGCCTCGGTCGTCTTGCCGCGTTCGAGGTACAAACGACCAAGATGGGCGTGAACCGCGGCAAGCTCTGTGCATGCGTTTTTCTCGCCTTGAGATTCTTTCTTGATGCATTCTTCAAGGCACGAGGCTGCCTCCTCGAGCTTGTTCTCACTCTTGAGGCTCGTGAAGTCGGCGAGGCTGTGCTCGATGCGAGCAATCCGCTCGTCGGACGCCATCGACGCGAAATGCCGCGCTCGCGGTACGAGTCTGCATTCCTGGCGAGGCAGGGTCCACGAGGTGCGCGCAGGCGCCGCTACTAGCTTGTGCGCGAGTCTCTGCTGCAGTCGCGGAGGTTGTCGTCGCACAGCCGCCGCCGCCGTCGCCGCCAGAAGCCGCTGCATCTTTCGAGAGGGCAAGCAAGACCCGCGTTGCGTATTTATACCTATCTCCTCTGCTCGATTCTGCTTTCCTCTTCTCAAGCCCGGGCGGGCTCCGTGTCGCCTCGGGCTTCGTCTCGCGCGTCTGCTGCTGGGCCCCGCGCGAGATCTTCGTTCGGGTTTGCGATCTGATTCCCAGCGCTCTTCCTTCTCGCTGGAGCAGCAGAATCCAATTTGTGCGGCCTCGCTCGCGGGAGTGCGAGAGACCGCCGCGCTCGCAGCGAGCGCGGACGAGGCCGGCGCCCCGCGCCAGCCGTCCTATCGCTCGCACCTCGCATTCGCTCGTTCTCGACGCAGCGGAGCGGCGGGTCGCGCTCGACCCGGGGAGCTAGCGCTCTCTGCGAGGAAAGGCGCGCGACCCGGCGACTTTCCGCGACGCGGCGTCATCCGTCGCGACGGAGGCCTCGGCAAGGGCGCTGCAGACCTCTTCTCGTCTCGTATTGTTGCGGCTCGACTTGACTCGACTCATCTTGGCTCGACGAGAGCGCGAGAAGCCGAGAGCTCCCGGAGATGATGACGGTCTTCGCGCTCGCGCGGGCGGTCATCGCAGCGACGATCGTATTGCTAGCAATGTCCTCGCTCGCTGTAGTTGCGGAAACGGAAAGTGCAGGCCGCGGCTCGACGCTGCTCAATTGGCTGCTCGAGGACGCGGAGATCGGCCTTCCTGCCTTGAACTTTGCGATTCCTCTGCTTGTGGGCCAGCAAAAGATCAACTGCACCATTGAACTTTCCTGCGCAGGAATTCATCTGGGGCCAATGAACATGAATGTTGACGACAGGAAAAGCGCGTACGAGGTCGACTTTGAAGTTCAGGACCTCTCGCACACTTGCAGCGGAGATCTGTGGATTGAGCCCCCACCCTTGGCGCATTTACCGGGAAATGATCAGCTCGTTGGTAAGCGTCATCGTCTTGGCATTCAGATTTTCACGCCCACAAGCCAAATGACCGTACGTTGGAGATTTGATTGGAAGGGGGCGAAGCGCCGCCCTGAGCAACGGACCGGTCGATTGCCATCCAGCATCAGCGTCAAGAGCTGCAAAGCACGCGTGCACTACACGGACGAGTCATTTCGCCTCATCAACGACGATTTGCACGTCATTACGGCGCTCGACCAAGAAGTTCTCAATGCGCTTGCTCCATGGTTCGGACCTTTGGTCATGGACCCATTGCTCTGCCTTGGCATACGCTCCGCCACTGTGACGACAAGTTTTTGGACCAATATCCTCCGCCTCAACACGGATTGGTTCATTCGTGAAGAGCTTCCGCATCGTCCAGATTCTATTGGCAAGCTGGAGGAGACGGTCACGCCGCGACTCGCGCAGTATGGTCTGCAAGATACGGTGCTTCCTTCCAACAACGCTGCAACCCATTATGCGGCCGCGCTTTCCCGCGACCTCTTGGCCGCGGAGACGCTGTCGGGCCAGCTTCTCATCAATGAAGCAATTCGCAAGTCCATGTTAGAAGGTGGGCCGGGCTCTCGCATGATTCTGGCTCAAAACGCTTCGCTTCTCGTGAGCTCGGGCACTCTTTTCGACGTTGACTTGTCCCTCTTTTTGCAAGATCTCTGGATTCAAGGTCTCGATTCCTTTCGTCGACTGACGCTTCTCGAGCCTGTCGGCAACTATTCACTGCGAAATAAGGTCAAGCTCGCGGATAGTCTCATTGTAAATGCCACCTTTCATGTGCGCGAATCGTATTCTGGGTCTTCGGAGCACGTCGAACTGGATGAGACGTTCTCAGTGGAGCTATCCGTGGACCCAATGGATGTGGAGATTGTCCTTCTTGCGGCCCTTGATCGAATGGCGCTCGAGAATCTCACCATCGGAAGTCTTGCGGACGCCCCACTTTCATGCGTACTTGGAGCCTTTGCCAACCTCAGCTTGGCCGAGCTACGCATCAAAGATGACTTCGCATTGCCCTCGCTCCGGATCAAGGGCGCGGACGATCTATTTGGAGTTTCAGACGCTGCGATCCAAGTTGGACGCCAGCTCATTGCCTCGCCTCTATGGGCGCTCGTACAGTCGCACGGTGATGCTGTGGCTCAAACCTTGAGTCGCTACGCTCTCGAACCAAGACTTTCAAACCTCGAGTGCCCTCGCCGAGCATGGCCTCCACAGCCGCACCGGCCGCGCCTTTTTTCATGGAACACTTCGACTGCAGTCAAAACCATGAGCTGGTTTGCAGAAGATTTTATTGGGGTGACTGGGGCGCTCAATATTGGCCAAGTCGCTCGCTGGACGCTTGGATATGTCTTTGGCAACGCTTGGGATGCCGAGACTGACGTTCTTGACCTAGCCGATGTCTCGTTGCTTCTCGGCCCCTTTGATTTGCGGGGCTTCTTTCCATCATTGCCGCCACCTGCGCTCGCAGAGGTCATTGTGGAGAAAATCAGGCTTCAGGGCCTTTCACACATTGCTGCAATTATGCTGCATCCAGATCCTACTGCTTTGACAGATGTCTCTGTCGGTTGCATGGCGCGTGACCTCGAAGCGCAAGTTCAGCTTTTGTGGCGCATTTCAGGTGTGGCCGCTTCGGGGAAAAACATTGCGGATCAGATTGTCGTTACGATGGGTGCCGACACGGCAGGAGCGCTTGCGACAAGTCGGCTTCTTGTTGACGTCATCTCGTTGGAGGCCTTCCAGCTGAGTCGACTTTTGTCCACCTGCGCCGCTTCGATTTTTCCAGAACCTGTGGGTTTGACGCGTGACCACCGAGACAAATTTACAATCTTGCCAGCGCCTTTGGGCATTGACAGCCTCGGTCTTTCGTTCGAGAATGTTAGCTTGACATCTCGCTGCATTAACTGCTCCTCACCGTACCTTGAAGAGGCTCTCGCGTTTACGTCCAGGAACACGTCTCAGATCCTCCTCAACGAATTCCTCGTGCAAGCTCTTCCAGCGCTTGCGGGAATTCTCACCAACGCAACAAATTTTGATTTGATGCGCGGAGCCAATGTAAATTATGCGACGAACAATCTCCTGTCCTCTCTACAAGAAAAATGTTTCTCGGGACCATCTTTCGACGAAAAAGGCTGGCACCCGCACACGTATGTCAAGCCGTGGTGGTTGCCTCCTATCAAGGCTATGATGATCGCTATGACACTTTTAATGCTCGTCGGCTTCGCATTTGCGGTGTTTGTGGCGCGTCGAAAGTCTTCGGTGTTGCGTGATCATCAAAGCGCGCGCATCGCCACGACCCTTTTACGCACGGACTTCCTCAACACGGGTGGATCCTCGGCAACCCATGGTGGTGGTCGCGGTGCGGACGGCACACCGATGTCTTTCGGAAACGAAGGCGCCTTCAAAGCGAGACAAGGAGCAACCGAGGAGGAGAGTCTCGAGAGGGACTCTGACGCTGGCCGTGAGGCTGTTGACCAAGATGAGGACCAAGATGCTCTCGCTCTGGAGCGCAGCACGCATCGCGACAGTTCTGCACTGAGGCACGACAATAACCAGCATGAGCGTTTGATGACGCCGGGGCTCTCGAGGGATTTGCTCGACCGTGAGTCAAACGTCGTCGACTCGAGAACAGCGACAATGGGGAGCTCGCAACGGGGAAGGGGAGGGAGTGGCGGTGGTGAAGGTCTGGGGGAAACGCCCAAAAGCCTCGATCACAGAGAACTTGTGCAAGACTTTCGACGGCAAGTCTCGCAATGTGAATCGTCGCGCAACTCGTTGCTGCAGTCTCCTCGTGAGGTTGTGTCCGAGTCAGACAGACTTTACCTGTTAGGCCATGACAGACCGATGATTTCGCACCCTTCGATTGGCCGTTTCACCGGCGTCTTCATTGCCGCTTTGCTGGGCGCAAACTTTGCGCTCTTTGTTTCCGGCAACTTTTTCACCTTGGGTCGAGTGACGATCTTTGCGAATTTTGCCGGAGACTCTTTCCGTGAGATCCCCATGATCACGCTGACGCTGGACTATTGCATTGACCTTTTGGCGGAAGGTCATGCGTTTTTATTCTTTTTATTTATCGGGTTCTGCTCCGGGGTGCTTCCATGGCTGCGCGTGGCAATGCTCGCGTATGCTTGGGTTGCGCCTGCAAATGTGCTCACCGTGGAACACCGGGGCTACCTTTTGCGAACGATGGAGTCCATGGGAAAATGGATCATGGCCATCATTTACGTATTTATGATCATGACGGCTTCGATGCGCACGAGCATTGTGGCGCCAGCCAAGTACATGCCGTTTCTCGACGAAAATCTTGCCGTGGCGTACTTTGAATGCGTTCCAATGTGGGGTTTCATTTCGTTTCTTCTCTCTGCAGCGCTCTCGACCTTCATGAATCACCTCATTCTCTTTTATCATGATCGTATCGTCATGCACAATTTGCGTGCAATTCAAGTGAAGCAGTCGCAGCGGCTCGAGGCCACGGGACTAAGCGCGACGCTTTCTGCGCTTGATCCACGTAGTCGCAATTCGCTGCACGCTGTTCCAGATTATCCGATGGATGAAGCGCTCGAAGAAGCTGCCCTCGAGCATTTTCTCCTTCGTGACGGCACGATGGAAAGCGGAGATAATTTGCTCGTGCCGGGTGCACATTATGATGATGTTGTCCAGGAGCACGAGGACATGACACGTGTTGATGGCGAGCTAGGTTCGACGCGAGACGCGATGGTGGACTTTAGTCTGAATACCTCTGCGGACCCCGACCCCGCCGTTGCTTGGATGAATCAGCTGGTGCGCGCCCTCGTGGGTCTAGCGGTGCTTATGTGGCCGATAGCCTTTGTGCTCAGCTTTTCACAGCCCGTGTATGAGTTCGAGTTTATGGGACTTGCTGGCATTGGTGCGGATCTCTTTGGCGTTGACGAGGACTCGGGTAAAATCCGTCGGATGTCCTTGACCTCGCTCATGATGGCATTGCCGCACGCAGATCCTGCCGGCGAGGCCAACCTGTTTGCCGAGCTTTTGCTCTTGGCGGTCTATGTGCTCTTGATTGTCATTGCCCCAGCGCTCGGCATTCTCGTAGCCTTGGTGCTTTGGTTTGTCCCCGTTTCGAGCATCCGCAAGCACCAACTTCTCATGATGTTCCGGATCTCCAATGCCTGGAACTCGACAAATGTGATTTGCGCCACGCTTCTCGTCATGTCTTTGGAAGTGTTCAAATTCTTTGACGTGGTTGCGTCTGGGCTCACGTTCTGTCCGCAGATTTTAGGTCGTGCCTTGTATGAAGTGGGCGTTCCTCTCGAGGAGAGCGTTTGTTTTGGCGTCACCTCACGCATCGATCATGGCTGGTATATTTTGCTCGGTTTTGTGGCGTATAGTTTTTTCCTCACCCGCGCGGTCTTTTACTATGTTGCTGACGACATGAACCATGACTTTGATCGCTGCACGGTCTTTCTCATGTAGTGAAGTGGGCATTCCCCCCCCGATGTTGAGAAACCAAGGAAGCGAGGAAGACAACTTTCGCCAGGCTTTGCAAAGAATCTCTCGCTCCCTCTCCCTCAAAAAAGTATATATATCCCTATTTCAGACGACATTGCAGTTTTAACTGCAAAGTACTGCTTATTTCTATCAAAATCGGGCTCCAAGCTAAAAACTTGCGCAATAAAACTGCGTTCTTTGCCGAAGCCCCATATTAATCAAAGAGACACATGATAAGTGTCTTTCTTTCGTTCGGGTTGAAAGTCTTTTTCCAAGACCACCACCCCGTCCTTCGCGGCCGCCGTGGCGGTAGGACATGTGATGATCCGGAGGGATTTCTCCCGCGCACTGCCCTCGCGCAACTTCTACTGCGCCCACGAACCCAGAAGTTTGGGCAAATGAAAGAGCGCGTTTCAAGGTTTGCGGTGCTATGTTTAGCATCGCCTCGCACGCATTCTGCACGATCTCCCACTGTATCGAAGATAGACAAACTTTGCAGTTTTAAACCCAAGGTTTATATGGGAGGGGTTAAAAAGTTTTTAAATCGGCGCGGAACCAACAAAAAACGCACTATTATACCCAAAGTTAAGCAGGGGCTCTGAAATAGGGATATATATATTTCTCTTCTCAATTCAATGGTTCAGCAAAAGAGCGAGAGAGATATTTCTCATTTCTACTTGCGGTCTTTACGTCTTCTCAATTGTCCAAGTCGTCGTCAGACTCGTCCTTGGTAGCAACCTCGAGACCGTATGCAGGTGCAATGTTGTTGTCAAGATCTTCTCGCATCGCTGTCAGCTCGTCATTGCCAAGGCCTGCTGCGCCCTTGGCAAACTCAAGTTGCAGCGCAAGTCCCGGCGTTCGAATTGAAGCCTGAGCTGCAGCAACGTTGGTTGCGAGTCGCGTCGACGAGGCAAGGCTCACAAGTGATGGCATGGTCACTGGAGGCGCGGACCGGCCCACAGCAATCTCGCCTGCAGATCCGAGGACCTGATTCCTAAATATATCGGGATGTGCAAGCGTGATGGGATATGGAGTTGCTGCAGCGCAAAAGAGAGGCATAGGCGTGAGCGTGAAGCGCGTCCTGCCAAGATAGGCGCCGAGCGAGTCGGAAAGATTACGGCGGTGCACAGCGTCGTGGCGCGAAGGAGTGTTGCCTCGGAGCACCACGCTTGCGCCATGAACCTTGTAAGTCTGCTGTTTAGGATGCGCAGCATCGAGGACGGAAGAGAGATCGACGCCGAAAAGGTTCTTGGCTTCGTGAAGGGCGCCTGCGTTTGCAAGAAGCTCCTTGAGCTCATCGGGCGAAATGTTCGGATGGGGAAAGGGCAATGCCATTTGCAAACCGGCAATGCGTGAATCTTCGCTGGGACCAACGCGAGCGCACATTTCTGCCAAGGTAGCCGCCCCATTCGGCCCGTTCGGAGTCTCAATGAGTCGGTATGGTGTGGACGCCACATCGAGCGCAGCACCCACGAGCGCTGATGTGTGAAACAGCGAGTCTGCATGGAAGCGGTCCTTGGCCAAGTATGGAAGTGCCAGCCGCGCGGCGTCCGCTTTCAAGTTGTAGAGAGGGACGGGTGTGTAGAGATGACAGAGACGCGAAAATGTGGCAAGTGCCACGGCCTCGTTCATGGCGCGCTTGCGCATGGCCGAGGCGTACTTTTCGTGCGAGGGAGAAGGATGTGGGTTGGGCCCGACAATGCCAAGACACCAAATGGCCGCACTGCGTGCCTCCTCTCTAATTTCTTGCAAAACCGTTTGACCAATGGAGCCAAAGCCGGTGTTAATATCTACCAAGGCGTGCACGCCCTGAAGACGGTCGCACTCTTCGAGGTAGAAACGCACAGACTCAATGATATCATCGAGTTGACCGCCCTGCAAGGCGGTGTCGTGGCCAGAGGTGAAGGCCTCAAAATCAGCATCACCCTGACGATGCAAGAGCTGGATGCTCTTTTCATGAACTTGCGCTTTGAGAAAGTCTCCCCACGAGGTCACGTCGCTGTCGCGGATTCGCTTTGACTCGTACAGGTCCTGTTCTGCGTCCTCGTCGGCACCTTCATGACCGACCTTGGCTGTAGACGGAGCCGATGGTGGCGGCACAGCACCAAGTGCGACGCCTTCCACGGCAGAAGCGCCTTGCTCGAGCCAGTCGAGAAACGCATTCTGGCGTGTTGGTGCTTCACGACTCACTTGGACGGGGCCATCCCAGACGTCTGCAGATTGTTGTGCCAAGGACTCGTCGCTGAGCTCGAAGATGTCTTTTGCAGCGCTGCTTGTGAGCGCGCTGAGAGGTTTGAGTGCTCCGACACGGCGTCGAAAGTCGATGGCCACGAGACGTGGGGTGGCCGCGTGCTCGCTGACTCTAAAGAGGCGCTCAGGCCTCATTTCGCGCGAGACTTGTGCTGCAGCGCGGCCGCCTCCCGCTGCGTCCTCGACGGACTCGACCCACGCGGCGGCCCCGTCCTGTGTCGTGCCATCCTCGGCGCGGTCCACTTCGAGAAGCTCGTCTTGCGCGTTCCAGAAGTGGGCTCCGACATAGTTGCTCGCGCGGCCCAGCTGCAGGGTCAGCAGCTCGCCGCCGCCGCCCCCGCTCGACCAACCCAAGCCCGCCATGCTGCCTTGCTTCAATGGCTTGCTTGGCGAAGATCTTCGAGGTTTGGATTCTTTGGGCCAAGAGGTGGCCACCATCCAACCAACCAACCAACCTTCTTCTGATGATTATGAACTAGCGAGTCGCACATTGGCAGGCAGCCTGGGCCGCCAATCAAGTTCAAGAAAAGGCAGCGGTGCTACTACAAGCAAGCCTCAGTGAGTTGGATCTCGACGAGGTCGCCAAACACCATGATGAAGGTCGTGGACGCGCACCTCCAATACCAGTGGTCTCCAAATCTGCAACGACTTCCCAACACGGCCCCCCTTGCGCCTTGTCGGGCTGATTGATTCTCTGCAAGCGTCGTGTGCACGCCGGGGTCTTCCAGCCGTCCCCATAACCACAGCAAACCATCCTCGATCGACCTTATACATGCCATGCAGCCAATGGAATAGTATGAGTCACGGGCTCATGCTTGGTTGACAGTGATTGACTGCCAGTGCCGTGATGAACACTGTCACTGTCAGTTAGTTGCGAAGAAGCAAGCAATGGCAAGTGCAAACAAGGAGGCGCAAGTGCAAACAAGAAGAAGCAGAGGAAGAAGCAGAGGAAAAAGGACGAAAAAAGGAGAAGAAATTGTGCACGTGCCGCGTGCCGCTGGCAGCAAAGAGCAAACAGCGGAGCGAGGCTCGCGGCGGCAGACCGGCCTGCGTGCGAGGGCGGGCGGCCACGCGGCCCCGGGGGACGCGCTCCCCTCGCCCCGCGCGCCTCCACTCCACTCCGCCCGCGAGCGTGCGTGCGTGCGTGCTTGCGCGCGCGAGGCTCGGGAGAGGGCACCCGCAAATCGAGCGCGCGGCCCAGGCAAGACCGGGCCAGCCCTTGGAGTTTACGAGGCGCACGCGACAGCGACGCGCGCGGAGACAATGACGGCGGCCGTGGCGGACGCCGCGGCGTGGGTGGAAGCGTGCTCCGGGACACGGCTGGAGGGGGACTTCACGGAGGCGCTGCGCGACGGCACGATCCTCTGCGACGTGGTCAACAAGTGCTGGCCCGACTCCGTGCGCAAAGTGTACCGCGGGACGGTTGCCTTCCGCCAGATGGAGAACGTGACGATGTTTATCAAGGCTGCACGGAAGCTCGGCGTCCCTAGCCGCCATCTGTTTGAGACGGTCGACCTCTTTGAACTTCGAGATGCAAAGAGCGTCGCGGACACCGTTCTCTACCTGCGGGAACTCGCCATTGAAGATGGAGTCTACACGGAAGAAGAGGCTTGTGCAAAACGCAACAGGATTCACAAGAGCGGCAATGCAGGTGTACAGCGCGGCGCCCCGCCCCCCCTTCCCCCTCCCCGCGTTGAACCCAACCGGGGTTTCTCCATTCTGAACATGGGTGGCTATGGCATGGAGGGCTTTACGCATCTCAGTATCATTGGCCGGTCGAAACCCAAGTATCGCAGAAGCTCCCGGATTAACTTTAGGCGCATGGTCAGCCGGCCTTATCCCATTTATGAGTCTCAAGCGGCCTCTTCTTCTTCGTCGTCGTCGTCGTCTACATTTGCAGCAGCAGCAGCAGCATCGTCTGCGCCGAAGATGCCTTCCATTGCCGAGAAGGAGGACGATCTTGACCAGCACGAGGTTATCCTTGCGCATGATGAAGTTGAGGACGATGAGGAGCTTGCTTTTTCGCATGAAGATGACAATATGGATATGGTGGAGGAGGAAGAAGAGGAGGAGGAAGGATCAACACACGACCATGTTGAGGAGCAGGAGGAAGAGGAAGAAGCTGTCGCTGCTACACCGTCCATGGCCAAGTCTTTTGCGCGCAGAGTGTCTGGTGTCACGGCTGCTGCCGCAAAGCGCTTCAGCTTTGCTCGAAGCATTTCTCGGGACGCTGAGAATTCTGACAGAGGTATCATCGACGACAAGACGGATATCCTCGGCAATAACATCTTTCAAGATGAAATCGTTCAAGCATACCATTCTGATGCGGAAGGTGAGGACCGTCATGAGGACGATCTCGAGGACGAGAGAGACCTATATGGAAGCCAGGATTGGGGAAGTGACGATGAAGACGAAGATGAGAAGGACAGCAATGAGGAGGAAGAGGAGGACGACGACGACGAGGAAACGCAACGTGAACTTCGTGAGGAGATTATGGGCCTTGACGATGCCGAGGATGCCGACGCTGATGCGGACGCAGCGTACTGGCAAGATGAACAAGAAGATGCTGATGCAGATGCAGAAAGCGAAGCTGATAATGAAGACGCTGATGAAAACGAAAGCGACGCTCGCGTCGCGGAAGATGAGGATGTCGAGCTCGAATATAATGATGAAGAAGAGGAGGAAGAAGAAGGAGATTCCAACGAGGATGACTCTAGGGCCGATGACGCTGATAGCCGCGTCGTCGATGACAATGACGATGAACTCGACGGCATCGAGTCAAAGTCGATTCGACCCGAAGTGATTCCTTTTACCTCTGCAAGAAGTTCCCATGATCGGTCGCGAACTCAAAGCCAGACTTCCAATGCCGACTTGCCTGATTTGGCTGTTTACACCGAATCCGGCCTACCTCTTCGTCGCGTGCACAACAAGCTCGAGTCCATGTACGAGGAAGATACACGGCGGGAACGGCGAGAGACTCACGACGAGGAAATGGCCTTGGCCGAAAAAGAGCAGGAAAAGGAAGAGAGAGCAAAACGCGAGCGTGCGCGGTCCAAGTACAATGACTCCTCGTCAACTTCACGAGTCCTCTCTCGGAACTCTATGGCCAAATTCCTCAGCCAAAGATTCCCACGTGGGCAGAATGGGTCCTCGAAATAAATGAATGCATGAATAAATGAATGATATGATATATTCTTTTACGCGCATGGAAACAGGGAAGGCGAGATTCCCTCAAAAATTGGACGAACGTGAGATTGTCTCAGCTCGACGTGATGAGCTTGCGAGCAACTTCCGCGATTTCCTCTTTGGTCGTCAAGAGCAGTGCCGTGGACAGCGTGGACTTGCCAATCTGTTCCCGCAATCCCTTGTAGAGTCCGAGCACCCCCTCGTGGTCAAGAATCTCAGAAAAGGCATGACCTACACTTATTTGATCCTTGCCAGACTTGCCCCGATTCGCGGCCTGCATGAAAATTTTCGCCCGAATGAGCGGGTAAATGATCGTCAACGTGAAGGCTTTGGTAACCATACCAAGCAAGAACAGTTGACGAGCTGTAAGAGCCTCTTGGTTCCACCGACGCTGAAGGAACTCCTTGGCACGATCAAAGAGAGTGAACTGCAGCGCAGGATTTAAAGAAAGAAGCATCGAGGCTCGGTAGCCCTTCCACAGACTGGACAGCCCGCCCTCATTCACGGCAGATTGCAAGTGCTTCAGGGCGCTCGTCTTGGTCTCGCTGTGGTCTGTCATGATGCGTGTTGTGACCGTGTCGATGGGATGCGCCACGAG
Organism: Aurantiochytrium sp. KH105; assembly: GCA_003116975.1. Taxonomy (NCBI): domain Eukaryota; class Bigyra; order Thraustochytrida; family Thraustochytriidae; genus Aurantiochytrium; species Aurantiochytrium sp. KH105. The sequence continues at coordinate 282,907 of BGKB01000035.1, forward strand.
CTGCGTAATGCATGCCGATACAAAGCCGCTCGCAATAGCTTCCAAGGTGGAGAGCTGTCTGCCGAGCAACTTTTGCAGGCGTCGCGATACATTGAAAGAAACGAAAAAGTACAGCGCGTCCGTGACGACCGACCTGAGCAGGACAGGTTGCACGCCTCGAAAGAGACCCATCACGCCCTCCGCTTCCACGAGGTGCCGCACAACATCGACAGCGTTTCCATAAGCCACGGGCTGGCCGCGTTCGCCAGTCTCTGCTGCACGGTCCCCAGTGTCATCGTCGCGACGCACCACCTGGGCCTGCAATCTTACTTTGACAAGTTCCAGCGGGTAAAAGGTCAACGTCGAGGCTGCTGCACCGAGCCCCGCGCCCGCCATCTGCACGAGCGCCTCCTCCTCCATCTTCTTGTCTCGCAAGTTCCTCGCTCTGTGTGATGGACCACCTCGGGCAAGCAAGCGTTGCTGGTTTGTTTTCCGTTCATCTCTCTCCCTACAGTGTCAGTGCTGATGCCAGTGGAGCAAAGCAGGCAAAGACAACTCAAATTCACTGATGCGGCCGGGCCATGGATTTAGCGTATTCGGTGATGCAAGCAGCAGACAACTGACAGTGAAGCTTGATCTTCTCGCACGCAATTAATTTGTTTAGGGTATACAGGCACGTTCCAACGCTCTCAACGCCCCCTTGCCTCTCTATGCCAATGCAAACTTCTGCGTATGTGGTAGGCTAGAGTAGACTCTGAGAGAGAGCGAACACCAGAGAGCAGATCGATCGATCGATCGACAACGAATCAAGCGACAGTCTGCTCGTGGTGGCGTCGAGGTAGCCCCGTCTGCCTGTCGTGCCTCCTGCCGTGCCTGCTGTACTGCCGTACGAAGAGCCTTGTTCGGTGCAACGTACGCCTTGCGCACGGAGGACTTGCGAAAAGAGCAGTGCGGCCCAAGACCAGGTCCGTCCCGGCACGTGCTCTTCGCCAGACGCCGGCCAGCGTGCTGGAGCCCGGCTTGGACTCGACAAACTCATGGACGGGTGTGTTCCGTGCGGGCTGGAGCGGCGAGCCGCTGTTCATCCGAATGTTGAGTGGCGCTGAGTCCTCGTTGGAGGTCGACGATCTTGTGTGGGCGATCAAGAAAGTCCTCGACTCGCAGGAGGACGCAGCGAGGTGTTCCTAGACAGGCCTTTCGAGGAGGCTGGGGCGAATGCTGAAGGCCCAGGTCTCCCCGGCCAAGCTCAAGAACAAGACTAAAACCAAGACCAAGACCAAGACCAAAGACCACGACTAAAGCAGAAGGAACATGTTACTATTTTTTCTTGCTCAGCCCCTTCAACTGTAATTTTCGCTTGCACCAAAACTCATCCCGCTCCTTGAGCGTGGTCCCTTCCTTCCCCTCTGCATACACCACCATCTTGCCCTTTTACCGCTCTCTCTCCTCCACTACCCTTCTGTTGCCCTTTTCTTTTGTCGGACTGATGTTGCGAAGAAAGAGAAAGAACGAAATTGGGTGGGTCGAGTGGAGTGAAGTGCGATGTTGCACGCTGTCTCTCGATGAGACACCGTGACCGCTATAGCGAGGACCTTCATCATTTCGACACATTGAAAGGAGAATATCTGAGCGATACAACCATTCGATCAAGAGCGACAGAAATGTAGAAGATGTCGAGGGAAAACGTGAGAAGGAGGCAGACCAAAATCAAAGAATAGCAAGAAACTCGACATTGACAACATGGGTCTGGGAGTGAGAAGACGTCAAATTTACAAAATGTATGTATCTCAAAGTAGCCATTCTAGTTTGGCTTAAGGCTCAGAGCTTCGTTTGGGCACCGCGCACGCGATGAAGAAGGTCTTCCCCAGCAAAGTGAGGTGATCCATTGCCTTCGGCGGCTTTAACGAGGGCAATGAGTTCAGTGTTAACCTTGGGCTCATCAATTCCGTGAGCTTTGGCAACGCGGGTAATCTCGCCGTTGAGGAGGTCGATCTCGGTAAGACGACCACGCTCGAGGTCTTGCAGCATGCTTGTCTTTGCAGTGGGATTGATCTTGAGAATGTATGGGAAAACAAACTTGAAGACGAGTTGCGGCAAGGCGAAAATGATAGGCAGCAGACGAATGTAGCCGCCCTTGGATGGGCTCTGCACAGAAATTCCAGCCTTGTCAAAGACCGCGAGCGCTTCGTTCATGCTGAGGACAGCGACCTTGCGGAATTCAGGATTCATGAGTGTCTCAAGAGTCGGCACGCCTGCAAGTGCGTTGATGGCGTTGCTCATGTTCAGGAGAAGCTTGCCGTACTGACGCGGAGTGATATCTTCCTCAACCTCGACTTCAACGCCGCCTCGCGCGCACATACGAGCAAAAAGCGCGGCGTGAGGGCCATCCTGCAAGAAGGTTTCACCTGTAGAAGTCTGCGTGAATGTAGCGTCGTTCCAAATAATGTTGAAGACGAGCATGCCTGCGAGCACCGAGACGCCGTCGAGAGGGATGTTGTCACGAAGAGTTTGCGCATTACAGACTCCGTTTTGGAGGGATACCAGGGTCCTAGGCTTGGGGTTTTCGCGGAGAATAGCGGCGAGTTCCCGGGCAACGGTCTCGGTCTGGCCGCCCTTGACCGCAACAATGATGATGTCACAGTCGGAAAGCTCCTCCATCTTATCTGTGACGACGAGGTCTTTGCCCACGCGCATCACATTCGTCTCTCCGTGCACCGTGGCCGTCGTGAGCATGCCGCCGGCCTCTTCGACTGCCTTGAGCAGCGAGCTGCGGCCCACGAGCGTGACCTTGAGGTCCTCGACCGCTCCCTCGCCCTCATTGCCCGCCAGGATTCTGCCTCCAAAGAAGGCTCCCACCGCGCCTGCCCCGAGCACGCCCACGTGCACCATCTTGCTTGCTTGCTTGCTTCTGCGCTGCTCTCCTGCTCTGCTCTGCTCTTGTGTTCTGCTGTGCTCGCGCTTGTTTGCTTCGCTCGCTATCTCGGGGATCGTTGCGGGACTGCTCTGCTCGCGGATCTTGATGACGCACCGGTGACGCTTCTCGGGGGGGAGGCGTGTCATTCACCATGGCAACGTGGTCACCCTTGCCTGCGCCATGAGAAAAAGTGCAACAATCTCATCCGAGTTCATCCGTCCCGCGCCGGGTCCGCGCCGCGGCGGCGTCGCCTGGCTGCACGGGTGGCCGAGGACGGCCGCCGGGTGGGTGGAGCGGAGCGGGGCGCCTGGCAGCAGCAGCAGCAGCACGGTCGGCGGCCGGGCCGTCGAAAGGGCCGTGGCGACGCCCGGTTCGTCGCAAGCGGCTCCGAACAAGCATTTTGTGGCGCAGCAGTGGCAGCAAGCAGAGTAGGGCAAGACAGACTTTACCGCGAATGCGAGCGCGCGCAATGTGGGCGTTCACTCGGCCCGATTGTGAGGCCGCGCGGAAAAGAAGGTCACGCTGCAATAGCTGCAATAGCTGCAGCTGCTGCTGCCACCGCAAGCGAGGACCTCGAGAGAAGTCGAGAATGTTTTGTGTCAAGAGTCTTGAAGTGTAGAGACATGCAAGCAAGGAAGCAAATGCGAGAGCAACAAGAGAGGAGGGCCCATCGTTTTGTGGCCAGTCACAACAGCGGCCCCATCCATCGAACCTGTGCGGCCTACTATAAGGGGCTGCAAGTGTCCCTTCCTCCGGCCGCTTCTCTTGTCGCTACTGCAGCTGCTGCTGCTGCTGGTGGTTACAGCAGGGAAAAGAAAAAAACGAAATGATGTGAAAGTGAAATAAAATCAGTGCTTAGCTTTTGGGGCCGGAGAGAGAAGCGAGAGTAATTGCTCACCGTCCATTTTGGGAGATCCGCGGGACTCAGCCTCCTTGACGAGACGGACGAGCGTGGCGTTGACAAAAGGCTCCTCGAGGTTGTGCTCCTTGGCGACACGGACGATTTCGCCGTTGAGAAGGTCGATTTCAGTCGTGCGCTCTCTCTCGAGGTCTTGGAGCATGCTCGTCTTTGCCTTGGGATGAATTTTAATGACAAATGGCATGACGATGCGGAAAAGGCAGTCGGGAAGACTAAAGAGGCGCGGAAGCATGTAAATGGATGACTTGTTGGGGCTCTTGATTGGGATTCCTGCGCGCGAAAGGACGTCAATGGCTTCATAGATGCTGAGCGCAATCGACCTGCGCAGGCCCGGATCCTTGAAGCAGTCAAGAATGGGAATACCCGCAAGGGCATTAACGGCATTGTTCAGATTGATGAGCAACTTGCCATACTGCAGCGCGGTGATGTCCGGCTGTACGACGACGGGAATGCCTCCGCGCGTGGAGAGACGCCCAAAGAGCGATGCCTGGGGCCCATCCTGAACAACGATATCGCCCGAAGTCGTCTGGGAAAAGTCGGCGCCCGCCCAGACGACGTTGAAGACGACGCTACCGGCGAGGACGGCGACCTTTTCGTCGTTGATGATCTCGCGCAAGATACGCGCATTGGTCACGCCATTCTGCAAAGAGATGATCGTGCGTTGGGGGCCGGCTGCGCCAGGCGAGGCGGCAAAGAGATCGCGGAGCTGCTTGGCCACGCCCTCCGTGTGCGACGCTTTGACGGCGACCAGAATGATCTCTGCGTCCGCGAGCGCGCCAACGTCCTTGGTGACGACAAAATGATCGTCTTGCACATGGTCGGCGCGCTCGCCCGCAATGGTGTGCGTGACCAGTACACCCCCGTTCGCCTCGACGGCGTCCAGCAGCGACTCGCGCCCCACCAGCGTCACCTTCAGGTCCGATACAGCCCCTTCTCCCACGTTCCCGGCGAGCAGCCGCGCGCCCACGTAGGCGCCCACGGCGCCGGCGCCCAGCACCCCTACGTGCGGCATCTTCTCCGCTCCAGCCCCAGGCCAGCCGGCCGTCCCGCCTCTCCTGCTCTCTGCTCTGCTCTGCTCTGCTCTGCTCTGCTCTGCTCCGCTCCGCCCCGAGTCCGCTCCGCTCGATCCCGTTCTGCAGCTGCACGTGGCCGCGGACGGCGGGATTAGTCGCCTTCTGCTGCTGCCAGTGGTGCGGCTGCTGCTTCGTTTCCTCGTCTCCTCTCCTCTCCCTCCTCTTCGACTTCGCCTTTCGACGCCCCCTCGCTTGGTCCGTCCCTCCTCACTCTTCGTCCGGCCGCCGCACTTTGCACGCGCCGCGACCACGGTCCAGCCTGACCGACCTGCGCCGCGCCTCGACGACGGTCCAGCCTAGCCAACCTGGCCCTCCCTCCCGACCCGGACGAGCCGCGGCAGCCGCACGCAGCAGCAGCAGCTGCAGCTGCGAAGCTGCAGAGGACAGTCGAGCGAACGGCCGCGGCCGGCCTCCAAGCCGGGCTCGCTCGCGTACCTGTCGAAGGTCGAGGCACCGCGGCAGGCGTCGAAGCGCACCGTGCGCTGCGAGCGCTCTCGGGTTTGGGGCAATCAATCGAGTCCCCGCGATGCGCAGTCCGGGATAGACGGAGGAGAGTGGCCGGCGGCGTGAGGAGGATGCTGGGCGCGAGGCTCGCGCGCGCGGGGGGCCGCGGGGCGGCGCTGGCGGCGGCGGCGCAGAAGGCGGCGGAGGGCCGCGGGCCGCGGGGAGCGCGCGCGTTCTCGGTGCGGCTCCTCGGCGCGCGCGGCCGCGAGACTGGACGCCAAGGCGAGATCGAGGTCGCGGTGGAGACCTCGGCTGGCGACCACACGGTGACCGTGCGCGAGGCCAACCCGGCGCGGGCCGCGGAGGCCCTCGAGGGCGAGATCTCGAGGCTGATCAATGGCCTCGATCCCACGGACCAGCGCGGGGTGGACTCGCTCCTGTGCCAGATGGACGGCACCGCGGATCGGTCCGAGTTCACGCCCGGCGCCATCCTCGGCGTCTCGGTAGCCACAGCCATTGCTGGCGCACATGCAGCAGACCTTAAGCTGTTTGTTCACCTTGCCAAGCTCGCGGGAAAGTCCACACTGCGAATGCCCATGCCCATCTCGACATTGCCTTCGCTGCCCATGGTGTCCATGATCCCCTTTGGTGATACCTGTCTGCGCAACGCCATTGATCGTTTCCGTGTCATCTTGCAGGATGTCAAGGTTGCCGCAGATGGCCCCGAATTGAGTCCGAAAGCTCAGCTCCGGGCGCTCATGCGGCCACTCAAGAGCAGGGACATGCTGGGCGAGGTCGCGCTTGGCCTTCACGTTGACGCCGACACGGACCGTGAAAAGGTTGCCGAGTTCATGAATAAATTCCCGCTTGCAATGTTGCAGCTCAAGGACACTGAGGAGACGGAGGCCGAATCCCTTACGGCGGCGCTTGGCGAGGAGCTTCAGATTTTTGGTGGTCTCGAGCTCTACCAGTCTTTGGACGCAATCACCTATGCCTTGCAGAATGAGATTGTCAACAGCGTGATTGTCGATCCGGACTCTCTTGGCACCGTATCTGCCGTCATTGACGCTGGCAATCTTGTCGAGCAGGCGCCTGGTGTTGCGACCTTGCTTTGGGACACGCACTTGCAGGCAGACTCCATGCAGGAGTTCCTTGCACATTTGGCCCTCTCGCAGTGCATCGCCGCGGTTTCTGTGGCCGACATTGACGGACCTTTTGCAAAGGAGCTTTGCTCGCTCGAAGCCTTGCTCAACCCAACATCCCCACCAGAGTAGATTCTCGAGAGAAAAAGACTTGGCTTCCTTCTCCCTTATTTTTTGATGTGTAATTGAAGCTTGGGACATTTTTCTTCACAAATGGTCCTTCCAATAGCGTTGTTGCATATTCTCGATTGGGATCGTGGAGCGACAAGGGACAGTGCTCGACTGCCAATTGTCAAAAACCAAGGACAGTGTGTTTTTCATTCACACAAATTCGAAGAGGCATGCAAATAACAAAAATCGATCCTTTTTCTTTGTGAAAGACCCTTTCCTTTTTTGGGGGCGGGGTGAAGGAATTTCAAAGACGAGCTTGCTGAGTCGGGGTATCAGGACTCTTCCCGTCCGCAGCGAGCCGCTGTTCCTCGATCAAGTCGTATGCTTCAAGCGCCTTGTCAATTGCTTCTTGATGTTTTGGCAAGTTTTTGCGCACATTGTTTTCCATGGTCGGGCTGCCCCGCGAAAGGACAACCTGGTGGCGTGCCTTGTACAAAAGAACACCCTGTGAAGGATGGCCGTGATAAAAGTCTGCATCCGTGAAGGCCACGTTCTTTCCGACACGATTAATGTGAATTTCCACGAAGACCGTTTCGCCCAAGCTGACGCCGTCGAGGAAATCCACATCAAGCGAGGTGCTCATGGAAGGCACCCAGGTCCGTTCGGTCCGCAAATTGCATGAGAACAACAAGACCGTCGTCATAGAGTCTGTCAGCGACGGGACGTAGCCGCCAAACAAGTTGCCCCCTGCGTTGAGCATCTCCTTTTCCACCACAAAGCTCATGAGTCCCGTGCCGCTCTTCAGTCTTCCGCGCGAGTCCAGCACGATGTCGCACGCCACCGTCTCATGCGGTACGTAGCTCGACCGATGTTTCGTCAGCTCGCGCATGACATCGGCCACGCTGCTAAACAGCGCGAGGTCCTCTTCCGGCGTCTCAGACGTCGCCATGCTTCCTCGCGACCTCCCTCTTCAAGCAACTATGCCTGCGACAACTGGGACACTCTAGCAATCCACGAGCTGCCCGCGCAGGACGAAGAACCCAGCTCTCCTCCTCCTCCTCCTCCTACTGCTGCTGCACGTGCCGCTATCGTCGTCGCCGTCGTTCGAGGTCTGCGAGCATCAGCGAGCGTGTCGCCGCCGTGCGTATCGCCTCGCCTCCTCCTTCTCCCCGCGCGTCATGAGTCCGACTCCGCCTTCTCCTTCTCCATCCCCGACTCCGTCCCCACCTCCTCGCCCATCTCCCGCCGTCAGTGCTCGCCCGCGGCGGCCGGGTCCCTGCGCAGGGGAATGCAAGCGAGGACCCGGCGCGGCACAGGGTTGGACGAGCTGGATCAAGCTGGAGAGAGACGGAAAGCGCGGAAAGGAGTTGAAGATTGAGGTTGGACCAGGTTGACCTCGAATGATGTTGGACCAAGTTGACCTCGACGATGAGGACGGAGACCCCGAGAGGAGAGAGAAAGAGAGCGCGCCCGGCGGGCACGTGCACACGGAGCGCAGCGCAGCGCAGAGCAGACGCAGCGCAGCGCAGAGCAGACGCAGCGCAGCGCAGCGCAGAGCAGCGCGGAGCGAACGGAGACGAGAGCGCGCCGCGGCAGGCCGAAGGGAAGGACTCTGTCGCCTGTCTGACACAGCGAGCGACGGAGACTGCGCTCACGAGGAGGTGACGCAGAGACCTTCGACCTGGGCGCAGACGACGGGAGCGCGCGCGGCGCCCCGGTTGGACGCGGGCGGGACGCGCCCCTGGCTGGGACGGGCGCAGCGTGGCGAGCGGTACCAACGACAGGGGAGCAACCGCGTGCAAGCCGGTGGTATACTGCAAGTGCAAAAAGTTATCGGCTGGGCTGGTTAGGGCGTGCGCGGTGAGGTCTCGTAGAAGGTATTTGTTCTCAGGCTGAGCATGGCAGAAAGCAAACCCACAATGGCGTCCGCACCGCCTACAGCGCCATCGACGACAGCACCAATGTCCGGAAAACAAAACCCTTCAAATGGTCTTCGAACCGATGATGATGACGAAGTCCAAGCCATGGTGGACCGTGTGCTGATGGAAATCGCGCGCGTGGGCATCGCTGCTCCTGTAGGCACCATGTTCTCCGGTCTCGGCGCCAACGTAGGGACCTTGGCTGACAATAAAGAGGAACTTCAAGAGGTACTCACACCATTCTTCTTCGGAAGCGGGTGTCAGGCCTTTGACATGGCTGTCTCCGCCCAAGGCGGTCTCGATGTCAGCCGAGGGGCAAAGTTATCCACTCTCGGGGCCGGCGACATGTACGCGAACGTCGTCTTTGAAGAGGATACCGCGTCCATAGGTAGGTCCAAGCGCGTGCGCGCGCACAAACTCGAAGGCGCCTTCCGGTTCGGAGACTTTGTTGACATTCGCTCCATTGAAACGGTTGCAAGGGCCGTCATTCGACAAATTGGTCTGCCACAAGCGCCGAGTATCACATCCGAAACCTTTGCTGCCTGTCTCAGGCAAGGCCTTCCTGCAGTTCACGCGATGCTCTCGCAAATTCTTTTCATGGAAGAGTCTGACATCCACGTCGCCTACGTGCCTCCCTCCGCAACGGTCAGCGAAGGATCTTCGCGTGCGATCCGTCTCGAGTTCACGGGAGTTCTCAGCATCAAAAAACTCAAACACGTGTACTATTCGCTCGACAACATTGTCCAGCACCTGAATCGTCTCAATTTAGCATTGCTACCTGCACAGGCAGGGCCAATGAGCGAGAGCGAGATGGAGGCCTATGCTGCCGAAGCCCCGGCTTTTGTCAAAGTGCATCTTGAACATCGCAGCGGGAACAGATGCAACATCTCTTTGGTTCTCTGCCTACTTGAAGGCAGCAATTCTCTTCTTTTCATGGATCAAGAGACTCTCGCACCCTGCAAAGATGCCAGTGGAAAGTTCCGCGTCGTTCCGTTCGACATGAGCCAGGCGCAGTCTTTTTATCTCCGACTTCGCATTCAGGCGCGCGTTGCCGAACTCGGATGCGCGACTTTCAATCTTCCAGAGCTCGTCTTCAAGCTTGCCAACCGTATTCCAGCGCCAGGTGCGATTCCAGAGGAGATCTTTGAGCTCACGCTTGCATACATGTCGGGCCACCACCGACTTGCCTCAATCGCCCTTCGCCCATTTATCAACATTGACAATTTCCGCGCAGTCTTGACACAGGACTTGCATATTGAAATCGGCTGGAAGCCCAAAGCCGGCGAGGAGTCGTCCGAAGCGCTTTCCAAAGTGCCTGGTGATGCCGAAAACGCCAGCGAGGCCCAGTCATCGACCACAGCCGTGAGCGAAGGCGAGGCCGAGAAGAATCGTATTCGTCTCGGTACCTTTGATCTCAATTTCCGCTTCAAGCTCGTGCCGCCTCGGAGTGCTGTGACGCACTGTCTTTCGTTCTTCATCAAGACACAAATCGGTCGCTTTGATTTGCTTGACTTTGTTCGGGATTTATGCACGGCAATTGGCGCCGATATTTCCGCCCTCGCGCAAAGATTAGATGCAACAAAGTGAGTCTTGCAGGCCAAGTAAGTACTGTTCTTAGTCTTTGCTTTTGGCCCAATGCAGCATTGGCTCGCTCGATATCGCTCATGTTTTTATGAAAAAGGCGACCATTTTCTCAAAGGAATGTTCGCAAGTTAGTTCAGTAGAGATTGCCATTTGTTTTCAATAGAGGAATAAAGTATGTTTGTGCACTTTAGCATACTGTTTCTTTCTTGCCAGACTCCGCCAAAGAAAGAAATGTCAGTCAGTATCTCCAGCCAGACTTTTTAGAAAATTTGGTTAAAGTCTGCATGGGCTTTGGTTTCGCAAGGCTGTGAACGATTTTTTCTTCTTCGCGCTACGAGGCCGTCTCCAATAACTGGTTGACAACAGCTTGAGCTTGTCGCAACTTGCTCCGTAGCTCAGTTGGGAGCACAGGGAGATTGGTTGACGCAAGACCTGGCAGTAGTGCATAGGAGCGGTCGGCGCACGTCAATACGCTCGCTGAGCGATCAAGAGTAAGATCCGTCCCGTCCTCCAAGTGCACATTGACATGGCCTTGGGCTGTTCGCATCCCCGTGCCGACGCCTGGCAAGGTGACCTGATCGTCGTTGACAATGACAGGATAGTACACAGGGGTCTTGGATCCGGCCTGTTTTCGGTAAATGTCCATCTCGATCTGCAAGCACCGCAAGGCTGCCTGTTGAACCAAGAAAGGGAGGTCTGCATGCTCGCTCTTTCCTGCACTTCCGCCCAATTTGCTCACGACTGGGTATGAGCGGTCTCCGATGCGGACCGTTGGTGCGCTGACGTCCGCGGAAAGGTCATAGGTTGCATGTGTTTGTCGGTCTTGAAGCCAAACGCGTGCCACGCCGCCAATCACAGCAGCCAGCATGGTTTCTGGATGCGAGAGCTTGAGCACCACTTTCGGCGTCGTGCTCGCCAAGATGCTCACGGCTTTCGCAGCAAATTGCTGCAGCTTACTGTATCGCGCTGGCATCCATTCCGACACGATAATCTCTCGTGGCGTACGAGACGCCTTGTTGACAACTGTGACGACCACCGCGCCATCACGACGGATTTGCACGAGATGTGAGCCGAAAACGTGCTGCACTCCGCGCACGTCGCCCGTGTGTATCCGCACATATGAACGCCGATCTTCTTGGTGAGGGTTGCGCAAATTCTCTTTGTTACCTCCAGACGCCTGTACGAGCGCGACACGCGGTGATGCTGCGCCTGCTGTCCCTGTTGCAGTTGCTTTGCTGTTGTGTGATCGTAACGGGGTTGTGTTTCCGCCGAAGGATCCGCCACGCGACGGGCTCGATGCAAAGGCGGCCTGTGCAGCTCGCTCGTAGGCCTCAGTGCCCTTGAGGTATGGATGCAAGAGGATCTCTGCAGCGGTTGAACGATCTTCCTTGTAGTTGAGTAAAATTGTCAACAGATCGTGCGCCACGTCTTGTCGAATCTTTTCCGTGCGCTGATATCGCTGTTTGGGTTCGAGGTGCTTGCCGTCGTTCAACATTGTATACAAAAGGCAGCCCAATGACCACAGATCAGCCTGAACCGGGTCGTACGAGAGGCCGGATCGGCGATTGTGATGTCGGACTTCAGGAGCCATGTAGCAAGGTGTGCCGCAAATGGTATGATGCTCCCGGTCTTCAATTCGCGCCGCGAGACCAAAGTCGCTAATTTTCACATGCAGCTCATTCGTCACGAGAATGTTGCTAAGTTTGAGATCGCGATGTACAATGTCATTCTCGTGCAAATGGGCCACGGCCGAGACGATTTCGCCAAACCAGCGACGAACCACCTCGCGATCGAGGGGTTTGTGTTTTTTCAAAAAGTGAAAGAGGTTTCCTTTCTCGCAAAGTTCGAGCACAAGAAACAAGTGTGCTTTGTTCTCGAAAAAGGAGTGCATGCGCACAATATGAGGGTGTCGTTTGAGCGAGAGCTGCAACTTGATCTCTTCGGCAACGCGGGCGAGGAGACCTTTATCCTTGAGCCATCGTTTTGACATGACTTTGATGGCGAACGTCCGTCGTGCGTCTGACTCGTCTTTGCCATCTCCTTCGCGCAGCACGGCGCGGTACACCTTGCCGAAGCCGCCTTTGCCGATGAGCTCGCCCACGCTAAAGTCCTTTATGCTCTTCATCGCGCCTGCCCTCAATCGTTCGTGTGCGGCGCTGCACAAGCGAGGTTGAGACACTACCACCGCGGAGCACCAAGAGAGAGGGGTTGGGAGAGAGGGCGGGGAGCGCGCGCGGTCGCTCGCCGCGCCACCACGTCGCAAGACTTTGTCCCTTGCTTGATCATCTGCTCTTTCTTCTTCCCCCCAAAGCGCCCCAAAGTGACAGTTAGGTGCGCTGCGACATTGCAAAAAACAGACTCCGCGTTTGTCCGGTTAAAATGGAGCGAGCCTTGCTTGCAATCGACGACACGCAAAGTCCCAAGCTTTGATGATCGCGCGAGGGAAAAGGGCCGCGCCAGCGGCACGCGCGAAGTCAACTCATCGAGCTTGGCGAGCACGACGTTGATCGGCACGACGTTTGCGGGCACCAGTTCGTCTTGCCGTTGCCGGGCGTCTTGCCAGGCCGGTAACGTTCGGAGCCAGCTAAAGAAGGACGTAGACCCCGAGGACCACGGCCAGTATATGTACGCACGCAAGCGAACACGATGGTCACGGCACGCACGCCCAAACTGGCGGCAGCGGAGCGTTTCGTCGTCATGGTAGGCAAAGAAGATGGAGCGAGACAAGAGGCCAAACAAGGAGAGACCGACGCTGCAAGCCTCGTGCTCTGGGACTGGGACTCGGGTCGAATACGAAGTCTTCGTGTACCAGCAACGGCAGACGTGGCGCCTGCGCACTTTCTGCATGCCTTCGTACTTCGAGAGGGCGTCGAAGGACGCTGTGAAGCCATAGCAGGGCTTTACATGGACCCCGCATCAAATGTTGCAAAGTGGCACGTGTGGCGTGAGCCCGAAGCTGGTCATTTCACTTATTGCGACAAGGATTTTCACGATGAACGCCTGATTCAATTTGCCCAGCTCGTCGCCTCAAATGCCACTGCGCCAGAATCTACTCCATCCCAAATCCCGCCCAATCTCGTGGACATTTGTTGGGTATCAGCATGGCTTGCTGTCGGCGCAACAAGTTTTGATGTGGTTTGGGTGAAAAATGGATCCATCATGTGTCGCTTTGATCCCTGGCCGCCAGATGAAGACGGGCCTCGTGTAGATCCGGTATCGGGTAACAAGGAAACGCTCATTTGCATTGCTGCCAATGCAGAATTTGTTTGCATTGCAACGTCTTTTGGCCGCCTTCACGTGCTGTGCCGACAAGATATGGCATGGCGACTCACGCTGCCGCTTGGCGAGCTCATCGTCTCCATGGCGGCGACACGATGGAGAGGCCAGCTTGTGGCCACGCGCACTGCAGATGGGTCAATTCGCGTCATAAATCTAGAGACCGCACTTGCCGTTGGATTTCTCGACAAAAGTCAACTTGAGTTGCACCAACGCAAAGGCGATATAGGCGACACAAGTTTCCACGCTGCAATTTGTAAATGCTGCGCGCAGACAGAAGCCTGCTTTGCTGTTTCGAATCAAGACTTTATTGTTTGCCGCGATCTTTGCAGTGGCAAGACTCGTGCTCTCTCAAGGGCATCTCTTCGACCGGGCGTGGAATGCAAACGATGGTGTCTTATTCAAGCAAGCGACAAAGAGATCCCCCTACCGGGAGGCAACCACGTTGCCTTGCTTCTGAACAACTTTGTCATTGCCACTTCGAACGTTTCGCCAAATGAGCTCTTGATCTTCGCGCTCACGCCTCACAAAGCCGCAAAAGTTGGGCGTCTTTTGCTCTCGGCGGCTTGCATCGGCTTCGACATTGATGTTCACAAGCGAAATCGTATTGTTGCGCTGGATGTCGCAGGAACCCTTTCAATATTCCCGCTTCGCCTTGGGGACCAATTCGAACCCGCTGTGCGCATCAAATTTCGGGACGAGCCGAAGCCAGTGCTGGTCGCAGCTCACGCAGGCCGCATTGCTGTGGCAAATCATTCCACACTTGTCGTACTACTTCGGCCTGGGCAATCTGCTGAAGAGTTCCGCATTGACAAGACCTTTCGCCATTTGCGAATTTCGTCGTTGCATTGGCATGGCCCAAACAGCGTTGTACTCAATCATGTCGAACATTTTTCAGTCCCTGACTCCGTCACATCTCGCCAAAGTACATGAAGGATTGGTTGTAGCTAGATAGCCAAGCAAAGGAGCTGACGAATGCAGTAAAGATGAGAACAAACTAGGCGATGCCGGACAAGACATTGCGGCTGCAGAATGTTCAGGTAATAGATCGATAGATGGACGAATGGATGGATAGAAGGGTGGAGAGGCCAAGAAAGAAGACTGTACGACATCTACATTTGGACGCGAAGTGGAAACTCTGAAAAGTATAGTTGATGATTGTTGGAGCAAGTGCGTAACCAAAAAAGAGAAGAAAAAAAACTTTGGAAAGGGTGCAACGCGAGCGACAGGAGAGGGTAAGCAAGCCTTGAGATGAATTGTTTTCGGGCTTGTCAACTGTTGCTCTCGCCAACCTTTTTCTTTACATTTCTTTCGATTGTTTTCATTTTTCTTTCGCGTAAAAAAAAAAGCCTTGGTAGTATAGTAAAAGCAAAAACAAAACGAGACCAACGTCGATCTATCCGCAGCAGCGAGATCGCAGCAGCGGCTGCGACGGCAGTGCCCCCGCAGGCAGGGTCTTGCTCGCTCGCTCGTTCACTCGGCCGCCCGCTCGCTTGATTGCGTGCGTGCGTGCGTGCGTGCGCACTTTCGTACCCCGGTTTCTTTCGAGCGGTCGAGGCGAAGCGCCGTCGCCACCATGCTCTTCTACACGGTGTTCAAGACGCTGGAGGGCAAGCCTGTCACAGTAGAGATGAAGAACGGCGTGGAGGTCCAAGGCGAGCTGCACTCGGTCGACCAGTACCTTAACGTCAAGCTCATCAACGTTTCTCCCGTTGACGAGGCCAAATATCCTCAGCTCGCCGTACTCAAGACGTGCTTTATTCGTGGCTCCGTGGTACGCTACATTTCGCTCCGCAAACAAGACATGGACATACCACTCTTGCAGGACGCCGCTCGTCGCGAGCTCTCCAAGGATAGTACCGCACCATGATATAGCGTAGCACCAACAATGTAAGAATGTGAGAGGACCGTGCAGTTGCATTATCTTTGATATTATAAAATTGGCCTTGGCCACAAGCGGCGTTGACCATTCCAGCTCAGATACCAACAGACCGTGAAATTGATGCTCGCCACGTTGCACATCGCTGAGCCGAGAAGAGAGCCTCTGCCTGCTTTGCTTCCTTTTGATCAAATGCCAAAGTTGGAGAAAAAGTCTTCCGAAGTGGGCGGCTTTTGCGGCTTTGCGGCAGCAGCAGGAGCGGCAGCGGGAGCGGCAGCGGGTACGGATGCAGGAGTAGGAGACGGGTTTTTGCGGAGACTGAGACCCTTGCTGGGTCCAGCTGCAGCTGGCTGCGCCGATGCGGCGCTCGAGGAGGATGACGAGCCCGAGCCCAAGCCTGATCCGGAGGATCCCATGCCCTGCATACCGCTGTCGCCAAATTTTTGACGTAACCTCTCTGCAGCCTCTGCGCGCTTGCGCTCCTCAGCTTCTTGGTATGCGCGAACATCCCCGACCTGGCTCGAAATGGCGTTCGATTTGAGACCCTGGTCGCCAAACTTTTCGCGAAGACGCTTTTGGGCAGCCTCACGCTCCGCAATTTCTTCCGGGGTCTCTTGAGGCACACTGCTGCGCGATCCCTGACCCTGACCTTGGCCCTCTGCTCCGAGGTATGAATTGGCCTGGCTCCACCACGAAGATGCTGCGGAGGACAAGACAGAAAAGCCCTCCGACGTCTTGTTTTTGAGGTCACTGAGCGTCTCGTTGTTATCAGCATTGCGAGAAACCTCGCTAAAGCGTTCTGAAGCCACGGTGCTCATCATGGAAAAGGCGCTGCTCATCGCGTTCAACGCCTCGCCACCTTTCCTCTTGAGCTCGTCGGCGTCAATGTTCACAGGAAGTCCGGCATTGCCAGCGCGAGGATGATCATCGTACATGTTCGGAGGCAGCGGCTGGCTTGAGACGGCGTTGCCGCGGAGTCCACCGTTGCCAAACTTGCTGCGCAAACGCTCCTCGGCTTCGCGGCGCAAGCGCAGCTCGCGTTCCATGGGGGTCTCCCCGGACGAGGCAGGTTTGTATGAGCTGGACAATGAGCCCTCGGGGAGCTTGGCGGGCGGCTCTTTACCGTCGCGCAGCGCTTGCAGACGAAGTCGATAGAGCTCGGCCGCCGGCGAGTTGTACTTGTCCTTGATGGATGCCTCGTTCGAGACACCGTTGGCATCAAACCAGTCGCGCAGCTTCTGATTTCCACCCAATCGCATCGACTGGACCTGCGGCTCTGTCCATGAATCCATTGTTACGGATCGCACAAAGCTGATGTGCACGCCCAGACCACGGTGCACGCCGGAGCAGTCGAGGCAAAAAAGAGTGCCATACGATACGGATGCCCATTGCGGGTTCTTGGCGCCACAATCAACGCAAAACTGTGCAAGCAAACACGTCAAGAAAAGGAACATGATGATGCAGATTTGCAAGGCATGCACGTCATGTTTCGCGTAGACGCTCTTTCGTTAGCTTCGGCTGCATTACATTGGCTTTCTCACCCTCCCCTTCGATCGATATGAGCGTGTGCACAAGTGCAACTTCAACGTACCGCGTTGCCATCCATTGCGCGGATTTCCGCCTGCACGGCGGTCGGCATTTGCATGCTCATCGTGGCTTAGCAAGAGCACGTCAAAAGCGTCTCCGGTAGCGTCGCGCGCGTCCTTCACGCCGTCGTGCTCAAGCGTTAGCCGAGCGGAGCCTCGTCGGTCAGTCGGTCGGTCAGTCGGTCGGCCGGCCGGCCGCGGACGCACGGCCTCTGGTTTGTGCGCCGCGCGCGGGCGAGCGAAGCGAGAGGGGGGAGCCTGGTCGTAGCACGCGGGCGCGCCAAGGCCGACGCTGTTGGCTTTCCTTGCGCTCTCCAGACCAGCGAGCACACGGACCGGCGCGCGGGGTCACCGCAACAAGCTTCTGCTTTGCTGAGCAGCATCGCCTCTCTCTTTCGGGTTGCGCATGTTCAAGCTTGAAGCTGATCGATGTTTGTGTGCGCCTGCCTGTTTGTCACGGTGTGACAAAAGATTGTGAAGGCGGCAATGTCAATCAGACACCCAAGAGAAAGCGAAAGAGGGATCATGACGCGATAGATAAACTTTCTATTTTTATAAATTCCATGCCTTGCATCCGAGCCAGCAAACAAACGCGGGCTTCTTCAAGCTTTGCTTGCTTTCCTGTTGAGGCGAGAGGCGAGAGGCTCTTTTCCTATAAATCGATCAAGACTCTGCTCTTGTTTTTTGGCTTTCCTTGTTTAGGCCTCGTCGTTGCCAGTCTCGTCGATCTCAACGAGAAGATCGCCACCGAGCATGTTGTCGCCAACATTGGTGTGGATGGCCTTGACCCGGCCGGAGACCGGGGCGGCAACCACAGTCTCCATCTTCATGGCACTCAAAACGAGGAGAGGCGTACCAGCCTTGACAATCTCGCCCTGCTTGACGCGGACATCAAGAACCACACCAGGCATGGGGGCGCCCACCGAACCGGGAACCGAAGCGACAGCCTTGGGGCGCTCCGCCAGAGAGACTCCAGCCTGCTGGTCGGCCACGCGAATGACACGCTGGCGACCGTTCATCTCAAAGATGATGTCGCGCTTGCCATCCTTTTGGCTGACGCCGCCGACGGCAATGAGCTTGACAAAGACAGTCTTGCCGTGCTCGAGCTCAATGGCGACCTCCTGGTCGACCTCGAGACCCGTGAGGAAGGTGTGGGTGTCAAAGACGCGCATGCTGCCAAACTCCGACTTGAACTTCATAAAGTCATCAAAGACATCCGGGTAAAGAGCGTGCGACATGACGTCGAGTTCGTTGATCTTGTCAGCGCCGTACTTTTCCTCGAGCTGGGCCTGGGCAGCCTCAAAGTCGTACGGCTCCATCTCAGCGCCGGGGCGGCCCTCAAAGACGGACTTGCCGTTGGGGAGAACCTTGCCCTTGAGCACGCGCGAGCGGAGCGGCTCAGGGAAGCCGTGGTGCGGGATGCCAAGGTAACCCTGGAAGTACTCGACGACGGACTTGGGAAAGGAGAGCGTCTCTGCCTTTTCGACAATCTGCTCAGCGGTGAGCTTGTTCTGCACAATGAACTGGGCAAAGTCGCCAACCACCTTGGAGGAGGGAGTGACCTTGATGATGTCGCCAAGCAAATGGTTGGCCGTGGCGTAGGCCTTCTTGATGGCAGGCCACTCCTCGGCGAGACCGAGCTGCTTGGATTGGTACATGAGGTTAGTGTACTGGCCGCCGGGCATCTCGTGCATGTACACATCGGCGGAGCCAGACATTTGGCCAGACTCAAACGGCGCGTAGACGCCGCGAGTGGTCTCCCAGTACTCGTCAATCGGGACGATCTCGTCAACGGAAACGCCAGTGTCCAGCTCCGTGCCCTTGAGCGAGTTCACAATGGCTCCCATAGACGGCTGCGAGGTGGTGCCCGACATGGCATCAGTGGCACAGTCGACGGCATCAGCGCCGGCGTAAGCGCACTCGAGCATCGAGGAGACGCCCGTGCCGGCAGTATCATGCGTGTGGACGTGGATCGGGAGGTCGGGGAACTCCTTGCGGATCGCGCCCACGAGCATCTTGGCGGCCTGAGGCTTGAGGAGACCGGCCATGTCCTTGATGCACAGGACATGAATGCCCTGTGCCACGAGCTGACGCGTAAAGTCGAGGTAGTAGTCGAGGTTGTACTGGCCCCGAGTCGGGTCCGAGACGTCGCCCGTGTAGCAGACGACCGCCTCGATGATGCCTCCAGCGGAACCGACGGCGTCAATGCCGAGGCGCATGTTCTCGAGGTAGTTGAGCGAGTCGAAGACGCGAAAGACGTCCATGCCGGTCTGCTGGGCCTGTTCGCAGAACTTGTAGACGACGTTGTCCGGGTAGCTCGTGTATCCCACCGCGTTGGCGCCGCGGAGAAGCATTTGAAACGGGATGTCGGGCACCATTTCGCGCAAAAGGGCGAGACGCTCCCAGGGATCCTCGCGCAAGAAGCGCATGGAGACGTCAAAGGTGGCGCCGCCCCACATTTCAATCGAGTACGCGTTGCGGAGGGCAATGCTCGTGGCGGGCGCGATCGTCTCGAGGTCCTTGGTGCGCACGCGCGTGGCGAGGAGCGACTGGTGAGCATCGCGCCACGTGGTGTCGGTGAGAAGCAGACCCTTGTGCTCGCGGACGGCCTTGGCAAAGGCGCCAGCGCCATCCTCCTTGTAAATCTGGCGGAGCGAGCGCTTACCCGAGGGCTCGGGCGTGGGCAGGTGGGGCACAATGGGGACCACCGAGGACGGGGCCGGGCCGGTGGCGCCGAGAGACTTTTCAGGACCGTTCACAATGGTGTTGCCAATGTACTTGAGCAGACGCTGGCCGCGGTTGTCAGAGCGACGCGGCTTGACGAGGTTCGGGTTCTCGGCAATGAAGCTCGTGTCAATGTTGCCCGCAATAAAATCGGGATGGTTGAGCACGTTGGACAGGAAGCTCTTGTTCGTGGTCACGCCGCGCACGCGGAATTCTTCGAGGGCGCGCTTGAGCTTGAAGGCGCAATCGTCGCGGTTGAGCGCGCGCGCGGTGAGCTTGACAAGGAGAGAATCGTAGTGTGGGGTAATGTGGGCGTTGACAAAGCCGGGGCCGTCGTCGACACGAATGCCCATGCCGCCAGGGCTGCGGAAGACCTCGATGACGCCCGAGTCCGGCTGAAAGCCCGTGGCCGGGTCCTCAGTCGTGACGCGGCACTGCATGGCATGTCCGCGGATAGAGATTTTGTCCTGCGTAAGGCCAAGGTCCGCAAGAGACTCGCCCTGGGCGATGCGGATCTGGCTCTGCACAAGGTCGATACCGGTAATCTCCTCGGTGATGGTGTGCTCGACCTGAATGCGCGGGTTGACCTCGATAAAATAGTGGCGGCCCTGCTTGTCGACAAGGAACTCGACAGTACCGGCGTTCTTGTACTTGGCGGCGGCCGTGAGGCGAACGGCGTCGTCGATCATGGCCTTTTCGACTGCGGGGTCAAGGCCGATGGCGGGGGCGGTCTCGAGGACCTTTTGATGGCGGCGCTGCACGGAGCAGTCGCGATGGTACAGGTGGACGACGTTGCCCTGGCCGTCACCGAGGATCTGTACCTCGATGTGGCGGGGACGGTCGACGTAGCGCTCGATGAAGACGGTGCCGTCGCCAAAGGCGGAAAGGGCCTCGGAGCTGGCGCGCTTAAAGTTCTCCTCGAGATCCTCGGCGCGCTCAACAACGCGCATGCCGCGGCCACCACCGCCCATGCTGGCCTTGATAATGATCGGGTAGCCCACACCGTTGTCAACAAAGGCCTTGGCCTCTTCATAGGTGGAGACAGGGCCCGGGGTGCCGGGGACCACAGGGACGTTGTTCTCGATGGCGATTTCGCGTGCCGCGGTTTTGTCGCCGAAGCGGGCCAGGTTCTCGGGGGTGGGGCCGACAAAGATAATATCGTTGGCGGCGCACTCCTTGGCGAAGCCAACGTTCTCGGATAGGAAGCCGTAGCCTGGGTGAATGGCGTCAATCTTGTTTTCCTTGGCAATTTGGATGATGGATGGGATGTCGAGGTAGGCGCCAACAGGAGTCTTGCCTTCGCCGACCTGGTAAGACTCGTCGGCCTTGTAGCGGTGCTGCGTGAATCGATCTTCGCGGGAGAAGATGCCCACGGCGCGAATTCCGAGCTCATTGGTGGCGCGCATGATACGCGTGGCGATCTCGCCACGGTTGGCAGCCATCAGCTTTCTGAAGGTGCTGGCATCGCGGATGGCGAAGAGCTGCACAGCGGTGCTGCGCAGGCCTTGCCGGGCCTGATGCCTGCCCGAGGCGACTTGCGCGCGAAACATGCTCAGCTCCGGACCGATGTCAATCGAGGGCGATTCTTGTCGATCAAAAGAGAGAGAAAGAGGACTGCTGCAGTCGTCGAAAGGCCCGAGCGATCAAGCGACCCTGCTATTGGGCCGCCGGCTTTACCTTTCCCTACGGTCACCTTTTGCAGTTAGGATGGCCTATTGTTCTGCGACAAGTTGTTGACTGACTGTCCAAGGCAGACTAACTGTGCGCATCAAGAAGGCATTCCGTTTCATTCGATCCTCTGCCCTCGTTCCAACTTCCTCCATTCCACTTCCCTCTTTTTCCACATCCCCGTTCGCTCAGGTCGTAAGGGGGCGCAGCGCGAGCCTGGCCTTGCGGCCTCGATTTGGATCGTGCTCACCTCACATCCAGCTTGTATCTGCAGTAAAAAAAAAAAGGCAAGCTTCCTCGATCCTCGAAGCCGACCCAAGCCACGCCACCGTCTTGAAACCCGCCCGCCTTGGCTTCTTTCTCCCCGCTGAGCTCGTGAGCTCGCTCGCCCGCCTTGCGTTGCTTCATCGCGCGTATACCACCTACACGCACCCCATCCTCGCTCCCGCGCGTCCATCGCCTTGCCACCTTCGCGCGCGCAGTAAGTTCTGGTCCCAGAGCAAGGCGTTCCCGGCGCGCAAAATGAAGTAAAGCGCGCCGGTCGGCGGCCAATGAAATCCTGCGCGGCGGGGCCGTCTCCGCCGCGCCATGCGTGCAAGCAGGCGCGGCCGCGTCCCAGCCTCCCTCCCGGGAGCGCCGCCGGCCTGGACCGTCCGTCGCCGGCGCCTGAAGTTCGCGCGAGCGCGTGAGCGAGCGCGTGAGCGAGCGCGTGCACGCCGCTTGCGCCTAGCTCGCTATAGCGCAGGCGAGAACGCAAGAAAGCGAGCGAGAGAGCAAGCAAGCAAGCAAGCAAGCGAGCAAGCGAGCGAGAGAGCAGCGTCTTCTCGGCCTGAAGACGGGGACGCGCGGCGCCGCCGCACCTTTTCTGCTTCGCGCATTGATTTGCTAAGAGCTTTGGTGCTGTGCTTTGCTGTGCTGGGCTGTGCTTTGCAAGGCTGTGCTTTTGCTTCTCTTCTCTGCAGTTCACGCGTGGCTCTCTGGTCTGCGCGGCGCGGCTCGTGCCCTCCACGCCGAGCGCCTTGGCCAACTTCTCCGGGTCCTCCTCGCGCCCGCCGAGCGAGACGCAGACGAGCTTGCACCGGAGCGAGCAGCGGCCGGGTTCCTGGCGGTGCCGGGAAGGGAGGGCGGCCGTCCCAGCCCAGCAGAAGAAAAACAACAACCAAGAAGAAGAAGCCAAAGAAGAAGAGGGACGCTCTATCAATCGCAGAAACTGCCGCGAGCGAGCGCGCGACTGCAGAGCATTGCAGAGCAGAGCAGAGCAACGAAGGGCAGGGCAGAGCAGAGCAGAGCGGGGCAGAACCGCCGTCATCGCGCACTGCACGGTTACGCCCGCGCGCACCGATGGCGGGTTAGGTAAGAGAGAAAAAAAGAGAGGCGAGGACGAACTAACCACCCGGGCCGAGGGAGCGACGCCGCGCGACGCCTGCCGCCCTACGTGCGACTCGCAGCCTAGCGCAGCGCAGCGCAGCCCTGCGCGGGTCGGGATCTCGGCGCGCAAGGAGCCACGGACCTCGAGCGAGCGAGCGAGCGGGTGCGGCGGGCGTGAAGTTCGCTCGAAGCTTGCGCATGTGGAAGAACCCACAGGGACCATGCCACTCACCACTGGGACTGGCGGATCTCTTCACTTCAACTTGGCTTATGCGCTGCCTGCCTGCCTGCCTAGTGGGCTCTGCAAAGGGCAGGCAGGAAAGAGGCCAAGGGAAAGGCGGCAGGTGTTGGACTTGGCATTGGCGGGGAACGACGCGAGGTGTTCACGTTTACTTGCGACTTGGGAATCTCGATTTCGCGCAGCGTTTGGAAACGTCGTGGTGGTGGTGGGTGGTGGAACAGGATTAGGGCCTACTTCTACAATACAACAATTTCTACAAAACAATGTCTACAGAGCTATGATGCTACGACTACTTTCTACGACGAGACGAAGAATGAGAAAAGAAAAAACAATAAACGGTTCAAGCCCTCCTCGACGAATGGAGAAAAAGGGGAACGAAAAAAATATCAGAGCTTGGACGAAGAAGACGCGGCAAAAACGTGCTCGCGGGGCTTGAGGATCCAAAGCTCTGCGATGGGAAGCGGGACATAGCGAAAGGTGGTCTTGTGCGCGACGCGCGGCTCCCACGTAAGAATGAGAGCACCGTGCCGCAGCGAACGCTCGAGCACAGCCTGAGGGATCTCAATCTCAAGCGTTTTAGTATATGGCATCGAAGCCAAAAACCCATGCAAGCGAATCCCGTTCGCAAAGAGACGCGTCGGCTGCGCTTCGCGCTCGAGCTCCTCCCAGTCGCCGCCGTGGCGATTCAGGTCCTCGCCCAAGTAAGTGATTCGCAGCGTGAGAGGCGGTAAACCCGCGGCAAGCGTCGCAAGCGAGACCTGAAAGAGGCGCTCCAGGTCAAAGCGCATCGAGAAGCGCGCCGTGCGAGGCCAGATCGGAACAAGGTACGACCGCCAGCAACGTGGAATGAGACCATCGTGCAAATCACGAATGACGTCATCGTTGCTCGCATCCAGGTACTCGACCATGGGTCGCGCAAAGTACATGGGATCCTGACCAAAGTCGACGGCGTGGTGCGGCGGGAGCACCTGGTCCACCGGAATGGGTCGCGTGGGCGGCTCAAGACAACCTGGCATTTCGTGTGCCGCTTCGTCGCCAAAGCTCGCATACCAAACCACAGAGAGCGGGGCGTTGCCCATATGCTCGTGCAAGGCTTGCTTGAAGCGATGCACAAGGTTGCCGTCGCGCGTCTCCTTGCCAGAGGCCTCAGCAGATCCAGCGGGAGCATTGCCGAGCATGTTCTGCAGGGCGCGGTTCATCGAAACCACATCGCCCAGTGGAGCCCAGACGAGATCAAAGTAGGCGCCGCGCTGGCGATGCTGGCCGCCATACCCTGTAGAAAGCTGCATTCCAATCTGGTGGTACAGGGTGGCGGCAAGGGCCATGAGCTGACCGTAAAGGTGCGTGCATGAAGCAGAAGACTCGTCGAGCTGGGTCACAATGAGCGGGTTGGGCGTGGACGGTGAGTTGAAACTGCTCATGGTGATGGGCGGCTCGTAGTAGGGAACGGCAAGGCGAGTTGACGCCTTTTCTAGATCTTCGTTCGAGCACGAGCCACTTTCCTCCAACGCGAGCAGAGCAGCGCTTTCGGCGCTACGTTCCTGGCACAGTCGCGTGTACATGAATGCGTCATGGTGCGCACGAAAGAGCAGCATGTTGAGTCGCCAATTGCGACGGTGGCGCGGCGCGAGACTGTTTTGCACCTGCGTAAAGATTGCCTGCGAACGTACGATGGATTCGCTCGTGTACAAGTCGCCGAGCCAGTTGCTCTCGAGGGTGTAAATGCCCTCCTTGATCTTTTCGACGTTGCGCTGCTGCTCCATGAGCAAGGCGACGTATTGACCAAGCATGACATCCAGCTGGTCTTCGGGGGTAGAGCCGTGGAGCGGACCGACAATGTCATCTCCCCAGTGCAGCGCAGTCCATACATACTTGTTAACGTCATCGTTGACGCCCTCCGAATAGCAACCACACCCGATCGTGTACGGCGCCTGCTCGGCAATGATGGCTGCCATTTCGCGCGGGCGCGGGTTAATGCTCTCACGGCCGTTGGTGACCGCAAAGCTGAGATCCCAACCAAAGCAAGGCATTTGCGCAGTTTGCACGTGACAAAGATCTGGGTAGTTGCGAAGCGGAAGCTGACTGGGAACCTGAGCTCGAAACTCATCAATGGGCACACAGCTCCAAGGGCCGTAGACGACACCATTGAGGAAACCCTGGACCGTCGACGTGTGCAGCATTTCCATCCAGAGCTGCTCTTGCACAAGTGGAACCCATGGCTCGGTGAGTCCAAGATCCACGCTCGTGGACAGACCATATTGCGAGGAGACCCAGACTTCGACGTTCGGAAAGTAGTTGGACCTCACAAAGTGTGCCTGAAGCTCGACAGCACGGAAGAATTCTTGCGCGGGTCGGCCGCCCGGGTCACCACCCGGCACAAAGAGAACGTCCAAACGAGCAAGGTTGCTCATGATGGCGGCCCAGTGCTCGCGCGCCTGCGCCAAGAGGTCTGCATCCTCGTAGTTTTTAAAGAACGCGGGGTACCACATGGAAACGTTAATGTCGAGTTCATTGCAAAAGGTGGAGACGATGCGTAGCATGGTAAGCCAATCCACGCTAAAGGAAGGACTTTGGAGCGCATCGTCGATTCCAGGCGGAATCATTTCGATGCCGTTGGTGCCAAAGAGAGCGAGGTCAAGAATCTCTTGGCGCATCATTTCCGGCGTGAAGGCATCGTAACTATTTGTTTTGGGTCTGTATGCAACCTGGTGCTGTCGCATGCCAAAGGTTGGTACAGAGACGATTTCGAGCTGCGTCGGGCACGCACAGAGGCTCTGAAGCGGCTTGGCGTAGGAGATGTGATAATCCATGCGCATTTCGCGCAAGAGCCGACCGATGCCAAAGAGAAGTCCGCGATCACGGTTGGCACGAATCGCAATGGACCTAGCGTCCTCGCTGGTTCGAATCATGTAGCCCTCGTCGCTGCCCGATGCGTCGGGGTGGAGCACCAGGTCTTCAATGACTTGGAGATGTACTTCGGTGCCCGTTTCTGACGCCTCGGTGGAAAGGATTATAGAAGCCCTTGTCGCTTCCGCTGCGGCTGCTGCTGTAGCGGCGAGGTCATCTTCCGAGGAGAGCTCTTCACTGGTCTCGGTTTCCTCGAGATCTTTTTGGGGGCCTGAATCCTCGTCGCTCGCAGGCAAGATGGTCCACTTGACGCGCGAGCGTTTCTTGACCTCAGCACAGAGGATCTCGGCAAATTTGCGATGGCGCTGGCACGTCGCAGTGTACCGGACGACGACTTTGCATCCTGCGCAGTCTTTGAACCCGGGCGGGACCTCGAGAACGGTGGCGTCCAATTTCTTCCAGTTCTCTAGCCACCCCATTATTTATTCTAGGATGTCCTTTTCTTGTCGTGGACTACTCTGAACGAGTTGCAGTAGTTCTTGGCTTGCCTTTCTTTCTTTTTCCCGCGTGGACAGTCTGTCTCGCGGTGCTTGGTCGGCTTGTTGCCTTGCTCTTTGCGATTTCTAATCTCCCTTCACTTTGACGCGCGAGGTTCGACTCACGCCGCTCGCAGCAAGCAAAGGTCGTAGACCGCGATTCCGTCTGCGCGCCGCCGTCTGCGCGCAACAAGCGGCCCGACGGACTCTTGGTCCCCGCGTCGCTCGGCCAACGGCGAGCCGCTCTGCTTGGTCTGGACTGTCCTGTCAAAAGCTCTGGCCAAGCCGAGCCAAAAGCGCAACCAATCCAACAGCGCAAGCCAAGCCCTAGCCTAGAGGATGCCTTTTGGCGCACTGCGCAGACACCTCGGACGGACGACGAACTATCCCGAAACGCTCGAGCTCCCTTCGCAGAGCTCGATTTTCATGCCAGCAGCCTGGCTGATTCGAGGTCTGCGCAGCGTCGCGCCGCACGGAGTTTTCCTCGCTCTTTGGCCGCCCGTACAAGTCCCGCCCGATTGCTTTTGTCAACATTGTCGACGGACGGCTCAATCGACGCGACTTCGAGCACCCGCAACGCTAAAACTGTCACACACACAAGGCCAAGAGCAAGGCGAAGACCCGCTTTGAATCGCGCACGAACTCGCGTCGGGGCCATTCATTGATAATGCGGCCTGCATGCGTGCGATCGATGGGGATTGGCCCACCCCTCCGTCCGAGCCTGCCTTGGGCCTGCCTTGAACTTGCCTTGAGCTTGCCTTGCCATGCCATGGATCGATGGCCCGAATGACCGACGACGAGTCCAAGCGCTGTATAATGTTGCGGTTGCGGATGTGCCCCGCCGGTGCAAAAGTGGCGGCGAAACAGCCGTTGCTAATCAATCATACAAACAAAAAGATGAACAAACAAACAAACGAACCAGTCCCAGACCTGGGACTCGTCGTCCCCAAGACCCGCACCGCCGGCCAACTGTACGGGCGGGTGAGTTCTACATTAGCAAGAGAAGTCACTGGCACGGTGGTCATGAAACGGGCAAATTCGTTGTTTCTAAAGTCAAAAATTGGAGACACAGAGAGTCCTTCACATGGTCAAAAAAGGTGAATTGTACAGCCACGAGCGTTGCCACTGGCCACCGCTTGCCACGAGAAAAGACGAAATGGTGGAAGAATTAACAGACTCCGAGGGATCCTCGAATTTCGAGGACGATCCTCGACCTCGGAAAATTAGATTTTGGAGGGTTTCGCCGGCGTCCCCGAGCTGGAAAAATTCACTCAGGCGATGGGAGCCAATTTGAGCGAAGGGGAAAAAGCGAACAATCGTCGAGGGGACGCTTGGGCAGCCAAGGGGCTCGCGAACGCTGGTCAGCAGGGCGGTCGCGCACGAGGCAGCTTGATCTCACGTTCGTCCTCTCCTCTGTAGCTTCGCCATGGACGAGCCGAGCCGCGACTCGGCTGAAAAGGCGCCAGGGCCGCCTGCCGCCATGAAGGATGGCACTTCAGGCGGCAATGGCCAAGGTGGTAGGGCGCCCACCATGGCCACTTTTTCGACGTTTGAGAACAACCCCGAGAGCGAAAGTGCCCACTCTGACCTCTACAGAGGCCACGCTTCAACAGCCATGGCAGCTCAAGCCACCAGTCTTGGCACTGCCGATGATCTCGACACAATTCCCTCGGCTGACCTCAGTGTTGCAAACCTGCACCTTGGCGAGAGCGGATCAACGCCTGCAATGACTACCGTCTCGGTTGGCGACAACGCGGAAGTGCAGAGCATTCGCAGCGGTGCCAGCTCGATACCACGTCAAGAGCATCGCATTCATCATATGATATCCCTAACCGAGCTCGCAGATCGTCGTCGGCGCCTCGAGAACTTGGCTGCAGCGCATCCCCCCCATCGCCGCGTAAGCCATTGGGTAACNTGGCAGCAGCAAAGTAAGCAGACTTGGATGCATCCTACCGGCTAGTAGTGGCAGCCAGCATCCTGGCGATTGGGAAATTATACAGAAGACGGCGGACGAGCGGGCGCATATTTCTTTCCTCAGAGCTCGAGGGGCGGAGGCAGAGGCCAGGCCCGATGGCGGTCCCGACTCCATCGGCGCGCCGTGTTCACAGACGAAACAGTAATACTCCGCGACTCGGAGGGGAAACAGACCTGGCCCTGGATGAAGCGCAGGTCGCGAATAAAGCGGTAGATGGCCGTGAGCATGGCCGTCTCTGACCCCGCGCTCAGCACGATGGACACCGTGCCCGCGCTCTCATCCTCCGGGTCGAAAGGGCACGGTTGGTTCTTGACCTGCAGAACAAAGCCGTCGTGGCCGTACTTGCCCTCCCGGTCGATGCGCAGCTCGACGTGCGACCGCGCCGCGGCCACGCGCTCCTCGACGGCCCAGCGCGTCCCGTACCGCTGCTCGATCTCGCGCTGCAGAATGTTCGCAAACATGAGCAGGCGGTCTCCGTGGCCCGGCGACCACGCCGTCGCGGACTCGAGGCCGTCGCGGACGACGATGTCCGCGTGCAGCGCGCGCAGCTTGCTCATCGCGCCCCGCCTCCTCCCAGGACGCCCAATTCCGTTGCGAGTTTACCTCCCGCCCCGCTCTCGCTCTCGCTCTCGCTCTTGCTCTTGTTCTTGCTCTTAGAGAGCTCTTGCCTGCTCCTTGCGGACGGCCTCGAAGACGTCTCCGATCTGGTACTTGGGACGCGCCGCCAGGACCTCGGCGCGTCGACGCCGCTGCTCTTCGCCTTCGCCTTCGCCGCCGAGCCGAGCCGAGCCGAGCCGGGACGCGAGGAGACGAGGCCTGCCGCCGCTGCCGCTCTGCGCCGCGCGAGACCTCCGTGCGCGGTCGAGCGCGGTCGAGCGTCGAGATCGGGATATGTCTGTCTGTCTGTATGCGAGACGAGATACGCGAGATGCGATGCGATGCGGTGCGATGCGATGCCGGCCGGGACGTTCGACCGACCGACCGATCGATCCACGCGCGCTGCGACGATCGATATGCGCGGCGGCGATATGCGCGCTGCGGCGATATGCGCGCCGCGCCGCTGCGCCGCTGCGCTGCAGGTCGCGTCGCGTCTTCGCTCTTCGCGCGCGGGTTCGCGAGAGAGGCGCCGGTCAATGGTGAGTGGACGAATGGATGAATGAATGAATGAATGAATGAATGTATGAGCGAAGCTGCAGACGCTGTCGAGGATGGCGGAATCCGAGCTCGGGAATGCGCAAGCCTTGCTTGCCTTGGACCTGCGTTCCGGTTCTGCCGATGACCGCGACGAGCACGGGGACGGAGACGGCCGGGACGGAGACGGCGAGGGTCGCGCGGAGGGAGAACTGGGAGAGGGAGGACCCGCGCCCCAGCGCTGCTGCCGGTCGCTTGCTGCGCGAAGCGAGGTCCGCCCGACCTCGGGCCGACCCACCTCCTGCGCCACGGGACCCGCGCGAGACTCGGCCTCGCGAGCGAGGCGAGGCGAGGGGAAGCGGTGCGGAGCGAGGCAAGACTCGCCGAGCTGCTGCTCGCAGAGCTCGGCCGCCGCGCCTCGGGCGAGGTCAGTCCAGCCGCCGAAGAGCAGCGACGCTGGCCTCTGCCTCGAGCGCGATGTCGATTCGTTGCTTGCAGCCCTCGCAGATGGCTGTCGAGGTATAGAATGTATGTATTGGAACAGTCGTTCGTCGGGTGGCCCTGAATTTCTGCAAACGCTCGTCGACGAACCCGTCGTTATGATGACAGACGCGGCTCTTCTTCGTTGTCGTCGCATACGTGAGCTGAGCAACCGCGTCGTCACCGACCTCGAACACGGAATCGTCCGACCAGCCAGCCATCCATGGCAAGCAAGCAAGCAAGCAAGCAAGCATTACATCCATCATGGCCATAAACTTGGTTTGGCTTTGCTGGCATCATCATGGCTGGCTGGTTGTCTTCGATGGATGATGTATGAGATGACCCGCCGACCAAGCAACGAAATGACCCCAAGTTATCGATCGCACACATCAGGGTGTTAGTTCTGTGCTGTGCTATGCTGTGCTGTGCATCGCCGGGACCTCGCTGGACTTACAGTTCTCGTTCGTGTGCGTGGCGCCACGTTCCCCTCGAACGTGTGTGCGCAACGTTGTGCGCCAGCTCGGCATGGTGGTTTTGTCTTGTGCCGTGGTATTGTGTCTTGTCGTCGAGGTCGCCCGTGGCGATGGCCTGCCAGCCACCAGAGACCGAGATGGTTTGGGCGTCTGCACAGGCCAAGTCAACTCGTTCCGGCATAATTCTTTCTGCGCGTGTGGCAGCGGCATGGCGGCAAGCGACCTCGTCACCCAACTAACCTGGCTGCCGTGGCTCCTGGCCTGTGACGCGCGCGTTGCCAAAAAATCTTGGTCGCGCTCGGAGCTTAGCCGGGACACCGGATTTGGCCGTGGCGATAGCGCACTTGGGCGCGGCGGCGCAAGTGAAAATTCGCCCCTTCGCAAGTCGGGCTTCCGCCACTGCCAGCTGCTACACGTAGCAGTGACGCAGAGACCTGGGCAAGGAGAGAGAGAGAGCGGAGAGGGAGAGAGGGAGAGAGATACAGTGTGGCTGCTGCCCGTGCCGCGACGAGCAGCAAGCAATCACAAAAGCGGAGACCGGAGGCGACCAGCGACAGCAGCAGCGGCAGCGGCAGCGGCAGCGGCGGCGGCAGCAGCAGCAGCAGACGGTCCAGCGGTCCGTCAGTCGCGGAAAGAAGCAAAAGGAGAAGCGAGCGCGAGGTCAAGATGATGCTGGCTGGAGCGAGGCGCACAACGTGGGCAGCCGCCGTGCGCGGCGCACGCGCGCTGAGCGGGTCCGCCAAGGGGCCCGAGCACAAGCAGGCCATCCTGTGCATCCTGGACGGATGGGGCTACAACGAGCGCATGCAGTACAACGCCGTGCTCCAGGCCAACACGCCCAACTTTGACAAAATGTGGGCACGTGCAGGACAGTGCGGACAGCAGGCCTTTCTGCAGGCTTGCGAGGAGAACGTCGGCCTGCCCCCCGGCCAGATTGGCAACTCCGAGGTCGGCCACATGAACCTCGGCGCCGGCCGCGTCGTCTGGCAGGACATCATGACCATCAACAACGCCATTCGCGATGGCGAGCTCAGCAAGAAGAAGGCCCTCCAGGACCATATTGCCGCCCTCAAGGAGTCCGGCGGCACCTCGCACGTCATGGGCCTCGTGTCGCCCGGTGGCGTCCACGCGCTCGACACGCACGTCGCCGCTCTCGCCAACGAAGTCAACAAGGCCGGCGTCCCCGTCGTGGTTCACATCTGGACCGACGGTCGCGACTGCGGCCCACGTGATGCCGCCAACGACCTGCCCAAGTTTATTGAGTCCCTCGACGAGGGCATCACCATCGCCACCGTGACTGGTCGCTTCTTCAGCATGGATCGCGACCGCCGCTGGGAGCGCGTCGGCGCCGCCTACGATGTCATCGCTTGCGGCAAGGGCACGGCCGACCCGGTCGACTCCCCGGAGGCCGCCATCAAGCAGGCGCACGGCCAGGACGTTGGCGATGAATTTATCGAGGCCACCGTGGTCGGCGACTACCAGGGTATGAAGGACGGTGATGGCATTCTCTGCGCCAACTTCCGCGCTGATCGCGCCCGCGAGATCCTCACTGCCCTCGCGGACCCGGAGCCCCCTAGTGAGCTCGGCTTTGGCTCCGAACGTCCGGAGCGCGTCAAGCTCGCCAACATGACCGGCATGGTCGAGTACTCGACGCGCCACTCGGAGTTCATGAGCAACATCATCGAGGAGAAGGAGATCGACCTTCCCATGGGAGAGGTCATTGCCGAGAATGGTCTTCGCCAGATGCGCATCGCCGAGAGCGAGAAGCGTCCCCACGTCACCTTCTTCTTCAACGGCGGCCGCGAGGAACCCTTTGACAACGAGGACCGCATCGAGATCCCGTCCCCCAAGGTCAAGACCTACGATCTCCAGCCCACCATGGGCACTCGCGAGATTGGCGAGGCCGTCTGCGAGGCCATTGAGAAGAAGGATGGCGACAAGCCCTACTACTCGTTTGTGCTGTGCAACTTTGCCGCCCCGGACATGGTTGGCCACACCGGCTCGCTTGAGGCCGCCGTCACCGCCGTGGAGACCTGCGACGAGGCCCTCGGCAAGATCCTCGAATCTGTGAAGAAGTCCAAGGGCACCATCATCGTCACTGCTGATCACGGCAACTGCGAGACCATGGTCGACCCGGAGACCGGCGGCCCGCACACCGCCCACACGCTCAACAAGGTTCCTGTCTTTATCAACGATTACACTGGCGAGGAGCGCCAGTACAAGATCCACAGCGGCGCGCTCTGCGACGTGTCGCCGACCCTGCTCGAGATTCTTGGCATCGAGCAGCCGGGCCCCATGACCGGCAAGTCCCTCATTGACTCCACCAAGGTCTAAAAGACTCATAAATTATATCATTGATGCCTGTCAGTCTCTTTTGCCCCTTCACCATTTCATCTCTATCCGTCTTTCCTGTCAGGCCCATAGTATCGCATTCGTCCTACTGCTTCGGGTTTTCTTCGACCACGGCAGCAGAGCGCCCCAGGCCCTGATCGTTGACTCCACCAAGGTCGAAAGGATGACTGTCAAATTAATTGCCCAACCATCTCATCTCTATCCTTCTTTCCTGGATCATGGCATTCGTTCGTCCGTCTGCTCTGAGTCTTCCTCGACCGACCGCTACAAGAGCAGCTGCAGAGCCTCCGTCCATCCACCACAGTCCACCAACGTCGACGCGACGACGACGACTGTGCGCGCTTTCACGATTTCGTGCACGGTATCGTCGCGACGTCACCACAACGTGACGTCGAAGGCGAGAACGGCGAGAACCACCGACCCCGACCACTCCCTCACATCCATCACCCCCTGCTTCCTATACACGACGAGGAGCGTCACGATGGCCCGTCCAGGGCGAGACTCGAGACCACGGCGCTCCGTCGGGCGCAGCTGCAGCAGAACCACTCCACGCCGGGCGAGGCTGCGCGCGCTCGACGGTCCGAGTGCGCGGGTGTGAGAGAGCGAAAGGAGATCTGCAGAGAGAAAGATGACCATGCTCGCGCCGTGGCAGGCGCTGGAGGCCGGCGTCTGGGAGCAGCTGGCGAGCTTGCTGGTGGTGGCCTTTTACTTTGCGCTGGGAAGCTGGTGGGAGGCCGCGGGCTATGGCTTGCGGACACGCTCCGTGGCCAAGCGCTTCACGAATCGCGCTGCCAACGCGATGCGTCGCCTGCCGTTCGCAAGGACGAGAACAACACAGCAACAGCAGCCGCAGCAAGAGCAAAGTACCGCGCGCTGCAGACTGGTGGGCGCAGGCCCAGGTGATGTGGCGCTTCTCACGATGGCTGCACGACGTGCCATCGCAGAAGCTGACCTTGTCATTGCCGATCTCCTCGTGCCACAAGAGATCTTGGCGCTCGTAAATGGACGTCTTGTTCTCTCGCGCAAGTACAAGGGCTGCGCCAACAAGGCGCAAGATGAGCTGCATGAGTGGACCCTCGCGGCTCTCGCCCAGGGACTCGATGTGGTCCGGCTCAAGGGCGGTGATCCATTTCTCTATGGCAGGGGTGCCGAGGAGATTGCCGTCTTTCGTCGCGCGGGCTTTGCCGTCGAAGTCATTCCTGGCATTTCGAGCTGCCTGAGCGCTCCATTGGCAGCCGGCATCCCCGTCACGACCCGCGGCGTTGCAGATCAGATTATTGTCGCAACCGGGCACGGCATGAATGACACCGTGCCGCGAGATGTGGCTCCCTATTATGCCGGCCGCACGTCAGTTTTCCTCATGTCCGTCAGCCGCATGACCCAGCTCATGGAACGTCTGGCATCGCCACAGCTTGGCTACCCAGCTAGCACACCTGTTGCCGTCATTGAAAAGGCGACCACGAGTAAACAGCGCACCGTGCGAGGCACTGTAGAGTCCATTGCGCGTATTTGCGAGGCCGAAGCCGTCGAGTCCCCCGCCACGATTGTTGTCGGCCGGGCCGTTGATGCGCTCGGCGACGCGTCCACCGCATATACTGCTGGTGCCGGATGCGTTCGCTTTGAGCCGCTCAACCAATGGGCTGCATAGATTACTGATAGCTTGTATACTCTTGATCGTCATGTTTAGAAAAACAACCCATTATATTTTGTTCCTATCCGACTATACACCACAGATCACTAGCATGCACCTATTGAGGTAGGAGGGAAAACCATGAGCAGATGTTTTATTCAATCAAGTCTTGATCGCGAGAGTTCAACTCGGTCGGTGTACTTCTTCTCGGGGATCTCTGATGACGCAAAGAGAACCTTTCTTTGACATCGCTCCCACACGTTGGCAACAGAAAGAATTGTTCTTGGCGTCGTCCATCGCGCGTCGCGCGTCGCAGTCGCCTTGTTCTTCTCTCCAGGCACGCGTAGATGAATTTGTCAGTGTTTCATGTATACGAATCAGGAGAAGAAGATGCTCGGTTCGATTTTTCGCTCGTACAAGCAAGGCATCGTCGCTCTTGCACTTATGACTCTTGCTGGTTCGCAAGTTTCGTTGCTCTTTTCTTCTTGCTCCTCTTGTTCGCCCTCTTCTTTACATCGTTAGTGCCTCGATCCGCAGCCTTTGCCAGTAAATCTCTGCGCCGCACACGAAGGACGTCGCCACGCTGGAGCCTGCCAAGCGCATAAGGACCGTATTCAATTCGAATCAGACGATCCACATGGAGACCCATAGAAGCCAGCGCCTGACGGACCTCTCTGTACTTGCCCTCCGTTACAAGAACGTCAAGCCACTGATGGCGAATTTCCTCGACGGGCTTGGACTTGTTCTTTTTCAACTTTTCTTCCTTTTTGATTTGCTGTCGGTGCTTGCGTTCCGTGTGACGCGTCACTGCGACAATGGGCCTATACTCGGTACCGTTTTCCACCGTGACGCCTTGAATGAGTCGATCCTGGTGCTTTTCCGTAAAAACACCGCGGCTCACCCGCGCGCGATATTTTCGCACAATATTGTTTTGCGGAAGCTCCATGTAGTGCGCAAAGGCCCCGTTCGTCGTCAAGAGAATAAGTCCCTCACTTTCGAAATCGAGACGACCCACGGAAATGAGATTTGGTGGCAGACCCATCGACTCGAGTCGCGAAAACAGCGTGGGCCGACCTTTAGGATCCCGGTATGTGACGAGCTCGCCGCGTAGCTTGTAGCACAAGAACACGTCGCCACTAAATTTTTCGGCTGCGGCCTTGGATACGACTTCTCCGTCGACCGTGATGACGTCATTGTCCGTGACGAAGCTCGTCACGCTGCCGATGCCGCCATTCACCAAAACCTTGCCCTCCTCAATGAGACGCTCGCCTTCGCGTCGCGAGCACACGCGGGCGTCCGCAAGATATTTGGCAAGCCGCACGCTCGTCTTCGGTGTCTCCGCCGTCGCAGCATTGCCTTGGTTCTCCTCAAAGTGTTCATTCTCGTCATTCAGAGACGAGGTTGGCGACGAACCTGATGTCGCTGTCGACCCGGATGTGCTGCTGCTGCTAAGGGATCGCAACGCGCTCGTCGGAGTCCATGATGTCGAGATTTGCGAAGGCGGGACTCGAAACGTCGAGACAAAGAAGCTACCTTGCCACAAGCCAAGGTCCGAGCTCCGCTTCGGTGCAGCCGCCCACCTCGCTGCCGCCGTGCGGTGGCTCCGCAAGAGCCCTCGAGCAGCCCGCATTGCTCACGCTTACTTGCCAGCGTAGTTCGCCTGCTTGCTTACGTTCGACGATCCTTCCCGCCGGCTGCTCCGCCGAGACTTCTTGCTCGGCCCAACGACGCCCGAGGACTTGCTCGCGGTCTGCAGGCCTTCTTCTTTCAGGTCCGCAATCCCTCGCGCGGCGCGCTCCACCAACCCCACCAACCCCACCAACTTCGACCGGAGCACAGGAGGCGGTTCCGCAACGGTGCCATGATGGTTCTGAGGTCTGTTCTGTTCTCCGTTCCAAAGATGGCGGGGGCCTATACCGTGTGCGAGCAGCGCAGCAGAGCGCGAACCCGGCCGGCCTTTTCTCTCGTCTCTTTCTGATTGACGCCCTGCGGCCTGGCGCTGCCGGCGGCTGCTGCGCGGCGGAGAACTCGCACGACCGGCGACCGGCCCCGCGCCGCGGACAGAGACCCCACGCGCCTCCGCGGCCCGGCGCCGGAGCTCTGCTGGTCTCGGGCTGCCTGCCGATCTGATCGTCCGTCCAAGGGGACTCGGACACACGAACAGATCTGGAGCGCGCGCGAGAGACCCCCAGGCCCGCGCAGCAGCTCCGGCGGCGACGGCGACGCAGCCAGGCGCGGCGGCGAGAGCAGCGGGCGCAGCGCGCTCGCACGCAGCGGCAGAGAGCAGCCGCGCCGGGCTCGTTCGCGGGGCGGCTCGCGACGTGATCGAAGCGACGGTGAGGGGGCGAACACTGTGTCTCTCTCTCCCTTTGACGTACGTCTTGTGAAGCAGAGGACCAGGCGAGAACGAGCGCGTGCGAGGACGGCCCTATTGAGATACCGCCTGCCTCACCTCACTCGGCGTCCTCGCCGCTGCACATTGCCAAAAGGGTGCTGCGTTAGGGATTCCTTTTTCGGTCCCAGGAAAAATGGCGGAAACAGCCAAGACAGCCACAGCTGTCGAACCGACGACGCCTTTCCCGAAGCCCCGCGACAAGATTCTCGTGGAGCCGAGCATGGATGAAAGCGCCCCGCTCTTAATTCGATCTAATACGCTTGGCATGTTTCCTGCTCTTTCTGGCGACTGCGACGCCGAAGGCGAGAGCGGGGACAGCCTCGAAAAGCAGGCGAGCGCCAAACGAAAAGGCCGCAAGACACGAAGCGCGAAAAAGACCGATGCGGGCGAAACTCAAGACGATGAAGGCCAAGGCAGCTCCGAGGGTACGGCGTCGCGACCGCCCAAGATCTCGCGCAAGCATTCGCTCATGTTTCCAGTCTCCTCGATGCTCTTGCACACAACGTCGTCGCTTGATCTGGTGACCGAACCTGCCGACACCCACGTCTTTGATCAGGATGAAGAAGGCGATGGACCCAATGACAGCAACAGCGAAAACGAGGCTGAGCAGGAAGCGAGCAAAACGGACGACAACGCGAAAACGGGAGACGTCAACAAAGATGACGTCAACGACTGTGATGAGGAAGAGTACGAGGATGGTGACGATGCTGTTGGCCCCGAAGGGGTGCGTCATGCCAAGACGATGAGTGGTGGTGTGACGACAATCGAAGATAGCGCTACGGGCATCGGCGAGGAGGACGAAGAGGACCTCGAGGTGAAGGAGGAAGCCCCGGATGCCGTGGGCAGTGACGACGACGACGACGAGGAGGTGGAGGAGGAAGAAGAGGAGGAGAACAATCTGAACGAGAAAGGCGCGGCAGCCTCGGCATCGGCAACATCACCATCATCAGGAGCAGCAGCAGTAGCAGCATCCTCTGGCCAGTCGCGTATGGAACCAATGGTTCCGGCCCCTGCGAGACCTGGGCCCATCACACGGCGTCAATCTTTCAAGGATGCATCTCACTCATCGTGGCGCGTCTTTTGAGAAGAGCACGCACGAGGGTGCCGTTTCTTATCTTTTCCACATTCACAAGATCACGTGGCACCAATTCATCGCTGTTAGATCAGGTGTCAAAAAAGAAGAAAACAGAACAGCAAAAGAAGGAAAGATCAAATGTCAAAAAGCAGAAAAAGATATGAAATGAGATTGTAAGATGCAACAGCAGTAAACCCTCGAGGTAAACGAACAATTATAACCCCTTGGACTTCGTGGAAGACGACATTTCGGCTCGAACAGCTTGCACTTCGCGCACGAATGGCCGCTCCGCAAAGAGTCCCAGAAACGCGACAAGAGAAATCAGCGCAGAAGCGCCGACTCCAATGTGAGCCGCGGCCCGCGACCACGATGCAAAATTGGCGTAGAGACTTCCGGCCGAGAGATGTGTGGCTATTGCTGCAAGGACAAAAGCTGCAAGAGAGGTTGCGGCGGGGAATAGTTCCGTCACCGAGGATCCAGAAGTCGCCACAATGTATCGCACACTAAAGACGATGCGCATGGCCATATTAATGGAGTTTGCAAGAATGAGGCCTGGCGCACGATACTGCACGAGAGCCGCGGCACTGGCCAAGTAAACGACAGAAAAAACAAAGAGCCAACCATTGAAGCGGCGCAAGGTAGCGTCATTCGCCGTGGCGTGCACATATGCCTCTGTCACGCCATTGACGGCAAGCACAAGGACGTAAACGCAATAGTACCCGAGAACTTGAGGCGCTGTCGTATGCTCGCTCCAACGCTCGCCATAGAGAAAGTGGATGAGAAAGTGAGCATAGCTAGGACCGAAAGCGACGAATACTAGCCCAAGTAGCGTCATGGCGCGACACAATAGTGCGACGAGCACACGGGGCGAGATACGGGCCGTGGTCGATTGAGGGGCATCAGCAAAGGTATCGCCGTGCTTGGCAAGATCATTGAGTTTGCCAAAGACGGCAAAAGCTGCCTCTTCGATGGGCAGAAAGACAAAGCGCGCCACAAGAGAGCCTAGATTGAAGACTAGTGCGTACACGGCTTGGTCCGAGGCGTCCGTGGCCAGCGTCACCATGACCATCTTCTCGCCTTCTGCAAGTACAAGTTTCCATACTTGTTGCAGACTCATGCTGGCAGCTAACTGAAAGAGATCCGCGTCCCGCACGCGGAGCCAGTCCGTCGGCTTGAGATCCTCGAGACCGTGAAGTGCCCAAATGGGCGAGAGCTCCTGGTTTTGGCCCGTTGTTCTCGAGGCTTGGGCAAAATATGCCGTATAGCCGAGGAGCAAGGTCGCTGCGTAGGCGACATAACCAAAGGCGAAGGCCTGGAGCCCCATCTTGGCAGCGAGAACCAAGCCAATGGTGACGAGACATCGCGCTGTGACAGCGAGGGCCTCAATAGCGGAGCGCCGGCCATACGCGAGCTGTCCCTGGGCAGCAACAAACATTGGCTCGCTTAGCAGCTCGGTGACAATGGCAAGGCCCACGATCCAGATTGACTGCCGATAGTCCTGCATGCTAATTTTTTCCAGAGCAGCTGCGTCTGCAGACCAAATGAACCATTGGCACGCCAAGGGCGTCGCCGCCCAACCGGCCAAGACGGCGCACCAGGTGAGGTTGACGAGGTCACGTCGCGTGGCAAGCGCTGCCGCTCCTTGGCCGTGTGCTGCGACGGGGCCGTCTCCGCGCGCGGCGGCGGTACGCAGACAGGTCCGACGCACGCCTTCGCGCGCCAGCGTCAGCACGACCGTGTACAGCAGGTACAGCTGTACGGACGAGACGCCGAGCAGAGATGGGTCTTCAAGATGGCGTGTGAGGGCCACATTGAGCACAAAGGTCAGGGCGCGCGAGAGCAGCTGCACGGAGGCAAGCAGCGAGGCACCACGTAGGGCCGACCCCACGATGCCGGCGCGCTGTGCGCCGTCTTCCTCCCCGCCCATTCGACCTCTCTCCGTTCATTAACGACTTTGGACAGAAACTCGCAAATCCTCAGGATCGATGTCCGCGGCTGTTTGGGCAGAGAGAATCTTCATTTTTTACTTTTTGTTTTGCTTGATCAAACACCTCGAAAGTCGTGCCAAGTTCAAGCGATGTTGGGCTTCCAAAGGAAAATGATTTCTTTGCAGTGATGCATTGAAAGAATTTCTGGTTGCTCAAGAAGAGGCACATGGTTTTGGATTGGCATGTTGATACGAAGACTTTTCACATTCTTACAAAGACTGGTCGTAGCCTAGGCTATACGTTTTTTGGAGCAGCGATAGATTCTCCTTTCCCTTTTGTTATTGACATTGACAAGAATGATCTGTGTCCGCTTTGCTTGCTTTTTGTAGGGCATGTCAGTGGCAATCTACTTTCCATACTGGAGCAGTGCGTTTCGTGTGCGCCATGCCGCAGTAGCGCAAAAGATGCCAATGCCCCACAAGAGAATGCCACCGGCCGTGCGAATCTCTTGAGGCGAATTCCCGTACACTTGAGGCGAAAGGGAGAATGTGAGGCCCTCGAAGACGGTGGCTGTCGCGAGACCGACCACGGTTGCTCGAAGGCCATCGACATCATCGGGGCTTGCACCGCTCAGTCGCACAAAGATTTCATATGTGGCAATAGCCGTGGGCACCATGCCGATATAGAGCGCGTTGAGCACAGACGTTCCCGCCGCTCCTTCTGCCGTCATGGGCACTGTACGATTGAGAGTGTACGCTGTGGCACCCCAGAAAAGAATGCCCGCGAGCCCAGCGCGAAAATCAATCGTGGCCATGGTCTCTTGCTGTTAGCCTTCGCGACGCCTCACCTCTTCCCCCTGCTCCTGTCTTTCTGGTCGATCTAGTTGCCGCTGTTGCCTTTGATGCCGCTCTACTGGAAGGTTTCTGGCCGTCCGCGTCCCACGTGAACGTTTTGTTTTGCAGAGCCCGCGCTTCTCCGTGCATCAAGCCTCGAGCTTCATCGCCCGTGAGCTTCATGATGATCTGGGCAACCCAATTTTAAGCACAACGCATTTTTCATCGTGCGCAACTCATTCTCGATGGTCTGACAGTGAGTGCGCGCTGATTTCGATGCTTTTGCTTACTACGTGTCGCTATCGCGTCAGATTCGGAGCGTGGCATTCTTGAGATCGCGCACACGAACGTACGAAGGCACTCGCGCCCGCAGGAAAGCGCACGTTGGGATGCCCTTTGCGACCTTTCCACCAGTCGTGGCCCG
The DNA here is from genome assembly GCA_003116975.1 of Aurantiochytrium sp. KH105. NCBI lineage: Eukaryota > Bigyra > Thraustochytrida > Thraustochytriidae > Aurantiochytrium > Aurantiochytrium sp. KH105. The sequence continues at coordinate 323,813 of BGKB01000035.1, forward strand.
GAATCTGAAGGGTATGTACACACGCTTGCTCGCCGGCAGCGGGCGACAACTTGCTCCACGGCCGAGCGTCTTGCGTCTCGCTGGATCGACTCGATGCCAGCCTAGTTTTTGTTCTTGCCGTTGGACCATTCATTGCCGCTTGCTGCTTCTTTCATTCTCGGTCCACTGTGACTGATTGTGTCTGTCTACTCGAGACAGAATCATCATCAGCAGCAGCGTGCGTGTCTTGCACGAGAGAATTTCTGCGCCTGTCATGTGTGGCAGTGGCCATGGTCGCTGATAGAGCAGCCCAGAGTATCTGGCTATCTATCTCTCCGCGACTGCGACCTGCGATGTGCATTGCACGTTGACGCGGACTAGGCCTCAAGAATCGCAATATGGTCGGAGTGCCCCTCAAGTATCAAGTGGCAGACTCGCGACGCGCACCTCGGTCCTGGCGAGTGGATAGAACCTCCTTTACTTGCTCGCTAGAGGTGCGGTTTCGCCGTTGCGTGCGTGCCGTGCGAGCTCGCGTGCGTGCAAGACTTGCCTTTTTCATGACTTGATGAAAAAGAGCATGCCGTCCCTCACGATCCCCGCAATATCCGTTTAGACGCGGCGAAGATTTGCGTCGATTATCGTTGGTGATGTATGTGATGCCAATGATGACAATGATGCTGGCCGTGGCAGGCTCCAGTGCAGCCAGTAAGAAAATATATAGCTAGCTAGCTGGCATGACTGGCTTTAGACGCACGATGATGCAGCCAGCAGCAGGTCAATGGCGCCGGGAATTCCTTCGACTTGTCATCATGACCACGTATAGCCTGGCTGTGAAGGCGGGGACCCGTTGACTACACATTCGTGCGAGCGTTGCGGTCCGGGCCTTTGTTTGTTTAGGCTATTTCTTACAATATTAATGAAGACGACAGCTTCGAGTCGAGTCATGGAGGGAGACGCGAAGCGCAAGGCTGCTGTCGCTGGCCGCCTGCCCTCGCGCACTCGCGTCAGGACTGGCGAGCGTTCGTTCACCCATCGGCCGGTCCCGTGCCGTCCGTCGGAACTGCGCCTAGCTTGCGAGCTCCATGGAGCACCACCACCTATTGCTCTTCCCATGGCTCCTTCCACAAGCTTCCCGCATAGTAGCCAAGAAACACGATGAGCTTGCACGCAGATGTCGCTCCCTGGTGCTCTGTCAACCAGGTCGATTTCTGCGACCGACCAGTGGCCGGCCCCGCGGTGTGCGAGCTGAGGTGCCTGTCTGGCCGCCGGCACGGCCGCGGCACCGAACCGGGCGCGCGCAGTGCGGCCAGCGGCGATTCCGTTCGCGGCGCGGCAGGCCTCGCAGCGGCGGCGGCGCAAGCGCCCTCGCGAGGCCGGGTTGTGGGGCCAGCGCGCCCCGAGAGCCGGACTCCGCGGGGCCGCTTCTCTTCGTTTTGGTCGCCGGTAGGTTCTAACTAACGGCCTCCTAGAGGAGGCTGCGAAAGGACCCGAGATGTAACGCATAGAATACCGAAATAAAGGCTCGCCACGTGGTCGGGGCCAGAGCTTCGAGGCCGCGGAGATCGCCGATTTTGTCCAGCGATGGGTGGCTGGTTGGCTGGTCGATTGATTTTAATTGACGCGCGGGATGTCCGCGCCTCCGGAGGGAGTCCAGCCTTCATCTATCATGGCGAGCGTCGTCCGGAATTCGGCTGCGAGGTTGACTTGGCACGGGCCTTCTTGCGGCCAGCACTGACCGCCTCGGGGACTGCCACGGATGGGAGAACGAGGTAGCAAATGGGTGAACGAATGAGCGATGAAGGCTGGCGGAGAAGGAGCATCGGCCGGTAAACCTTGTCAGGAAATGTATGAAATTGAAAAATCGAGATTCTTGCATGTAACAAACAGCCTCCATTTTCATCTTCATCTTTATCTGTCTGCCATGGCTGCGTTCACCCACGCCCACAATCATGCGTTTTCCCGCCTCCCTCCCTCCCTCGCTCGCATCGTTCGCTCGCATCGTTCGTTCGCAGGTCTTGAGCCTGCGAGGCCGGCCGCCTCGGGGCACGCGGCTCGGCCACAGCAACGGCGGCGGTTGGTCGGCCAACTCGCAGCGCCGGGTCAATCAAGTGGAATGGTGGCTTTGTGGCAGACATTTTCGCCAGTACGCTGCGCTGCTCTGCGGCGCGTGCTCCTCTGACCGCAGTGGGAGGAGGACTTGGTTTTCTCCCATTCAGACATCCATCCGTCCATCCACACGTGCACGCATGCATGCATGCATCCACGCATATATCGCTCCCTCCACGCACGCGTCCGTTGGCGCGAAGAGTAGTGAGCGCAAGGGGTGGACGCGCGGGTCCCGCGCAGGAATCCGTCATCAAACTCCGAGGCAGCTTTAGAGCCGCGGAAACAGGGAAACTGTCGTCCACTCTGCAAGAAGAAAATTGAGGGGCGCGCGCATGCTGCGATCGCGCGGGCGGGCGCTCTTCTTTGCTTGCTTACCTACCTCTTGCCGCTGCCAGGTGCCAGGTGCTGGCTGCTGCCCTGGCAACAGCAAGCGAGGTTGCTTGCTTTCTTTTCGGGGATCGATCATGCGCGAAAACGAAGACAAGCACCAAATAACAGACAACTCCAGACGGACACTCTTGAGGCTCCTACCTGCCAACACCTGCAGAGCAGTGCGGATCCGCCGAACCCGGGCCTCGTCGCTGAAAGGACGATGAACAAAATCATCCAACGGGCGGTCCCCGAGAGGGCTTCGCCGCGCACGCGCGCGCCTCGCCGCAAGTCTCCATCTTGCTCTCTCTGTGACTCACCAATCAAATCAACGTGCTTCCTTCAAGTTTCTTTCGCCTCTTTATTCATCATTTTCTTCAATTTTTTTTTATTTCATTTTTTTTTATTTCGAAAAGTCTCCGTTGGACAGGCGGGGGACTCGCCCCGGCCGTCCCCGGGGGGGGAACGCGGCAGCGCGTGGTGCGGCTCCATCGCCGCTCGGCGCGGACCTCGCCCGCCCGCCCGCCCCCTCTCGCGCCTCTCGGCCGCGCGCCCGCGCGCCGCCGGCGGCAGCCGCAGACCCGCTTCGCCTCGCCTCGCCTCGCCTCGCCTCGGGTCCTCTCGCCGCGCCCAGCTCCGCTCGCCGTCGCCGGCCGAGCCGAGTTCAGGCGCCGAGCGGCCGTCCGTTCGAGCGGCGAGCTCTAGATATAGAGACGAGACCGAGAGGAGCACGTGCAGCGGCCGTTAGGAGGGCCTAGGCGACGCCTAGGCGGCGCAGTCTCGTCTCGTCTCGTCTCGTCTCGCGCTTTGAAACCGCAAGCAAGCAAGCGGAAGGAAGGCAGGAAGGAAGGAGCATCTGAAGAAATACAGGAGAGCAAGCAGAGTTTAAGCAAAGCCGCATCGAGGGCGCGGCGAGCGAGCTCGCTTGGCGCGGGGACTCGGACGCGTACCCGGGCTTGCTTGCGTGCTGGCCTGGTGGCGGGCTGGCTTGCCGTCGCTTGGTGGCGGGCTAGCTGGCTGGCTGTGGCCTGCGCGACAATTGACAACCTCGTCACGGACGAAAGTCAGAAAGAAGGTCAGGCGAACGATCGATTGATTGATTGATTGATTGATTGGAGGCGGCACGCGCTTGGTCGCTGCAAAGCGCGGGCAAAAGGCGGACGAGGCGGGCGCGCAGGCAGGCAGGCCGGCAGGCAGGCAGGCAGACAGGCAGGCAGCGACGCGCGGCAGAGGCGAGGAGGATGAGCGCGGCAACGAGGATGAGCGCGGCAGCGGCGCTGGTCGTCGTCGTCGCCGCCACTCTCGTGGCCGAACACCCTGCGCGAGCGCAGAGTGTCCGCGAAGGTGGACATGTGCTGGCTTGGGACCTTTTGGCCGCGCACGAAGCGCCGCAGACACATGAACTGCACGCTCGCCGGCTCGGCGACATCGCAGAGGTCGGAGACTATGTGAGCATCCACGTCGACGACCTCTTCGGGCACCTCGCCGCGACCCGCAACGGCACGAGCCGATTAGCGTTTCCCATGCCGACCAGCACGGGAGTTAGCATGAACACGACTGTTCTCTGTGAGCTCCAAGAGTCCTATCTCGCCATGTCCCCCCAACTCGCCGCCGAATTCCCCACCGTCCATAGCTGGCGAGGCTTGTGCGATGACGGCTCCGTCATTGAACTGTCCGGAGAGGAGGGCGCCGAGGACTCGGTTGCCATCTTTCTGCAAAAGAACGAGTCCGCGGACACCATCTACGTCGACAGTGCCGTGCCTGCGTCCTCAACCTACCTCATGTACAGCACCCGTAAGGCGCGTCTGGTCGACACGAAGCTGGAGAGTTCCGTCCCCACCTGCGGCGTCAACGACTCTCACACGCTTGCCGACCCGGACTACCTGGCAATCATGAACGAGACCGACGACTCGCAGATCCCGTCCATCATCACTCCCATCCTTAGCAGCAAAACAGGTAGTTCCGGCGCGTCCACCGCCACTCGCGCTACCAACGTTGCGACATCCGCAGCAACCGTTGGACGCAAACTGAGGCTCGCGCTTATCGCAAACAAAGAGTACTCGAACTACTCGGGAGGCACCATCGCTTCCACCTTTGCAGCCATGTTGAAAATCATTAGCCGCGTCAACAATGTCTACATGCGGGAGATGGGCATCTATTTCGAGCTCATTGACCAAACCAAAAAGCTCATCTGTGCAGGAAATCAACTCGACTCCACATGCACCGCATACATGCCCAACACATCGGCGGCGCTGTACAAGAATGCAGGCTTTCTCAGCCGCAGAAACATCGACAAAAGTGACTATGATATCGGACATAGCTTCACCACGGGCTCCGGAGGTATCGCCGGTCTTGGTGTCGTTTGCGGAAGCGACAAGGCCTGGGGAACCACTGGCCTCGCTTATCCGACCGGTGACATCTTCGCCATTGACTACGTCGCTCACGAGATGGGCCACCAAATGGGTATGAACCATGTTTTTCGCGATTGCAATGGTGGAAACGGTCAAAGAGTTAGAAGCGCCGCGGTCGAGCCCGGTTCTGGTTCCACAATCATGAGCTATGCCGGTTTGTGCTCGAACACGAACGCAAGAACATCTGCTTTGCCCATCTTCAACCCGAAGTCGATCGAGGTAGCTCGCAAGCTCATCAACAAAAAGTCTTGCGGTTCAGAGATTTCGATCTCGCGTTCCTCCCCCATCGTTTCCGTTCCGGCCACCTGCGACGTCCCAGTGGGCCAGTCCTTCGTTCTCGAAGGCGCTTCGGAAACTACGGATGGAAGCTCCTTTTTCCAGTGGACTCGCGTCGATAATGGAGCCGAGTCATACGTGGATGAGAGCGTCGGTCGCTTTGCGCCGTGGGAGCCAATCGTCAGCAAGATCCGCTACTTTCCCAACTTGTACTTCACGCTCAACAGTGTCTCTTCGCTGCTCGAAATCCTGCCGTCTTCCACGCAGACCATGACGTTTCGTTTTCACGAACGCGCGCTCTACGACGAAGATGGCACCGTGGATGACTTTGCAAAGGCTGTCATTGGTGATTATGGCTTTGCTGATACCGAGGTTTCCTTTGTCAATGCCAACCCGCTTTCCATCACCAGTTCGGGTACCTTTTCGCAGGGCCTCCAATATACATTTAAATGGGACAATGGCGGCACCAAGAGTCTCTCTGCTGATGTTGGCATTTACATGGCGCTCGACGAACTTCCTCAAAAGAAGATTAACCGATTTGACTATAGCGACGACATCGTGGACCCTGACTGGGTTCTCGTGGCCACCGTTGCCAACACGGGTAGTGCGACTGCAACTGTTCCGACCACGATTCACTCTGCGAACAGCAACAAGAATGGTCTCCTCATGATTCGGTCCACTGGGACCGAGGGCTGCGCCTTCTTCGACATCAAGCGCATCAAAATTGCCAAGATCGCAGCTTCCGCAGGCGATTCTGATGAGACTGACGAGACAGAGGAGAACACCGAGGAAGGCGACGAAGGATCGGAGGAGTGCTACGAGCGGCGCGTGCGCGAAAAGGTCAAGAAGGCGAACAAGCTGCAGTACAAGTCTCGCGTGAAAACTGTTCAAGCCTGTATTGACCTTTGCATCGAGAAGGAAGAGTGCAACATTTTCAACTACCATGCGGGCCGCAACGCCTGCTGGCTCCTCTCGCATTCCATCCGCACCATCACAAATGTTAACAAAAGGTGGTATTCGGGCACCAAGGCTGCCTGCACCTGATTTGATCTTTTCCATGACAACCTGTTTCTGTCCAGCTACATTAGCAAGTAGTAGGCCTATGATACAAATACAAAGATATTCTGACTCACCTTATTCATTCACACATTGCAACAACTTGCATGTGGTATTTTCGGACTGGGTGAGGCTCCACGTCTTGCGCCAGACGTGAACCGGTTCGACCTTTGGCATCTTTGTTCGGCCCAACTGTCCCGTTTGTCTTTTGCATCTCCGCTCGGGGCCTCTACCTCATCGGTTCCCGCCACCTCCAATCCTCAACGTCACGAAAGCCCCTCGACGAGCTTTTCCTTCTCCAATGCGTCACTCGTTGCGGCAAGCAAGCGTGGCGCAAGCAAGCGTGGCGCAAGCAAGCAAGCAAGCTTGGCGCAGGAAGTGCGCATCGACGATTACTTTACTGTCATACAGAAAAAGTTTGGCGGGACAGAAGATGGAAAATCGTCATCCCAAAAGAAAGAAGAACCCGAGGTTCTGGTACTTGCTTACTCGCTCGCTCGCTCGCTCGCTTGCTTGTAGCGAGCTGGCCCAGGCAAACAGATATTGCAGCTGCAGGCTGCGAGCGCAAGGCGCGGGCTCGGCAGACGTCTCCGGCGGGGGCTCCCTGGCGCGCGTCCCCTTCTCGCCGGCCGCCGCGCATCGCCGGCGCGGGCCTCGACGGCCGGGCCGCGGTCTTTGCCGTCGTCGGCCTCGTCCTTCTCATGGACGCGCGCAAGATCTTCAAGCCGCAGGGCGCGGCGACGCCGGACGCGGGCGAGCGGTGGCAGCGCGCGTGCCACGAGAACGTGCTGCGCGAGCTGGCCGAGCGCGCGGAGGAGGAGGGCTTCGACCGCGACCTGCACCGCGACGCCGACGCCGCCGCCGCGGATCTCGCGCGCTCGAGCAGCCGCGTCCTGCTCGCAGCCCGGCGCGCGCGAGATGGCGGCGGCGAGGCCGGCGCAGCGAGCCCGGGCGCCGCGCGCGGCGGGGCTGCGGCGGCGCAGGGCGGCCGCGAGGAGCGCCGCGGGAGCCTCTTCCGCGCGAGGTCGTACCTGGGCAAGCGCGCGTCGAGGCGGCTCGCGAGGCTCAAGGAGGCCTCGCGGCAGCCGAGAGCGCGCAGCCGCCTGCCGGGCATCGAGTCGCACGTCGCGCCCGTCGGCGACCGCCGGCCCTCGCACGGGAGGCCGTACGCCCTGTCGGACGACCTCCTGCGCCCGCCCACGGGGACGCGCCGCCCGAGCGCGCTGGCCGCGGGCCAGGCCGGCGAGGACGACGAGGACGACACGGCGCTGTGGGAGGCCGTCGCCATGCTGCAGACGGAAGACGCAGACGAACACCTCGAGGGCGCACGAGGGCTGCGCGAGCTTCTGAGTCGCCCCGACACCCCGCCCATTTCGCTTGTCGTTCAGTCTGGCGTGGTTCCGCGCTTGGTCGAGCTGATTGAGCGCACCGAGGCGCCCGAAGAACTCGTGTACGAAATCCTCTGGGCCCTGAGCAATGTCGCGTCCAGTACAAGCACCATGACCGAAGCCGTTGTGGACGCCCTAGCGGTCCCCGCCGTGGTGCGCATCCTCCTCAACGATCCCTCGGAAAGGGTCTTCGAGCAGGCTATATGGTGCATTTCAAACATTTGCGGCGACAGTCTCATCCATCGTGACCTCGTGTATAGCAGTTTTCCCATGCAGGCCTTTCTCACGACACTTAGCAGCGCTTCCACGCGCTCCGGGCTTCGCGTAAGCGTGTGGTTTCTCGCCAACTTTTTGCGATTCAAGCCGTACCCCTTTTCCACGCACGACTTTTCGCCAGTCCTCGAAGCGCTGGGCGATCTCGTCGAATCGAGAGACACGGATGTATTCACGGACACCTGCTGGGCTCTTAACTACGTTATGGCGGGCCCAGAGCCAGAGGCTGGCGTTTGGGCCGAGGCAGTTCTCGTCAGTTCGGACGCTGTCCCTAGACTTCTTTTGCGTCTCGATCACCACGATCATGCTCACGAGCTCGAGGCCGCGCTTGGAGTTCTTTGCAAGGCTGCGCGAAGTCCCGCCATGAGTCCGCCGCTTCAGGATGCTATTCTTTCGGCACTCCCACCTGTTTTGCGGCACGCGCGTGAGGCCTTTCGTAGATGTGCGTGTCTCACAGTACTCAACATTGCAAAGCACGACCCTGCGCTTGTTCGTTCGTCAGATGTACTTGGCGCTTGCTTTGAGCTTCTGGAGGACGACAGTAACGGCATTGACCAGGTGGCTGTTGACCTCCTTGAGGTTGTAGTGCAAGAGGCCGATCGAATTGATCTTGTCGATCTCGCCGAGCGCGGCGCCCTTGAGGGTCTCGCCACCTATTTGCAAAAGATTGCGACGATGTGCGTGATTCAAGAGGATCGCGACTCCGGTAGTACAGGAACTGCTCCTGCTACGAATTCCGACCAAGAGCAGGCGGATTATGAAGCGCAGGCACTTTTGCCGTTAGAGTTGATTCAGGTCTTCCTTTCTCATGACGATCGAAAAATAAGCGTTCTCGGCGCGCGTGGATTTCGGGAGGCCTGCGTAATTCTAGGCATTCCCTTGGCCATCCAAACGTTAGCGCGCATCGGAGAAGGTCAACCCGTCAGCGAGAAGAGTGCTGCAGTTGTTCTTGCTGAAAGTCTCGCGCGATTTTTCGAGAGCCCATGAATCTTTGTTTCACCCCAGGTCAGCTTGTCAGCAGAACACGACCTACGATTGTTTAAATTCAACAGTGCGTCTCGCACCACGGTCCAAGACCTCGTGCAAATTTAACATGAGGTCAGGTCAACAACTTGTGAGCGAGTTGATCGCTGCTGTTATTGTTCTGGCAATCAGCTTGTCTTTCTTGCAGGAGAATCTGAGGCCTTTCTATATTATTATCACATGTTATACATTGTTTTGTTGATGCAAACTGTCACGGTTCCGCAAATGTGTGATTCTTGAGAATAATTCTTGAAAAATAAATCATACCGATGAAAAGACACCAGTACCTACCATCAAATGTTTGATATAATTTTGAGCACTTTCACATTACGGCATCGCATCACAGCTTTGCGCGAGGCAAAAGTCGTGAACTTGCAAGAAGAACGCAATTCTTCGCCCCAATGCAACTCATCTCCATTGCGCTCGCAACGTCCTCGATGCGATTCACATGATAGAGGTGTCCATCTGGATCGAGCGAGAAGCCATCGGTTCCATTGAACTCGCCCTCTTCGTACGCTGGATATGCAAGCCAGTCACATATCTTGACCTTGTCGCTCGCAAGCTCGCTAAAGAGGCTTTCGAGGCCCTCCGAGGATAAGATTGCTTTGGAAAAGACCTTGTGCACCTGCTCCGATACTTTTTTCTCTGCTTCGACCGGTCCGTACGATCCGATTGAGTTAACAAAGTATGAAGGCGATGTTACGAGAACCATGCCAGGCGCATCGGCGCCCTCGGGCTCGCCGAGAGGAGCCATTTTGCCTGGAACAAAGGTGGCCACTGTACGCTGATATGGCTTGAGAACAGGCGCAGGGACGCCTTGAAAGAGGATCTGAGCCTCGCGAGAATTCGAGATTGCAGGACATGCCAAGAAAACAAGATCAAAAGGTCCTTCTACCCCGTCTTGGCTTGCATCAAGATTGCGCACCTCCAGCTCATATTGCCCTGCAGCTGTCCGGCGCACAGCATCCACGCTGTGACCAAACAGAAGACGGTCGGGACGAGCTGCTTCCAAGAGACCCTCTGCGACCAGACGATTCCCGCCCTTGACGCTCCACAGCTCGGCACCAGAGCCAGCGAGAGCCACGGACCCGACAAATGCTGGCATGGCCGGGGTCTGCCCATAGTTCACGTGAACAATTCCCATGGCCAGCTCTTCAATGAATCGTTCCGAAAACCCCTCTTGTTTAAGATTTTCACGAAGCGTACGAGAAAGTAAAGCAGGGAAGTCGGCATCCATGGCCGCCACGAGCTCGCGCGGTGTTGCAAATCCCTTTCCGTTGTTCTGCAATTCATAGATTTTAGCGAACTTCTCCAAGAGCGCTCCTGTGTACTTATTGAGGCGAAAGATATCGAGCCCATATCGCCAGAGCATGCGAGCGAAAGTCACCAGGGTCCATGGGCTTGTCTTGAGGAACATTTGCTGGCCGTCAAAAAGCCCGAGCTCGTTGTCAGGCGTGCTCTGTCTCGTCAATCTGAGCATTTTGGCAAATTCCACCATGTATGCATTTTTCCCGTGGATGATCGAGCCTCCAGCCTCGTACCCTGCGTCGTCCACTTGCACAACATCCAGCCGCCCCCCTGCGCGTTGGCCGCGTTCAAAGACGACGAGCTCGGCGATGTCAACGCCAAGATCGCCGCTCCGCACAAAGTGCGCTGTCGCGCTTCCTCCGATCCCGGCCCCGACGACGGCCACGCGCAGGCCCTTGTGAGACGCCATCGGTGCAGCCCGCCGCCTGGGCACGTTAATGAGGTTGCTGTTCTGCGACCTGGCTGATGCATGACGAAAAATCCGAGCCTTCTTTCCATGTGGTTGATCAGATGGATGTTTTTAGTCGGCCTAAGTCGCCCCAGCGGGCTTTTACTAAAAGATACTGTTCACGTTTTACTGTAACAAAAAATTATCAGTGCCCGAAGCCAAGTCGACGTCTGCTGCGCAGTCTAGTGATGGTGGCTCTTGCTCGCTGTCGCAGGAAGTCTCTTGGATAATCATCTCATGTGCCGAAATGAGCGACGCATCGTCTGGAGAACTTGTGAGGGCCGCGTCAACAAAACCGTACGCGAGCCAAGTATGTCGAGCGGACGCGCCTTGCGCATACGGAGCGAGAAGAAAATCACGTGCCGATACCGTGCGCGTTGTAAAGCAATCAAAGAATTGACTCTCGCGATCTGTCGCACAGTCAGCATTCAACGCGTCTGCCGGACCTGTGTTGAGAAGATCTGCAAACGGAACGAGGCATGATGCCTTGTGCCATTTCCCATCGCGAGGGCTGCGTACAGGCACGCCAAAAATACGACTTTGTACAAGCGCAATACCCGTCATAAAGACGGAGGGATCCGAGGCTACAGATTGCAAGAGGGCGCTCGAGCGCCAACGGGATCGCAAGCTCGAACGAAGATCGCGTATCTCGCTGGTAAAATCAGGCGCCTTCAAGGCGAGCGAATCCAATTGAGCGTCGCAAAGGAAAAGTGCAGTCGTGGTCAAGTTAACAGGCATGCTTTCCCAAAGCCCGGACCAAGCTGAAGCACGTGGAGATGCGCGCTCGCGCAAGACAAAGGCAGCCATGAGGTCTAGGTCGCCAAGATGGTCGAGCGTTTGCTCAGACCAGCCGTCATGAAGGAAAGCAGCCACAGCATGTTCCACATTTACAAGAGCGCGAAGCGGAATTCGGGCTACACGCTCACCCTTGGCCAAGTCTCGCGTCGCCCGAATCCCGCGACCACAACAGGCTTGCGTGGCGAGCTCTACAGCATCGAGTTGCAGGCCCGCAGACGGGTTCAAGGTCTGCAGCCATGCATCCATTGTCTGCAGCAAGGATTTCGCAGTCTCTGTGATGTGCGCGGCTTCGCATTGCGAGTGATGCCCATCCAAGAAGGTGGCCCCTAGCAAGCCCAGGAACAGCAATAACGCTGTCGAGCTCACAGACAGACCCGAACGCATTGTATTGTATAGTACTACTCAACCTCACGACCAAGCTTCCGAGCCGAAAGAGCTCGCGCCCGGCGCTTGCCGCGCCAGTAACGTGCTGCCGCCGACCTCGCTGCCGAAGTCGAGATCGCCGCCGACGTCGGAGCGGAGCGCTCGCTTCGGCGTCGACGTTGGTGCCGCAAAGGCGCCGGCTTTTGAGGTTTGGCCGAGGGCTCGGTCGAATGGGATTCCGGAGCACACACATTTTTAGCAGCAGCGACGAGCAGCGAGCAGCACAAGCGGCAAGAGCAAACACGGAAACGATTGCGCTTTCGTAGTACAAGCGCAGCAAACAAGTAAGCGATTATACACGTAGAAAAGGCGGGCGAAAGGACATTGAAGAGCTGCGCTCGAGTTCCGCCGTTGCTGTTGTCGTTGTCGATCTCGTCGTCGTTGTTGAGATTGTTGACGGTCTCGTTATCGACGTCGACGTCGTCGCCGCGTCATGGCCGGGATAGATCAGGACGCCGTGGACGCCAAGGTGCGTGAGCTCGAACTCGACGGCGCCAAATTGTCCACAAAGGTGCAAAGGCTTGCCGCGATCGACGGCAAGTTTGTTGATTGCGCGAGCGGGGAAAGACTGCAAAGCGAGAACCCCGCGACAGGCAAGCTCGTGGCCGAGATTGCTGCGTGCGGAGCCTCAGAGATCGATCATGCTGTTCGCGCAGCGCGCACAGCCTTCGAGGACGGTAGATGGTCCACGCTCGCTCCGCGTGAACGTATGAAGATCCTTCAGCGATTGGCGGATCTTCTCGAAGAACATGCCCTTGAGTTTGCTGTCCTGGATGCGGTTGAGGCAGGCAAGCCTATCGCAGACTGTCTCGAGGGCGACGTTCCCGAGACTGCGACTTGCATTCGCTTTCACGCTGAGAGCGTCGACAAAGTTCAAGACCAGATCTCCCCGACAGACCCCGATCACCTTGCTATGATCGTGCGGGAACCTGTCGGCGTCGTGGGCCTAATCACCCCGGTACGTTAGCGATAACTTCATCGAGACAAGGAATCAGAGACCGAAAACGGTCGTCTTGAGAAGCCCTCGCATGCATGACCACTAACCCAATGCGCGGCGCAATAACTTCTCATTCTTTTACAAAACACAGTGGAATTTCCCCTTGGCCATGGTAGGCTGGAAGATTGCGCCTGCGCTGGCCACGGGCAACAGTGTCGTTCTGAAGCCTGCCGAGCTCACCTCGCTCAGCGCCATTCGTCTTGCCGAACTCGCGCTCGAGGCAGGCGTGCCTCCTGGTGTGTTCAATGTGGTCCCAGGCCTTGGCGCAACTGCGGGCGCGGCGCTTGCAGCCCACATGGACGTTGACATGATTGGCTTCACAGGGTCCACCTTGGTCGGTCGTCTCGTGCTTGAAGCTGCCGCCAAGTCTAATCTCAAGCGTGTTTCTCTCGAGATGGGTGGCAAAAGTCCACAACTTGTCTTTGACGACGTCAAAGACCTCGACGAAGCTGCCGACCATATTATGAGCGCCGCATTTTGGAATCAGGCCGAAAACTGCAGCTGCGGAAGCCGCCTCATCGTGCACGAAGCCGTCAAGGATGAGCTTCTTGGCAAGCTCAAGGATCGACTCGTGGCCTGGGAAGTGGGCGATCCTCTCTTGCTCTCGACCAAGATTGGTTCCATGATCTCGATTTCACACGCTGAAAAAGTGCGTGGCTTTATTGCTTCGGCTCAGGAAGAAGGTGCGCAGATCTTTGCACAAGGAGCGCAGCGCGGACCTGTGAATCGCTTCATTCCGCCGATCATTTTCGACAATGTCGACAATCGCTCCTCGCTAGCGCAAGAAGAGGTATTTGGCCCCGTACTGGCGGTCATCCCCTTCAAGACAGAAACGGAAGCTGTTTCCATCGCCAACGACTCCAAGTATGGTCTTGCGGCATCCGTGTACACATCGAATCTCAGCCGCGCGCACCGCGTGGCGCGCAAGCTCCGTGCGGGCAATGTCTCGGTGAATTGCTTTGCAGAGGGCAACGAGACCACCCCATTCGGGGGCTACAAGCAGTCTGGCTTTATAGGTCGCGACAAGTCCCTTGAAGCCAATCTTCAATACCAGGAGTCCAAGACGATTTGGATTGATCTCGCGTCCACAGTCGCAACCGGCAAGGCTGAAACCTAGACTTACGCTGCGCGTCGTTGCAACGAGCTTCTCATCAACACCCTTAGTATACTAATAAAAGGATAACTAGGCCTAATCTTGAAACTGTAAAGGTATCCAAGACAAAGCGGATCCACCTAGCGTTCATGGATTTGCAGCGCGTTGCGTGCATCTTCCAATCCTGACGGGTGGTAGAAATTTCTAAATAGTCCATGTCTTTTTTAATTTTAAGCGGAAAGGACCGTCGCTATGAACTTTAAACGGAATTGAAGACAATGGTTCGGCTTCGACTGCAGCGCCAGCTCAGGCCAAGGCGGTTGGTAGGAGACAAAGTTGCGGTAATTCCACCGCCCGCACAGACAGACAGTCGTAGGGAGAGAGATAGGCAGGCAGATAGAAAATGAAAAAGATGGAAAATCAGGCAGCGTGAACCTGGGACCCGCAGCCAAAGTCGAATTGTCCACCTCTCCTGTATGCCAGCGCCACAGTGTGACAAAGAGAACAACGGATTTCTGACGTCCAGCCTAGCCGATCGGGGACATTGACGCAGCGTCCATGCCCGCGTCGAAGCAAAACGTAAAACGCGGACGAGCGCGGCAAGCAAGATGGTGAAGCAGGTGATCCTGGGCGCGGTGTTGCTGGCAGCATGCGGCAGTTGTACGACAGTCGCAGCGCTTGAGCAGCAGCAGCAGCAACAGAGAGTGCACCTTCAGGCATGGACTCCGCTCGAAGAGAACGAAGTTCCGCAAGATGAGCATGTCTCCAATCGCGCCTTGCTAGAAGTAGCCGAGATCGGCGACTACGTACAAATCCACACCAACGAGGTCTTCGAGCACTTGGCCTCCATGCGCAACAACACCAGCACGTTGTCCTTTGCCATGCCTGGTCAAGCGAATACGACCCTCCTCTGCAATCTCACCGAGTCCAATCTGGCAATGCCTCCAACGCTCGCTGCCAAGTTTCCCACGTTGCACGTTTGGCGGGGCAAATGCGACGATGGCAGTCTCGTCGATCTCGCCGGAGAAGAGGGAGCTCCGGACTCGATCTCCATCTCCTTCCAGCAACCCATGTCTGCAGAATCAATCTATGTGGACAGCGCTGTACCGTCATCGTCAAAATATCTCGTCTATAACACTCGTAAAGCGCGTGTTGCAAGCAAGCACGCTGGCGCTGGGTCTAGCCGCTACAAGTACGCGGAAGCACCCGTGCCAAATGACGCGGACCTCAAGGCGCGTTTGAGCGCGACCAAGGCTTCGGCAAAGTCAGCCTCAAGGGACGAGGTGAACGCTTCGACCTCAAGCAAGCAACGAGCGTTCGCGTCTTCCACGCAGTCACCTACCGTGGGACGCAAGCTTAGACTCGCGCTCATTGCGCACAAAGAGTATGTGGCTGTAAGTGGAAGTACAAAAGAGGCTGCTCTCTTGGCAATGCTGAAAATCATCTATCGCGTCAACAATGTGTACATGCGCGAGCTTGGCGTCTACTTTCAGCTCATTGACAACAACGATGAGCTGATCTGTCTTCCAGACTCTACAGATGATGCATGCGATCTGAGCAATGACATTTACATCCTGTACGAAACATACGACTTTCTTGAAGCGCGTGGAGTCACCGTCGACCAATATGATATTGGCCACAGCTTTACCACAGCGTCGGGTGGCGTTGCCGCCTTTGAAAGCGCTTGCACGTACTGGAAAGAAATGGGCACAACAGGTCTTCAAGACCCTACCGGTGACATCTTTGCCATCGACTTTGTGTCCCACGAGCTTGGCCATCAGGTCGGCATGGGCCACACTTTTCGCGACTGTCAATATAGCAACAGTCAATTGGACAGAAGAGACGCAGTGGAACCTGGATCTGGAACCACGATCATGAGCTATGCCGGCCTGTGCTACAGCACCGATGTCGAGTTCACCGCGATGCCGATTTTTCATCCCATCTCCATTCAACGAGCGCGAGCCTTTCTCGAAAAGGAATCTTGCGGAACCGTCATTTCCACCTCCCGATCTTCGCCGATTGTGTCAGCTCCCAGAACTTGCAGAGTGCCTGCAAAGCAAGGCTTCTTCTTGGAAGGGAGCACAACCTCTACAGATGGCAACTCCGTTTTTCAATGGGTACGTGCTGACAATGGGCGCGCAAGCTATCGCATGCAGTCGGTAGCTCGCTTTCGTGTCTGGGAGCCAACGCAAAGCAAGACTCGTTACTTTCCCAATCTCTACTTTTTGCTCAACAGCATCGACACACTCGAAGAAATCCTTCCTCGAAGAAGATCGAGAATGACCATGCGATTCCACGAGCGTGTGCTCTACGATGAGGACGGCACCATTGAATCTTTCGAGGATGCTCTCATTGGCGATTACGCTTTCGCAGAAACGCGGGTCCGGTTTCTGAAGATTCGGCCGCTTCAAATCGTCAGCTCTGGAAGTTTCGCCCAAGGGCAGTCGTACACTTTTCGCTGGAAGGTTGGCAATACCAAGAGACTTGCCAAAAATGTTGGTATTTATCTTGCTCTGGATGGGATCTCACAAGAGGTTATTGAAGACTTTGACTATGGTGACGATCTTCAGGATCCAAACTGGGTTCTCGTAGCAACGTCTCGCAACAGAGGCAGGGCCACAGCTCTTGTCCCCGCTACAATTCATAGTTCTGACACCGCTCAGCCGGGTTTGCTCATGATTCGCTCCATTGACACCAGTGGCTGTGCGTTTTTTGACATCAAACGCATCATGATTGACCCCTGAATGATCTGTCAAGGGGAGGGGAGGGGAGGGGAGTGGAGGGGAGGAGAGGGGGACTTATACACAATCGCAAAGAAACCTATGATGATGACTCTTTTTTTCTTTTCTTTTCTTTTTTCTCACTTGTATTTTTCTCACAGATTCTCTCTGCGTGCTGTAACCCTCTTCAAAGAAGCAAAAGGGCAAAGGGTGGAGGAAGTGGACGTAACTCACGAACGATGCTCTTCCTCCGCATTTTCTTGTTTTGATGCAAATGCAAGAAAGATTGACTCGAGCGAGGCCATCGAAACTGCGTACTCGACCACGCCTGTCCTGTCCTTGGCGGCCTCGAGCTTGGCGAAAACGCTACCGAGCCGCAGGGCGTCTTCAGAAGACGACTCGAGCCGCCAACGCGAATGGTGGCCTCGACGCTCCACACATTCCGCATTTGAAAATGCTTCTTGGAGGAAGCGTCCTAACTCGTTGTGCAATCCCTCAACAATGAACCAATCCAGGAAGAACATGACGTCCACCACGGACGATCGATCCAGCGCTGACCAAATCGCGCTGCCCGTAGGGTCCGAAGCAGAAACTCGATCTGACAGCTCGGGCATACCGAGGATCTCGGCAGCCTCAGAGACCGCAGTTTCGGGGAGATTTTCGCCGTCCAACAGTGGGGCGAGCTTTTCCCGAGCACTCTCAAGCTCCTCCTTGCGCGGAGCGCGCAACTTGATGTTTGCGAGTAAACCCTGACTAAAGCGAGATTTGAGGTGCTGAAGGGTCCCAAAGCAGGCAAATTGTCCATCCACCATGATGCCGACACGAGAACATAGAGATTCAACCTCCTCCATAGAGTGCGAGGTGAGCACGACCGTACCCTTGCGACTCCCATGACGACCGAGAGGGATCCCGGCAATAACGTCGAGGAGAAACCTTCGATTATATGCGTCAATGCCTGTCGAGGCCTCATCGATAAAGATGAGTGGCGGAGAACCGACCATAGCAATGGCTACGCTTAGTTTGCGTCGATTTCCACCGGAAAGCTTGCCCGCAGTCCGCTCACTGAATTCCTCAAGGTTGAGCTGTCGCATCTTAGTCCGCGCCACACGTGACACCATGCGTTCCGGGATACACTTGATGCGCGCAAAGAGCTCAAGATGTTCACGAACCGTCAGATTCTCGAGCAACGCATCGAATTGTGGGCAGTACCCAATCATTCGTCGAAGCTCACTCTGCTGGTAAATAATGTCTCGGCCTACAAGCTTGGCGGTTCCTTGCGTTGGCAAAATGTCGCCAGTCAACATTTTCATGGTCGTCGTCTTGCCTGCGCCATTGAGGCCGAGGAAGCCGAAGATTTCCCCCGAGGGGATACCAAAGCTAAGTCCCTTGACTGCTCGCTTGCCGTCCGCATAGCGCTTGCCCAAATGGCTGAGTGCAATCACGTCCGTTGTGTTTGCATACTCTATATCGATGCGCGCCCGCTCGCTCAGCACGTCCTCATCCTCGATATTTTCTGCCTCGATGGCATGGTCGAGAAGCGGTTGTGACAGAGTTTGAGCAGCATCGGTGCCTGGACTTCTCGAGAAGCAGCAAAAGCAGCGGGTGCAACGCGACCCCAAGGCCCCAAGATGGGACGATGCCGCATTCTGCGCGGCGTTCACACGCGCCCGGACCCAGGGAAAACTCAGGGCAATGTCGATGCAGACAGCAAGAAGAAAGTACGCAGCTGAAGACACAGCCAGGTAAAAAATTTCAGCGCCCGTGACTTTCCAATCAAATGGAGACGAGGCCATTCCGTCGGGCAAAAATTCCTTCTCGGAATGGTTGATGGTAAGCCCAAGGAGACCGTTGCCGAGACAAAAGCCTGGGAAAATGCGAAAGACGTATTTGAGAACTCGATTGACCTCCATCGTCGACTCAATGAATGACATGACAAAGGAGGCGATAAGCAGCACGAGACCCGTGATAAAGTTGAGCAGCAGCACGACGTTTTGTGCAGTCGAATGCGAGGCAAAGGCAAATGACACCACGTAAGTGAAAGGAATCACTGCCAAACCATAGAGGAAAAAGAGGACGCTCACTGCCAAGAAATTGCTCCCTTCAAAAGCAGAAATCTGGAAAAAGTGCACAGCCAAAACAGAAAGAACCCAGGGTACGAGATACATGGCCATGTCCCACGCATACGAAGATGTCCAGTAGGCAACCGTGGATGCGCCACTTATCACCTGTTGATGCTTGGCGCTGATTTCGCGCTCCTTGACAATAAAGATCGCTACCGATGCTGGAACAAAGGAGAAGGCAATCATGATGCTGATGGCCGCACTCACGGCAGAAAAACTGTCGAGAAGATCCACAAAGCGAGACGTGAAAGGAAACGGGTGATTTGTAACGCGGATCGACGGCGCGTGTGAGGACGAGTCTGATGTCGACCGCAAAAGAGCCTGGTCCACAAGATTGAGAAAGAGACCTGGACCGTGCTTTGCCGTCGAGTTCACCAAGATCGTCACCTCTACAGGCGTTTTCTCGGCCGGATTGTACGCGTCAAACTGCAACGCACCGTACGTGCTTTCAGCTCGATCGTGTCGATGGTCAAGTACCCAATCAGAAAGGCCAGCAAGTGCGACACCGTCGGGGATCTCGCCCTTGCCTTCGGCCTCGCAGGTTCCATTCAGATCGCGACGAGTCTGAATCGCACGTGCTCGGACGCTAGCGCCAAAATCCAGGGGAAGCTCTTGTGACGATCGTGAGGAGGCGTTATAGGGAAGTAGATTCTCATCCCCTTGCCTAAACTGCGCCACGTCCAGGACGAGGGGGGGCGGCGTCTTCATCGGAAATGCCTTGAGCAGGGCAAGGCCAAGAACAAGGAGAACGATGGGCAGCAGCGTATTGCAACACAGCGACTTTCGATCTCTCTTGGCGTATTGATAACGTTTGACAAAGAGTGCTCCAAAGTGCCGCACAAACTTTTCTCCGTGGCCTACATGTTCCTGTACCATGTCTTCGCCAGCGACAGGAGCGTCCTCGCCCTCCTCCGACACGCGCCGATACATATTATTCTCACGGGACGCCCTCGTTCCTCGGCTGCCTTGCTCGACGCGGGATGCAGATTCATCGTGCGTTGCAGCTCGCTGGGCATTGTTGCGCTGCTCAAAGCTTTGCGAAGCAACCTTGAGAAACACCTCCTCCAAGGTCGTCACGGAGACACCAGAAGAAGCGAGACGAAGCTCGTCCCGTCGATCGTCAAGAGCGTCGAAAAGAGCTGGGAACTTTTCGGATGCGGAAAAGGGCACGCGGATAGCCACTTCAGCGCCCACGCTACTGTAAATTTCTGCGTCAGGAATGTGCTCCTTGATTGCGGCACCAAGCCTGCGACGATCCTCATCCTGCTGATTGCGTCGGGCATCGGCGTCTTCAGCATCGGCGGGCGCGGTCGAAAAGGATAGCGTATAACCGATACCGTACTTGGACTTGAGAAAGAGCGAGGTCCCGCAGCATTGCAGTCGACCATCTGCCATAATGGCAATGCGGTCGCCGAGCATGTCGGCCTCGTCCATGAAATGAGTTGTGAGCAAAATGACTCTACCTTGGCGAGACTCTTGCAGAACCTGCCAAATAGCACGTCGCGACCACGGGTCGACACCTGATGTGGGTTCATCCACAACAATAAACTTGCTGTTGCCAAGAAGAGCAATAGCTACCGACAGCTTGCGCTTTTGGCCGCCGCTCAAATTCGATGCTGCGGTGTGACGCTTTTCCACGAGACCGACATGAGAAAGTTGCGACTTGACTGCGTCATCAATGTCCTTGACTTGCTTCAAGGAGGCAAAGAACTGTAAATGCTCCTCAACCGTGAGCTCGGGAAAGAGGACATCGTGCTGCGGGCACACGCCGAGAAGTTGTCGAATCTCGTCCATATCGGCGCCAATGTCATTTCCAAAAACAGAGGCGCTGCCGCCTGAATGTGGTAACAGACCCGTGAGCAAGTTCGTCGTGGTTGTCTTGCCTGCGCCATTGTGTCCAAGAAGAACAAAGATCTCGCCTTCGAGCATTGTCAGGTCCAGGCCATCGACTGCGACCTTTTTGTCTCCAGAAGGATCATCAAATGTCTTTGTCAGTCCACAGAGCTGAACGCAGCGATCATCAGCTCTGAGACGCTTTTGTTCACCGGCGAGCTCCTCGACAAACTCGCTCGTGGCCGCCGAAGACTCGTTCTGTAGGTCAACTCTACCACTCTCATTCCCTCCCTCTAGATCACTTCCCTGCACACCGACGCGGGCGTCGCTGGAGCCCCGAGAGTCGTTCTTGCGAGTCTTTTCTCCGGGTCGATCTCCTTGACCCCGCGACCGACCTTGCCAAAACCTTCGTGTGCAGAGAAAATTGAGAGGGCGAGCGACCCCGAACTCTTGGGGCACCACATGGTCCAGATAATAGGTGAGACCGAGGTAAAAAAAGAGGTCAAAGACCAAGGTGCCGAGAATTTGCATGAAAGAGATTTGCTGCTCGTTGGGCGTATCGAAGGCATTGGACCACTGCACGCCCATCCCACCCGCCTCGTACGTTGCCAGAGTCGAGGCACCGAGACCAAAAGCAGTTGGCGCGAGGAGGGAAGCAAAGGCCTTGGCCGACGCCGTGGCGTTGCGAGAGTTGACGCCGAAAAAGGGAAAGAATCCCACAAAGAAGAGGACAACGCCGGCAGTTGAAGCCGTCTTGGCGCGATTAAAGAGCACAGAGACCATGAAGCAATAAGCAATGATGCTCAGGCAAAAGACGAAAAAGTATGCAAAGACGAGCACCGGATCGCTGCTCGAGAACAAATGTACCTGCGCAATTCCAGTGATGGCTGCGGAGATGACAAAGAAGATGGCGCCATACGTAATAAACCACGACCAGTACAATGCGGAATACTGCAGACCCATCATACGCATGCCTTCGCGGGCACGCGTCTCCTTTTCGTGGACGATTCCCCGGACGAGTCGCGAGATCGGCCAAAGAAATGTGAGCACCAAGTCAAGGCCAAATACGTTCTTGATCTTGCGGTAGAACGGTTTATCAACCATTTCAGGCGTGGGGAACTCGGCCATGCGCACGTTGTTTGGCGCAAAACGCACTGGGTCTGTGAGTGGCGCAAGATCAATGTCTTGAAAGTCGAGAAACTCATCGAGGAGATGCGAGCAGTTCACACCGTCGAGCGTGTGAGGAGGCAAGTACTTGGATACAAGAGAGCGCAGTGGATCAAAGGCGTCGCAGACTTGCCGTAGCGCCAGCGCGCGCACCTCGCGGTCGGAACCCAAAGGCTGATTGATAATGACTCGATCGACCGCTTGCTGCAGCGTTAGGAACCCAGACATCATGTACTGGTCAATGTACTTTTCGTTCACACCAACGTTGATGCGAGACGTAAAGCCAAGCTTTGGGTATGTTAGCGGGATCACAGAGAAATTCGTCTGGATAGTGTACGCCCATTCGCGATCCTTGCCGTCGCCGACCTGATCCAGGATCAGGGCCATGTGAAGACGAGGATTCGCCATGTACGTCTCGTCCGGACACGCGTGTCCGCGTGGCCAAGAGGTGTTACCGTAGGTTTCACTCGTCACGTACGCTGTGAGCGCTTCTTGCGAGTCAAAGCGGCGAATGAGCTTCCCCAGTCTGCAGAAGCCGAATCCTAATTTTTTTCGTGACAGGGCGGTCACGCTGCGCCACGCGGGACCGTCAAAGGCAGACGTCCAGTTGTCAAGTTGTGCTTCAAAGCGATCGAGCCATGCGAGCTGCTCAGGGTCGTTGGGTGACCCAGGAACGAGAGCAAAGACGTGCTCAATTTTGGTCGCGATCATGGACAAGTACGCAAGTGGTGGAATGGTGACGAGCCCTGGACCGTAGCCTTCAGTGCTGAGCTCGAGGACAAAATCTTCATGGTCGTCTGGGTCCTCTGGGAACAGCACAGATGGGCTCAACGGCGACCGTCGCGGGCACGTGTAATGTCTCTCCGGAAGGCGCTGGTCCGGATCCTTGGTCTGCAGCCAGACCACGAGGAGGACGAACGCGATGGGCAGCAGAACCTCGCTCACCGTTGACAAGAGGTGCCGCTTCTTGAGCACATAGTTTTTCCACAGCAGAAGGCGTACCTGCTGCCCGAGCCGTCCCATGGCGGCCCAGCGATGCTGACGCCGAGTAGCTCGCGCAGGATTCTTGCTTGCAGCACGAGTGAAGCGTGAGTCCTGCCAGGCGCAGCTGCTCAGCCGCGCAGCCGCCCGGCGCCCCGCGGGAGAGCTCCGGGGCCGCGCGCTCGGCTGGTCTGTCTGAGCGTTTGTTTGTTTGTTTGTTTGTTTGTTTGTTTGTCGCGGCGGTGACGGCGGCCTGACGCTCGCTTGCATGCAAAGCTTCACAGAGAGATGGATGGATGCGCGCACCTTGCCGCGCCGAGGCCCTCGCTGCTGGCGGGTGTCGCAGGCGACTTCTTCTGCGTCTGCGGCGCGCACGGCGCGTATGGAGAGCGCGAGCAGCAGGCGAGCTTGAGTCGGGGCCGCACGGTTCCAGGTTTGACGTGGATGAAGACGGGGTCTCGGAACCAGCGGAACTTCGTTCGACGACGGATGACGTGCGAGCAAGCAAGGAAGCCACTGCAAGGTGGCTGCTGCAGAACAGGGAACAAGCAGAGGATCATCGTGGCATTGCGAGAAGATGGCCGGGCCCGCCGGCGAGATACGTCATGAGCCGCGAAAGCAAAGCAAGGCACAGCTCGCGGGGAGGGAGGAGGGAGGCCAGGAGACGGAGCGAGCGGGACGAAGAAGATAGTCACTAATTAGAGTGTGGAAGGGGGTAAATCTGAGAAGGGGCGTTGCTCTTGTCTTTCACGGGCAACGGCACCCTGCAAAGCGAGTGATGAAGATGAGCTCGACGAGCTCGTGGTCATCATTGATGGTGTCTTGAGAAGAGGCTCCCCTTTCGAAAAAGCAAAATCAAAAAGGCAACGCGAGAGACGCTAAGCCGATGAGCTTGCGATGAAGAGAAAGGAAGGAGGGAAGAAAGAAAGATGGTCCTCGTCGCCCTCTCGCCTAAGATCAGACAAAACGACCTGGTCAGGTGTGCAAATTGTGACCAGAACGTCGCATAGCAGGAGGGAGGGGAAACGGCGGCGCTTAAGGGATGTCAGCGGGAAAAGGATCCGGGACGTAGATCTCTACGCCCTCCATCTCCTTCGTCAAGAAGATGCTGGCGCCGATCCGGCTCTCTGGCAAACGGGGGCCGCGGCCAAGAGCGTCCATGTTGGACAGCGCCTTGTCCTCATCAGGCCCGACAGGGGGCATGAGGTGCTGGTACTTGGGGGGCACGAGCACATGGGTCTGAAAGCTTTGAATTCCGTCGCCAAAGATGTCCTCCGTCCACAAGTCGGTCACCTTGCGGCTGAGGGGCAAGGGAGCCAGGACGAGGTCATCCTTGAGATCCTCAAACTTGAAGCGAGCCGCAGCTTCGGTCAGAGACTCTCCAACGAGTCCGGCGACCTCCACGCGCTTGTTGTCCTCGTCAATAAGCGTGAACTTGACGACGCTCTCCGCGATCGACGGGGGCGCGTCGCCGGGCTTGAAGTCGTGCGCCTTGGCGTACGTCGACGACGAGGTCGGCTCGAAGCTCGGGCCGGACGCCATGGTCCTCACGCCCTGTGCGGCCCACGTGCGGGCGCCGGCTCCGGCGCTGCGCCCGAGCGCGCTGGCGGCCAGCAGCCCTCCGCGCATGCCGCTGCGTGCGATGGCCGACATCTTCCTCCTCCGCTCTGCTCCGCGCGAGCGCTGCCTGCTCTGCCTCCTCGCTCCCGCCGCCGCCGCCGCCGCTGCTGCCGCCGCCGCTGCGCTGCGCCGCGTGCAACCTCGCTCGCGCTCTCCGCCGCGGTCTCGGCTGTCTTGGTCTGTCTGTCTCTGCCTGCCTGTCTCTCTCTCTCTCCCTCCCTCTCTCTCTCCCTCTGTCTGTGTGTCTCGCGGCTGCCGCAGCCGCCCGGTCTGCCCGTCCACTTGCGCCGCCGCGCATTGCCCACTTGCGCGCCGCGCATTGCCCACTTGCGCCGCCGCCGCCGCAAGTCGCCTATCGCCCCCGCCTCGCGCGGCAGCCGCTGCTGGGTGGGCAATGCACGCCCTTGCAGCTCCTCTTCTGACGGCTGACGTGAGAAAGCGTTGTCCTCACACTTATGTTAGGCCTAGGCCTGGGCCTAATAATGAGGAGTGAGTGAGTGAGTGAATGGCTGACTGTGAGTCTGGGGGACGCGAAGCGAAGCTGCACGCATTGCTCGGCGGCCAGGTGGGTGGTGGGCCTGTGATGTGATTTGGAGGAGATAAACAGTTGGTTCGATCTTTTTTTCCATCGTCTTCATGCACGGATTCTTTCCGAGTCTGAGTCGTGAAGAGTAGATTCTGGCAGACCGACCTCCTACCCCTCGCTCACAAGATACTCCATTCGTTCATTCATACTTTGATTATACAGTTAGTAGGACCTACCACTAAATTTCTTCTTCTTCTCTCTTTCTTTTTTTTGTGGTGGTTGTTATGCACAATCAATGCAGCCAGACGAGGGACCCTCTTTCATCCTTCGTCGTGTGGCCCGGCCCACCCACGTGGAATAATCCTATTGGGACTTCATTGCAGAACTACGAAGACGGGTCCAAACATCCAGGTCAGCAGAAGGTACCCCAGACGCAGCGAGAAGAGCCTCCGCAGAGTCTGCTGGGAGCAGCGAACGCTCAAAGTCCTCGCACACTCTTTCGACAGTTGCCAAGGCGGCGTGCTCGTCGCGCATGACCGAGGTCAAGAGGTCCTCGTCCGCCGTGCGCAAGCCCCGCAGCTTGTCCACAATTATAAAGATACGCAAACCAGCCAAAATAGCCGCCGTCTCGCTCTGCGCAGCATTGCTCGCAGAAGCTGAAGACGAGTGCGACGAGAGGCTAACACGCCGTTGCTGCGTGGGGACTCCCGAACCCGCCGGGAGTCGGCTCGCGCGAACCTCGCGCGCATACGTCAATACGCCTTGCAAAAAGGCAGGGCGGGCAGCTTGCCACTGCTCGCTCGAAAATGCAAACAGCGAAGCAACCAAGGCCATCACCAGGTCAGAGGAGATTGAAGAGCTCTCCTCCGCGCCGTCCGAATGTACAAACGACTCGGCGTCGCTGTCTCCGGGAACAGCGGTATTTGTAGGCCGTTGGGCGCCTTCCGCGTGGCCACCACAAGCGGCCTCAATAAGGTTGACGGCGCAAAAACGCTCCACAATAACGCGCAGCGCCTGCCGTTGGCTGTTCGAACCATTCTCGAGAAGATGTCCACACATGGAGAGAAGCGGAACCAGCAGCTTGAAATTGCTGTCATGGCCACCGCCGTGCGTATCGACACTCAGAGGTTCGTCCCAGGAGAGGCGCAAGAGCAGCGCTCGAATGTCAAGCAGTACAATGCTCATAGCGCAGGGGCCATGTGAGGATGACAGCGACGGGACGATACGCCGCTGCAGCTTTTCAAAGTACTGTTCCACGAGGCCATTGTATGCCTCTGACGGTACCGTCGGAGGGCCCCGCAGCGGAAGCAGATTGTTGGTCTTAACATTTGTGTTGCGCAATTCAGCACCTTCCCACTCGGAGCGCTTCACCTTGTCGTGCGCCATATCCACGCGCACAGCTTCCGAGTGGCACGATAGGTGCACCGCATTGAACGAGGTCACCGAACTTGTCCCAAGCAAGCGCCGCCGTCCAGGCAGCCCAGCGCTTTTGGGCCGCGCCCTTGCGGCCCACAATGACGTTCGTGCCTCGGCCTTCTTCGCCTTGCCGCTCTTTGAGCTCGTAGAGCCGTCCGTCTTGGCCTCCTCCTCCACGTCCTCCTTTGTTTCATCGTCGGCGTCGAGAGAAGCGATCTGCTCCACAATCTCAAACACCTTGGGGAGATGTTCCGCTACACTTGACGCCAGTTCGCGCACCTTGGCAACGGCAGACGAGGACACCATACCCGAAGGCACTTCGTCACAAGCGCCTGCCACGGCTCCATCCACATTGACATATGAAATGGAAGACTCAATGTCGATGGCCTTACTGAAAATATACACGCCCATGGGTTCGCTGGGCTGGTTGATGTAGCCTTCCTTGCAGACTACGCACGGATGCTCTTCATTCTCGAGACTCTCCATCTCCTTCATCCACGACGGCACACTCGGAACGCCAGCTTGCGCCAGTTTTGCCTTCTTGTTCTTGCCCTTGTTCTTGCCCTTTTCCTTCTTCTTCTTCTTCTTCTTATTCGTCGCCGTCGTCGTTGCCGGCATCGTCGTTGTCGTCACTGTTGTATTGTTCCCATCCCGTGCAGGATCTTGAGCAGACCCTTTCTCCACAGCGTCCTCTTGGCCTGACGCAGTGGTTGGTGATTTTGCCTCGCCACCCTCGCCACCGTCCAAATCCTGCGAGTCTCTACGCTTGCGCTTGCGCCCGCTCGCGTCAGAGGTGGAATTGACTGGGCTCAAGCCCATCTTTTTCAACAGAGTCCGCTGCTTGGCGGAAGCACGCTGTCGCTTCGCTTCTCGACGCGCAGAGCGCAAGTCATCCAAATAAGCCTGCTGCGTCGGATTGTCTGCAATTGCAGCGTTCATAAAGGCGTCGGCGTACTCTCCAATAAGAGGCACGTCCTTTGCAGGAATCGTCTCCATCTCAAAGGCCAAATCGAGGAGGCCCCTCTCGCGAATAAGCCGCTGCGTCTCTCCATGACCACGTCCCATTCCCGTCAAGAGACCCATGGCGAGCATGACAGAGGGCGTCCGCGCGAGACGCGCGTACGCTTCGCGCATCGTTTTTTGTGCGCGCTTTCGTGGCCCGGCCTTGCCGTCTGCCTTGTTCGTTTTTCCCGACGGCGCCTCGCGGGCCCACCACTTGGCGATGTGCTCGATCAAGTACTGGGTAAATCCCATCTCCAGAGACATGTCCCTTAGCAGAATCGCGTTTTTATCCCTTCCCATGGCCATAATGGACCAGTACACGGTTTTAATGTCGTCTTGCATTGCAATGGCATTCTGCGGAGACTCGTCAATGCGATCCAGGTCCGTCAGACGCTTGAAGCGATCCAGCAAGACGCGCATTTCCTCGCGCCGCCCAAACGTGAGAAAGGGAAGCAGTCGGCACAAAGCGCGCTTGTTGCGCAACGAGGTCGTCCGGTTGCGATCGTCGAGGTGCTCGAGTGAAACCTGCAACTGGCTCTGTTCGTTGGCCGGGACAGATGTTGCGTTTGCAGATCTGGCTTCGGCTTCGCCGTCCCCCTCGCTGCTGCCGCCGCCGCCGCCACCGCCGCCGCCGCCGCCGCCGCCGCCTTCTTGGCCCTCGCCCTCGTCAATGCGTTCCACCACAAGCCGCTCGAGGATAATCACCACCATCTCAGCCAGGTCGCCCGCGCTTGGCTCTTGAAAGGATGCGCGCAATACACCCAAAAGAGTTCGGATTCCACCTGCTTGGCGGGAAGCGAGCACCGTGCGATTGGAGGCACAATTGCAAGCGAGTCCCAACATGTGAACCATGCCGGACACACAATCGCGAGCGATCTTGGACTTGAGCGAAAATGTAGAGCTCGAGGCTTGCAAAATTGACAAAATTGCGTCCAGACCATCCGGCTGCAGCAGCTTTGTCTGCGCGTACCGCGTCTCGGGGTCCTCGACTTCCTCCGTGTCGTCCTGCAGCGTTTCCACAAAGTCTTCCGTCGCCTCGCCGTCAATGCCCATCAAACGATAGGTAATTTCCATGGGCCGAATCACCGTGCCCTCCTCGTCATCTTCGTCAGCGAGATGGTGTTCCTCATCGTCCGACACGTCCGAGTCGCCCCAATTCCCCTCAACGGCCTCTTCGGCGCCCTCCGTCTCCCGCAAATACGGCAGCCAAACCTTTTCGTAGACGAGACGAACTGGCAGATCCACATTGACAATTTTGCCGGCCACAAGAAACTCCATAATGTCCTGCGCATTTGCAAAGTTTAAGTCCTTAGCAATCTTGGTGCGGAGATCGCGCATGGTTGGCTCGACCGTGCGCTTGCTCGTTCCGGACCTATCCGGTTTCGCAAACCGATACTGAGTGCTCGAGCTCACGTCCAGGATGTCCTGCCAGAATTGCTCCATGTCGGCGCTGGCACTCGTCGCAGACTCACTTGTCGGGCCCCGACTTTGTGCGCTTTGCTCCTGTTGCGGAGCCTCGTTCGGTGCATGCCCGCCTACATTTCCATCTGTCGAATCCGCGCCCTCTTCGCCCTCAGCGCTGGGAACAGGAATGTCCTCAATGCTAAATGGGTTGCTGTCGAGGTTGGACGAAAAGTAATCCTCCTGCGAACGCAGCCGACTCATGACAATGTACACGTTGGGGAGACGCTTGACAGGCTCGACAATTCCTGCAAGCTCCGATACTAAACGCATCAGGCACTGCACGATAGCGTGCACCTCAGTCGCACCACATGCGTTGTTGTTCAGCTTCGTCGCGCTTCCTCGCAGCATCCTGGCTGCCGCGCGAAAGATTTGCGAATCGAACTCTCGGTCTTCCGTGATTGCTGTCATGATATACTGCAGCTTTTGCCGTGCACTTTGCACCCCATCGATGCTGGGAACGCATCGTAGAGAATTCAAATTGATCTCCGATCCCATAACTATTTCCAGACGCTTCAAAGCGATGATGCGCCGAGTGGATGGAACAGTGTCCATCAATAGATGAAGAAGATCGGTAGTGCTCGCCAACCACGCCATCGACTGACCAAGCATTGACGCATCGCGCGGCAACTCCGTGTGATTTTGAAGCAACGTATGTTCGTACCGCACTACGTTCTCCGTCTCCATACCAATAATCAAGCAAAGATTTTCCACAATGCCGTGCACCGCACTCACGCTGGAAGTTAGAGCCGCATTTCCGTGCATGATACCGAGAAGGAGCCCAACCAACCCATGGACTTGCTGAGGGCCCAAATCGTATCGTCTGGTTTCCCATGTTTCACGAACAAAACGCACGTAGCCGGCCTGAAAGGAGGCAAGATCCGTAGCGTCGAGGGAAGCCACACCATCACTGACGACCTGCTCCAGAGCCTGGCGAACGCAGATCTGCGAGCTATCTGAAGCGACTCGCCAAATCCACGTCCAGGACCCTGGGTCCGCAAACCGTCGGCTTCTGGCGTCCGCAGCGCTATGCTCGGTGAAGTCCGCAAGCCTCTGCCAGTGAGCCCTCACAAACTTTACGATCCGATGGGCCGCCACTTGCTTGTCGCTTGTCCGTAGAAACTCGGGATCGAGCGAGCGCAGAAGTCCAAGCTTGGCCGAAGAGAGCGCCTTCGTTGAGGTAAGACCTTCGTGAACTGCTCCAAGCAGGGGAGCCAGGACGGCGTGAGCAAACGCTGCATTTGTCCATCCAAGCGTCTCGAGTTCCACCATCTCTCGGAGTATATCAAGAAGAAAAGCCAGGCCCCCGTCTTCAGGGTCCGTGCACGTTGTAAAGAGCACCTGCACAAGGCCGATGACCCAATTCGAGTTGCCCAAAGACTCCGGATAGCGGGCAACGACCATAAGTCTGGACCGAACAGCGCTCCGAACGGCTTCCAAAGCGCTTTGACTTGTGTTTGCGAGACCAAGAATCGCAAACAGAGGCCCCTTTCCGCGAACCGCCGGGCCAGCTCGAGTCCCTTCTCCGATGTTCTTTGCTCCATTGGGCTTTTCTGAGTCATGATCCTTGCCTTCGCCACCCTTCTTGTTATTGCCTTGGCTGTTTGGCTTCTTTCCATCTTGCTCCTCCGTGCGAGATGAGCTGCGGTTTGCATCATTCTGTGATTCTTGATGAATGTTGCGATGAAGACTTGCCGCAATACGCGCAGCGCCTTCTTCTGTATCCGAATCCACTGCCATGGGGATGATGCCGAGGTCAAGAATGTCGCCTTCGCCGTCACCGTCTTTGTTCCCACCAGTTGCAACGAGACCCGAAATCTTGACTTGGGATTCAACATGCCGGTGTGCCCTCCCATTGACATTTTGATCGTCATCTTTCTCCTCGTCATTTTCATCCTCGTCTTCCTCGTCGTTATCGTGATCATCGTCGTCGTCGACAACATCATCATCATCATCATCGTCGTCGTCGTCGTCGTCGTCATCGTCGTCGTCATCATCGTCATCATCATCATCATCATCGTCGTCGTCGTCGTCATCATCGTCATCGTCGTCATCGTCGTCGTCCTTGTCATTGTTACCCACATCATCACCGTTCTCAATGTTGCCTTCATCCGCCATGTTGTTTTTGGCGGTGGTGCCCTCTTCATCACCAGCCACATCAGCAACCAGTTCATCAGCTCCATGATCCGATTTTTTGCGTGCAGCCTTGCGGTCACCCATGACGTCAACTTTGCTCCTTCCCCCTGCACTGTCGTCCCCGTTGCCGTTGCCATCATCTTCGTCCCCGTCACCGTCATCATTGTCATCATCATCATCGTCGTCGTCGTCGTCGTCGTTGTCGGCATCTCGTTCTTCTGGACCAAAGCCATCAAAAAAGAACAGAGAGTCAGCCTCGCTAGCTACGCCAAATTCTAGACAGTTGTCAAGAAACGAGGCGCACGATTTTGAAGAAATAGGTCCAAAAAGCCAGGGTGTCTTCTTGAGCGTGGCTAAAAGATGGAAAACGGCGTCCGAAAGCTCAGTGGCGCAGCTTTGACAGGTGTTCACGAGCAGACCCGGCACTCGCTGTGCACAGCGGGCGATTCTGCGTTCCGAGGCACGGCGAAACGCACCAAACTTTCCATCCGTAGAATCCGATGCAAAGTCCGAGGATCTGACATTTGGCGAGGATCTCACCATTGCCAGTGCGCTCCGATGGTTGTAAAGTGCCAACTGCCTACGAATGTCAGCAAGTGCGCAGCGAATGGTCAAGAGCTTCTGATAGAGCGCATGGGGTGATTGGTCGTACGCCTCCTTCGCCTGCACGAGGTGTGGTTGCATCTCCACTTGCACTTCATGGGCATCTGGGTACATCTTTTGAACCATCGTCCTGGAAGAAGAGCCTGCGCGGCGGCTCTCACGGCTTGAGCGAGACCCCGTGCTTCTTGCGAGTGATGACGACGACGCCGACAGCGCTCCGCCACGAAACATCGTTCGCGCCTTGCTCGCCCCACGGGAGTACCCCTCTGAATTCTTGCCCGAGAAAGCGCCTGGGTTCTGCATTGCAGTTTCGAGAAGCTGCAGCGTGTCGCTGGACTGGAGATACGTTCGCAAAGTATCGCCGAGACCTGCTCGTTTTGCCGCGGCTGGGTCTTTGCCCTTGCTCCCAGAAGGTCGGACGCCATCCGGTGGTGCTCGAGGACGACGCTGCGACAACGACGAGCCACCGAGAGCACGGTGGTCATCGCGGGATGATCGAAAGATATCAAGTGACCGCAATAGATCAATCCGAGCGCCGCGACCATTCCCGATGTCTTCGACCATATCAGAATAGTCACCAAGAATCCAGCGTTGGTTTCTTCTTGGCCCACCACCGCTCCGGCGCTGTGAATGGGACTCGGACTGGGACTGAGACTGGAACTGAGACTGCTGCTGCTGCTGCTGCTCGGCAGCAGCGCTGGAGCCTCTTCCCGGCGACAATCTTGCATCCCCATCCTTCCCGGGACGTGCTTCACCCGGAGACCGGACGAGACTCCCTGGGAGGTGACGAGCTGCGAGCTCCCACAAGCACACGCCGTCGTTCTCAGACGCCGATGTGTGCTCAAAGATGTTATCTCGCAGCTTCTGGGCAGTCTCCTCAAAAGATGCGATGCTTCGATTCGCCTGCTCGCGATCCGCCTCCGAGAAAATTGGCGGATAATCGGTCGACACGCGAGCATCAAGCGTGTAGGAAAATTTTGCATAGCGACAGTACCCACAGTCCACGCAGAGAAAGGCATTCCGGTCCTCCTGATTAATGCGACGACATTGCCTGCACTGGAAGACGACCTCGCCACATGAACACACGCCATTCTTGTTGTTGACGACACGGTTGCAACGCGGACAGGTTTGGCGTTCACTGTTCTGACTAATTGCCAGTTCACTTGTGGTGTGATATCGGAACAGGAGATTGCACGTTGCCACAGGAACTGCAAGACGCGCCGTCAAGCGATAGATTGCGCTCTTGCCCATGGAAAATGTAGCGATCTCGTGCCACTGGTCGTCCTGGCCCTGCAAGGCCTTCAAGTCTGCAGATGGATCGCTGTTGCAAAAGACAGAGACCTTGTCAACGCCGCAGCCGAACACGGAGGATTGCGTCTGCACCGTGGCATGAATCGCACTCACCGAATACATGCAGTCCATCCGCACGAGCATCGAGTTGGCTGTGAAGCTAAATTCCCGGCGCGATGACTGCAGTGTCAAGCTCTTGTACTCCCGACGCGGCGGACGACATGTCCCGCACGCATGCAGCATCATTGCGCTTGAGGCAACAGGTGGTATCGCAACCTTCCGCAGGGTGTCCGATGCCGTAACCGGAGGTGACCGCTCATCATGAGAAGCAGATTGGGCTGATGGGTTCTTTTCCGTGCCATGTCCTGAAGACGAAGTCCACTTTCTCGGCCCAGAGTGTGCACTGAAGGAAGTGGACGAATGTCCCGCAGCGGCATCCTTGGGCAATTCCAGCAAGGAAGACCCTATACAGACAAGATTTCCGAGCTGAAGGTTGCGGATATGCGCAATGTCCCCGAGAACAATAGGGGCCAGTCCAGCAAGAATGTCTTCAACCTTGACACCAAGCGCGCGTTTCGTTGCTGCGTCAAAATCAGTCTCTTCCCACTCCCCATTTGAAGCCATGGTGCGGATCAAATGAATGACCTCCAGACCAAATTGTGACCCGCTCTCAAGCAAAGTTTGAAAGCGTGCAACAAGATGAACCACCATGGCGCCTCGCACCGACTTTCGCGTCTCTGCCCACGCGCTCTCATCCTTATTTTGATCCGCCAGGCGTGGTGATCGGCTCAGGCAAACATACACGCGACGCCAGAGCGCAGCGCTTAGTAGCCGTACGCCCTCAACAGGATGCTCGAGCATCAGAAATTCCACAAGTCTGCTCAAAAGACTAGGATCATTCGTGAGAAGTGTCACGAGCATCTCCTGCGAAGCCATAAGATCTTGCTGACTGCTCGCCATACTTCCGGACTGCGCCGGCCCGGCGTCTGTATCACCCCCTACAGCTGCCGCCGCCGCTGGAAGACCCCACGAGAGAATCTCTAGTACGAGAGATGTCGAATTTGCGGTGATGCATCCGAGAGCGGAGAAAAGAATCTTGAAACACGAGGTCTGTCCGCAAAAGCGGCGCCAGTGCGTAATGGCACGGGCCGCAGTTTTGTGCAGTTTTTCGATCGTCAAGGAGCTACGTGTCATGTCTTCATACGTTGCGCCATTGGGAAGGTATCCTGGCATGAGTCCTCCCCGCAAATCCTGTCCTGGGTCACTGTTTTCTTTGGGGCGAATCACCACAAGAATGTCCTCGACAGCCTGTAAACCCGCTGCAAATGCTGACTTGTCGCGCTCCCACCCGAACGATGCATTGCTCGCGCAAAGCAGCGTCAGGATCTGGTCGCACTGCCGATGCAAAAAGCCGAAACGAGAATGAGAGGCCAACGGAATGATACCCTGCAACACCACTGCGTCTTCGATCCCCGTGTCGTCCGAGATGCAAATTGAAGCCAGCGCTGCGATAGCCTTGAGTACAGCACGCGCAAGATTTTGCTCCATGAAGAGGCGTTGCGCGCCACCATCTGGCAGTTTGGATCCTGTCAAACTCAGGCATGGATTCCAAAAGGCAACCTCCGCGCTGGTTGGGCGCTCGCGCACGCCTCGGCCGGGAGAATGCTGACGTCTTGGTTTCCCGCGAGTCTCCTCGCGGGACCACGTGGGATCTTGTCGAGCATGGGCAATCTGGGACTTGGGACCCGCTTTCGTACCAAACACAGCGTCCGTGTCGGACGCGGTCATATCGTGGCACAACGCGAGAATGCGCAATGAAGAATGCGCAACATTCGCCCGGATCTCCTTGCTCTCTGGGGAGAGCCTGGCCTTGCTCGCCGCTGAAAAAAAGAGAACGCACGTCAGACAAACGCCAAAGAGGTCTGACACACCATCGCGCCGCAAGGCCGCGACAAGATCTGATTGCGTGTCGATTGATACAAAGAGGGCTATCACCTCTTTGCCCAGCCTTTCGACAAAGTCCGCCGTCGCGCTGGTCAGCTGTGCTTGGCCCTCGTCGTTGTCCACCTCCATCTGATCTTCGCCAGCGAGCGATTTCGCTCTCTCGCCAGCTTCCTTATCCACGTCCATCTGTTCACTTCCATTGCCCTTGCTTTCAGTGCTCTTGTCGACGTTCTTGGACTTTTTCCTTTTATTCTTCTTCGTCTTCTTCGTCTTCTTTTTCGCCTTCGTCTTTTTCTTCTTCGTCTTCGTCTTCTCCTGCTGCTTCTCTCCCGGGCCCTCGTCTGCGGACCCCCTGCTTGAATTGCGCTTCGACCCTTCCTGCGTGGCTTGTGCGTCCGAAGAACCCTGATTAGGGTCGTTATCGACCTCCCGCTGGACAAGATCAGCGACAAGCTTTCCCATGACGACGACCGGCAGAATGCGATCTGCATCGGAAGTAGCAGAGAACTTGGGGATCGCCGATGCCAGGACGGTTTCCGAAAACACGCGACAGAACTGGACTGCAAACGTACCCATCCGTCTCACATCAGAAGAGCTCCGCGCGGGAGCGCCGAGCAGCTCAGCATCCAAGTCATTAAGCACGGCGATCTCAGAAATAGCACCAGTTAGAGCAGCAGCGGTGGGGGCGGTGGCGGCTCCATCGTCTGTCTCGGACCGCGCCCTGCCACGCGCAGTGTCCACGCCTGCTCTAGCGGATGAAGGTCGCTCTGGTTGGATGCCCCGTCGAATCATTTCGTGACTCGGATCGTGACCCTCAACACCTCGACTGTGACATGTGCTGCAAAGATCAAAGTCCTCGCAAACAGCGCATTCATAACGCGTGCCAGTGTACAATACCTTTTGGCACCCGTCGCAACGGTAGACCACACAATTTTGGTGCGATGCCGCAATTTCGGCCTGCTTCGACTGTCTTGATCGCTCCTCCCGCTTTGCGCGTTCTGTGTCCGAGCGCGCAGATTCCGCCTTGACCTTTTTGTCACTCACATGGACAAAGAAAGCCTGCGCAGACTTGAGAGCGAGCACCACGAAATGGGCAATGGCCGCATGCCCAGCTGCAGTCAGTGTGATGAGCACTTTGGATGCCCGTTGCATGTCAAGTTCCACTGTGTCCGCGTCGCGGTCTTCTTGCCACGTCAATACCGCTGTTGCATGATACAAACTCTGCGTAAATGCATACACGGCTCGCTGAAGATCAATGGCAGAGTCGTCCCGCAGGTGCGGCGTCATTCTCATGAGAAGGACGCCACGTTCGCGGATTGCCAAGGCCAGAGGAGCGAACACACTTTCGAATCGATCCGCCTCTGACAGCCAGGCCC
This sequence comes from Aurantiochytrium sp. KH105, assembly GCA_003116975.1. NCBI lineage: Eukaryota > Bigyra > Thraustochytrida > Thraustochytriidae > Aurantiochytrium > Aurantiochytrium sp. KH105. The sequence goes on from BGKB01000035.1 coordinate 359,956, forward strand.
GAAATGACGTCCCGTAGCGACGCCGCGCGACGTCAATTGTGTGACACATTCGCATCGCCTCACTGAGGCTAAATCGTGCTACTACGTCACCCAAGCTACCAAATTGTCGCAGACAGCCCATTACAAGCAGTTCAGCTGCCACTTTGCTCTCCATGCGACTGATGACTGAGCCCGTTGCCAACGTTGTAGCGCTTTCCGGGCCATGACGAAGGTGCAGCTGCACGCGCAGCTTCTCTGCAAGCGCAATTTGCGCAAGGTGCACAACCGTCAATCCATCGCGCGCCGAAAGCAAATCGTGTGCATTCTTGTTCTCCAGCTGTTGCACGAGCGCCTCACCCTCTGGTGCGCTTGGCAAGTAAAGGGCTGCGTCAAGCCCAAGCCTCCAAGCTTTGGCAAGCTTGGTCTCGAGGCCACGCACGCAGATCTTACTGCTCAAAAGATGCCGGGAGAGCTCCCATGCAGGTCGCATAAAATCGAGCCAAAGCTGGCTCGACGTCGGCATCGCATATGCTTCGGCAGCTTTGATGGTCTGCGCCATGGGTCCAACATTGAAAACAACATCGACGGATCCCCTCGCCTGCGCAATCATGCATTCCAATGGGGTAAGAGGTAGATCACACCAAATCGAGCAGCGCTTCTTCGGGACGCGCACGCGACGTCGGAATGGTCCAATATAGATGGAGTCGTCCGAGTCGTTGAACGCTTCGCTGGGTCGTTCCCCAGCTTTACCCTTGCGCGCAGCTGACGAAGATGTCGCAGAAGACGATCGAGTCTGCTCTTCAGAAACCTTGGCGCTCACCTCACTATTGGCAACGTGCGACGAGGCGATGGAGACACGGAGTCCAACCATGGCGTGCGTCGGATTGGCAAATTGCGCGGTGAGGACAAGCGAATCTTCTGATGCTTGTCTGCGGTGCGAAGACGAGTCGTTACGCCGTTGCAAAAGGCTTCCGAGACGTTGTGCGCTCCCTACGGCCTTGAGGAGTGATCCGCCCCAGGAAAAGTTGGCAGAGAGTGGATGTTCAGATGTCAAGGCCACAACGTTCTCGAAGAAGAATGACGTTGGAACTTGTGAGGCTTCTGCTCGCGCCGCCTTCAACTTGGCTCGCGCTGCAGTCTCATCGAGAGGGGCCAAGGCCCGAGCACCTGCCATAATCGGCTCTGCAGAAGACGACGGGGCACGGGACAGTGCCTGGCGGCGCGATCGCTTCGAGGAGGTCGTGCTTGTTTTTTCTTGCGACGACTTGGCAACTAGCTCCGCAAGGCTTTGAAGCTTGGCTTCCAAATCACGTTGTGCGGCTCGCGGGACACACTTGGCCATGCTACCATCGTCGTAAAGAACCAAAAGAACCGGATTTGTTGACGCCATGAAGGGAATGCTCTCTTCATGGGCAAGGCGGTCTTCAGGTTGACGTCCACCAAACGCACGCGAAAGATTCCAGGCACTTGGAACCGAACCAAAGAACGTTGCAGCTTGGTCAAAACGAAACATGTCATAACTCGAACCCCGCGCCCAGACCGGAGGCCACACGCACATATCGACGACCTGTTTGCGCTTTTCGCTGCGGTTCGCTCTCCTCGAACTAGGCCCGTCGCTACTCGAGGCCGAAATTCCGGCACCACTTCGTGCTACGGTGCTACCAGTTCCAGCTTGACCTTCATGAGGTCGTCGATTGAGACCTCCTGCTGGGGATGTGGACGACTCGCCAGATTGTGTCTCCTCGACAGGCCGTCCAATCTCGATAGGCTCGTACCCTTCGATGAGGTTGGACACCTGAAAGATAGCCATCGTCTTGCACGGCTTGGACGTCGATGTTTCCTCGGCGACCACTGTCATGGCATGAGCAGAACTGCTCCTCCCGACACCGCAACCGCTGATACTACTACTACTGCTTCCACTGCCACCACCGCCAGCAACACCACCCCGCGCGAGACCAATCGAAAGCCAGGAGCCATTTCCAAGAGACGAGCGGTGAACAGATCCACCATCGAACCAGTCGATCCAGTGCAGTGCTGGAGCAGCGCAGGCGGAGATGGAAGTGCGCTTGAAAGCCCGTGCGCCCTGACTTTCCGATGGGGAGGCATCCGATACAACGTGCACGTCAACAGGATGCTTCTGTGCGGTGACGAATCCGTCGTCTCCAACGGTGACTCGAGCACAAGTACCTTCTGCCAATGTCACAAGAAGCTCATGACCTCCTGACATTGTCCGCGATGCCGGTGGCACATGGAGGGAGACGATTTGCTGATGGCCCCATGACTGGTCAAGGTCCACTGGGTCAATAACGTCAGGCGGACTCGTCTGCTTTCGCTCCGGAAGCTTGACATCCTGTACTTTGATCTGATGGGACTGTGTCGCAATATAAACGCGCACAGATCGCAGATCAGTTGCACCAGGAACGACTGCAAAGGTTTCGATTTTTTCTCCGAAATCGAAAAAGAGCGCCGGATACGTAGAGTCTTCCGCGTAGTCAAAGACTTTCATCCACAACGTAGATACAACAATGAGAAATTCCGCGTGGCCCGGTGCCCATGCAGTGCCAATTACTTTGCCCACGATTCCCGTTTGAATTTCCATCTGCGTGAGCCCAAGGGCAAGCTCAAGGCGGATTTTGTTCTGCACTGTCCCACTGGGCGAAAGAGTAAGAACTTGGCAATTTCCCTCACCGGAAACGGCAACAACTTCATCGCGGCCAGGGTTGAACCTAATTTGTCGCACAACGAAATTAAGAGGGATCCGAAGCGGCGCAAGCGCGGACTCCGGAACGTCACTGCCATATGACACCCCATCTGTGCCAGAGCGAGCAAGAGCGTCGACGAAAGGTTGAGCACCGTACGTATGACCAGCGTCATCGCGTGCTCCCGGGCAAAGAAGCGCGCCTGCGTGGATGCATCGCAGTGCAACACCCTCGGCAACAAAGACTTGGCCCCGGGCATTTGCAGCAATGAGGCGATCATGGGCCAGAGGACGTGTCAGAGCCCCTCCGCCCTGCATCGCAGAGCGCCCAGTAAGTGACAGAATATTGGAGCCGCGTGACATGGGCATCCGCTGCGCCGCTGAGAATGCCGCGAGACCTGCTGGAAGGTCAGAAAATTTGCGCCGTGCTTTGAAGACGTCCGATTCTGTACTCACGCGATACTCAAAGAAGCCGCGCAGCTCAGCACCCGAGGACTCGAAGTGCAGGTGTACGCGCAACAACCATTCAAGGGTCTTGAAGACAGCGAGCCCAAATCCCGTTTCTTCCACGACCTTGGAAACCTCAGCCGAGAGAGAGAGATGAGATTGATCGGCAAGTGCTTGAAAACACATTGCCAACATGTCGCGCATTGTTGCGCCATGAAGCCCGCCTTGTCCATTGCCCAATGAAGACTTGCTCGCGACGGAATTCTTTTGGCTGCTATTTTTAGTGCCCTTCAGCTCTGCGCGCTTGAAGCCTGGGTCGTTCGATACGAGGCGGGGCTTTTGCGCCGAGCACGAGGATCCGGCGCCGCAATCACAGAAAAAGGGGGAGCGGCGCGCGTACGTGATTTTGTGACCTCGGTGGCATGTCTTCGCGCAAATTGTACAGCAACCTTTGCCCTCTACAAGATCACACGTGAGACAGTGGTACCAATGTTGTTCCTCATAGTGTTCACCGGTTTGGGCATACGTGCATGCTTGCCGCGTCGCCTTTGACTTTCTACGTCGCGATGACGTTGTTGCTGACGATGACGAGGCCATCCGTGCGGCCATCGGCGTGGCAGACGATGATACTCGTTGAGAATCAAGATTGACGCGGACGACTTCTTGTCGCCACCGAGCTTCAGCGAGAGCAGCCTCAATCCGATCCGACGGCATTTCTCGGGGCAAAGCATTGCGGGGCTGCAGCTTTGGGCTGTCAGCGCTCGTACTGGCGGCCTGGCGCGGGGGTTCTGCTGTGTCCCCTGAGCGACTGTAGTGAAGTAAGTCGGCAGCAGATGCGAGTTCGCGCGCGCTCACGCCATCCGAATTAGCGTTGCCACTGGCGACCGTGGTGAAGGGATTCATTGACGAAAGTCCATCTTCATCGACTTGCATCGCATCCGGGTTGTCTTCACTCTCATCTCTGCTCTCCGCACGCACATCGTCGCTTTCCATATTCCCCTTGTTCATGTCACTCGCTTCTTTTGATGCCTCGTTCTTCTTATCTGCATTGCCGCCACTCTCACCGGCACTGCCAGGAGCCGCATTACCCCCATGATTGGCGTCATCTTCTTCGTTGTCGTCATCGTCACCGTGGAGCAAAAACATGTCTTCGGCAAGGTCGGAATCGGTGTCGAGCACAACATGCATGCCACTGAATCCGTCTGCATCGTTGTTGTCATCATCATCATCGTCGTCGTCGTCGCCGTCGCCGCCGCCGCCGCGGTCACGGCTAATACTCAGGCTATCATTGCCATTGTCATTGTCATTGTCGTTGTCGCCATCGTTGTCGTCCTCCCCGGCGTCACCGCCCTCGTTGTCATCATCATCGTCATCATCGTCATCATCATCATCATCATCATCATCGTCGTCCTCGTTATCGTCCTCGTGGTCGTCGTTGACCGCATCCTCACTCTCAAGGTCCACCAGACCATCAACTTCGTCGTCAGTTCCGACTCCACGAGCAGCATGGTCCCGATTGGCATTATCATTTCCATCGCTCTTTCTGGAAGCATCTTGCTCATTCTTGCTGGCCTCGCAACTTTCATCGGGACGAACATCAAACTCGTCGCGAACACCTGCGCTTCCTTCGAGAGCTTGCGTAAGGGCCGCGGTCCGGTCGTCTCGAGAAGACGACGCATCCGCGCCATCGTGACTGTTTCCACCAAAGCTGAACTCGCCTTCGCTATCAGGCTCGAGAAGACGCAATACATCGTGCTCCCATACAACGTGCCGAAGATCCAGAGCGTCATCCTGTCTTGACGACCGTAGTCCTTCAAACGCTCTATAGTGAGAGGCAGAAGACGTTGACCCACCGAGTCGACGACGGCGCGAGGCGTTTAAGGCCCCCGAATCTCCACCTCCTCGACGATTACGGCCGGCAGCCTGCAAGTCCTCAAGACGCTGAAGAAGCGCTGCTCGACGGGCGGACCAAGGCCGGCTCTCATCGCGTGAGCTCGCGTCGCGACGAAGTGAGGAAAGGCGCCCTCGCAGACTTCCCCGAACATTCATTCCCCGACCTTGTTCAGGTCTTGCACCTCGCGAGGTAGCAGAGCCACCTGTGTGGGAACGGCCGGGTCGTCCGCCATTTCTACCCATTCTTGATCTCCCTCTGTCATTGCCTTCGTCTGCCTCATGTGCGGAGCCTTGCGTCTGTTTCTTCGCTCCTAGATGGAGCGCCTTGGAGGCGCTTGAAAATGCAATTGCTACGAGACTCACGCTGCGCTCGTATTCGTCATCCATGGTATGAGCATATTCATCACCGTGTACTGCCGAAAGGATTCGCGCGCAGAGACGCACCACGGACGTTTGCGGAGTCACCGGCACAAGCGTTTCAAGAAGTTGCTGCAATGAATCACTAAATGTGTGAGATCGCCCAACGTACGTGATGGCCTCCTTTGCAAGAGCCGTCGCAAGGGGAGGATCCTGCATGGCTGATTCGAGTCTCAGCAGAGGCGTGAGACTCTCGAGCGAGACAACATGCCGTGCACGGGACGGATTAAAGAGGCCTCTGAGGACAATCTCTGCCACCGCTTGGCAAGACTCATGATAGTCGCGCTCAACGCTATGGGCGCGACTCACAAGAATGTCGGCAATTGATGTGACTACGCCCCAAAGCTTTCGCTCGAGATCATCCGTATGGTCACTCATCATGGGAAAGAGATTCAGCAAATGGTACATGACGATCTCTCCGCGGTGAGAGTCCCACATGTGGGTTGATGTCTGCTGAGACAGAGAAGCGCTCAAAGCGCCGAGGGTGCTGTTCAAAAGGTCCGAAGCTGCAATTTTGACCGCTGCAGGAAGCATCGGGGTCGCGAGAGCGTGGCGAACCTGCATGAAAAAGAGCGCCATGTCATCCCACCTGGCGTTGGCGCGCACGGTGTCGAGATCTCCAAAGCGAGTAAGAGCGTGATATGAACTGTCCAGGATACACTCTGTGGATCCCCTCGTAAAGACCTTGGCAAGGGCCTCTTGGAGTGTCATTTTGGCCTCACTGCCAAGCACCGTGGGATCCATGACCACAATCAGACCGAGGAGGCTCGAGATGGATACTTGTGTGAAGCAGAGATCCGAGTTGAAGGAGACTTCCATGATAGGGAGGGCTCGAAGTGTCGCATCATTGACAAAGGCCGCGCACGCCATGCCACAGTCGCCGGGTGTCTGCAAGACCTCTGGAGAAAAGGGCGCGACGCACGCCATCTTTCGCAGAATGGAAAGCTGTGCTTTGAGCAAATTTACATCGGCGCCGCGGATTGCAGCCAACAACGCGCACCGTTGGGGAAACTGCAGCAAATTGAGACGAAGCGCAACCTCGAAAAGATTCCGTAAATCAGGAGCGTCTTCCCCCGCAGCGTCGGCGCGGATCGACATTGAAATGGCGCCTTCGAGAGCGGCTTGCCAATGGTGAAGCAATTGCGCGCTGAGTCTCGCCACCTTGTCTAGCAGCGCCCGCGGAAGACGTGACGCAAGAGACGCAAAGAGGCGCGCAAAAAAATCGCTAATCGAGGACAGCTCGCGAATGGAATGACGACGTTCGAGAATCAGTGTCGCCGATGCATCCATGAATTCGTCCAGAGAGGAAAGGGTTTCGGTGCCGAGCACGCCTGTGGGGCCAAACATTTCGTTGCTTCCCTGAAAGCAAAGGTTCTGCGCCAAGAGCATCATGCTTGGTACCACCAAGGTTTCGCTAACACTCGGAGAGGCTGCTGCACTCTCGTCATGCAGAGGTCTCGGTGGCGACTGTTCGGCCTTGTCCAATAAACCTGCTACATCGACCGACCCAGAGAGTTCAAGCAAACCGAGAACTCGATAGCACGAGTCCAGAAGCTTGACATCTGCGGGGCCATTTCGTACTTGGGGCCCTTGTTGCGCGTCGAAAGTGCTCAAGACTTTCACGGCCCGTCGGGCGAGATCTGCGCACGCAACTTGCACCTGGGGAGATGCAACGACGACTGCCGAAGAAGTTGGCAAAAGAGAACCTCCAAGGGAAGGGATGGTGTCTTGAAGCTTGAAATCCGTCACGAAGGAGGCCAAAAGGCGGAGTCGTTCCTGGCTCGACCGCTGTCGATCAGTAACGTCAGAAGTCCGGAATACTGCGTGTTGGCGGTTTCCCGACGCAACTTTATCAGCCAGCAGTTCTGCGATGAAGCCTTCCGCCAAAGCGAAAAGCCAAGCCTGCGCCGCACGGTCTTCCTTTGCGGCGCGACCGAGGGAAGACTCGATGAGGTGAAGAAACTCAGGCGCCAAATGTGGCATTTCAGGAATTGTCCTGCACAGGACTTTTGCATAGGTTGGTCGGTATATGAGCTCCCGAAAAGAGTGCACGGGGGCCGAAAGGGCGCGGCGGGACAGCCTTTCAAAAGATGTCTCCACAAGACGAAGGCCATTCGGTCCAATGCGCTGGAGGGTTGACGCAAAAATTGTGTCGAGGAGCTGTGCCGCATTCTCGCTCTCCACGTGATGAAATTCATTTGCGTCGTCAAGCGACCCGACCAAATAAATGATCAACACCTGAAGTTCCACGTCGGTGAAATGGTTCCTGGCCACGGCCAGATAAAGGGGGTTTGTAGCGAGAAGGTCGAGGTCATCAGGAAATTCCGGACAGGTGCGGTTTGAATCGTGTACAAAGGGGAAAAGGATATCGACACTGAGTCCCAAAAGCTTCATCTTGGCATAGTCGGCGCACACCTCGGCCAGAAAAACGCGGGTGCGGCCCGACATGATGCATGCCCAGAGAATCATAGCTTGGTCCACTTCTTCCTCCTCGTTGTTGCTGACTGACTCTGTGAGCGCAGCGACATCGTCTATCGAAGAAACTGTGGCTGTACTTGCCCGGAAGTTGTTGCTGCGCGCCGGGAACGATGGCTGGCGCATGGAATTGCCGCGACGTCGAATACGCCTCGGATCAGCCAAGGGGTCCCGAGCCCAGCGGACAAGAGCGCTGGTCCAGACTGAGGCATCAAATCCCTCGGGAAGTGCTACAGAGCTTGCCCCCAAACCAATACCGAGGAGAAATACGAGAGTGCATCGAACTGAGGGATGGACATTTTCATGATCAAGCCATGCCAAAGGCACTTCCTCAGCGAGAAATGCAAGGGCGAGCTTGGACATATTGTGCTGGCTGGGCTGGCCCATGCTCAAAAAGCTTGCCACCAAATGCGGGGTAACAATCGTAGTATGCCCGTTCTCTGTTGACTTGGCCTGTCTGTCTGTCTTGGCTTCTGTTTCTGCATTCTTCGCCTGCGATCGCCCAAGTGATTCAATGTGATTCTGAAGCTGAAACAATTGCGCAAGTACGGCGAAGCTGTACTTTTGTGTCGCGGCGCGCAGAGACTTGTCTTCTGCCGCCGCCGCCTCCTTCTCCTCGCCACCGCTGTCATTGCCAGCTTCGGCGTTGTCGCTGCCGCTGCTGCCGCCAGCAATTTCACTCTCCCTCTCCGCAAGGTGACTTCTGGTCGCTGCTACATCGACAGGAAATTTGGGCGATGGCGCGCCAGTGGCTGCGTCGCGTGTCGTCCCCTTGCTACTTGAAGGCTCTTGGCGTTGCGCCATCATCCATGAAGACAAAAGAATGCGGACAACCCGAAGTAAGCTATTCACAAGGTCTTCCCCGCTCTCCTCGAGATTGCTTCGATTGCCAGGAGATTGCGAGCTAGCGTCCTTTTCCTTTGAAGAATTGGCGACGCGACTGGAGTCGCGGGTCCGCTCAAGAGTCTCGAGGTCACCCGCGAGACTGCTATTCCTGAGCATATAGGCCATCGAAAGAGGGTGACGAGGACGTCGAAGAAGACGCAGGCGGTCCCAGGCAAAGCTGGAGTCAGCCTCGAGTTGGCCCAACACTAGTTTGAACAATCGATGGCACCACAACAGAAGCGCAAACTGTTGCTCTTGAGAAATGGTCGCTTGCGAAGGAGATCCTTGCCATGCAGCCGAGGTTTCGGCTTCTGCGGGCTGACGATCTCGGTCGCGATCGGCGTTGCCCGGTCGCGTGTCCTGTGTCCCAAGCGAGATATACTTGTTTTCCGATGACGAGTCCAGCGATGCCATGCTCACGGGGGGGAGAGGCCCTTTGCCAATAACTGCAAGGAGCACAGCCTCCTCTGAGCCTGACTCGCTCAACGAGGTCTGGACATAATGCCCCAAGACGGCCGCGAGAGCGTCGCCATCTTCTCGAGCATCTGGACTCACGAGCTCAGCGAGGGTACGCGAGATGAGAGCAAGCCTCGCGTCAGCATCGTCCACAAGCAAGAGCTCATGAATGAAAAGGTTGACGAGAGCACGCATGACTGCATTGGCACGCGAAATATCCTGATCTCTAGGTACGTCTTGCGCAGCCTGGCGCGCGATGCGGGCAATGCCACATAGCCATCCCTTGGAGAGGGGCCCTACAGCCGCAAGTCGTGCTGTAAGCTCGACGATAAAGTCTGCGTTGTCCCAAATGAGGCGGCTCGGGGTCGAAGAGGCACCCAAGGTTTCCATTGTTGCGATAATGTCGCTCTCTGAATGCGCAGCGGTGCGCTTACGCTGTCGAGTTCTGGAGCGCGTTGGTACATTGGAATCGGCTTCGACGGTGGCGGCGGTGGTGTCGCGCATTTTGGTCGTGGCAAAGTCATCAGAGTCCGCACCATGAAACGACGAGGCCACCAAGGACACTGCGATGCTCTCAACATCGCTGTCAATCTCGGCTGCAGGTGTTGCATCTCCTGCTTCGGCCGCCACGGCACTGGCATTGGCCATGGTGAGGCCCGACCCAAGCATAGCGTCCCGAGTTTGCCCTTTTCCGTGCGGCATAGCGCGCACAGCAATAGAAAGTTTTGCGTGTACAAGTTGGTCTGCTCGCGAGTCAAGACCTCGGCCTTGACTGCGCGCGTGAGAGCGCGTGTGAGAGCGCGAGCTCTCCGGCGAGAGCGAGTGGCGCTCCACTCGGGATCGCTTTCAGGCGAGCGAGTTGCTCCCCTTTCCGCCTTGCCGCCCGACCGTGGTAAGGCTCGGACGGGCCAAGGAGAACAGACGCCCTGCAGGCGCCGGTGCCTTGTGCGATTCCCGACGCCAGGCGGATTGAGTTTGTCTCGTGCTGCGGCCGCCACGGCCGCGCGGGATGGAGACCAAAGGTGGATGGATGGATGGATGGATGGGTGAAAGGAGATTGCTGCTGCGCCTGGACTAGCTCGCGCGAAACCCGGGCGTGCGTTGGCCACGCACGCGGCGCGACACAGGCTCAGACGCACACCAGACGCGCGCGCGGTCCGCCAAGCGCGGGTCTCGTCCGCGCGGCGCAGCACAGCGCAACACAGGCAGGCCTCCAATTTTTTATTTGATGGGATTCCTCGTTTGGGCTCCAGCCAGGGTTTTTGAATTCTGCCCCTTTTTTAGCCAAGTTTCATCCCGCCTCGGACCTGTATACAATGTTATTTGTGGTGTTTATTTGCGGAAAAGACCAAAACTGCAGCACAGCCAGCCGCGAAGCAAGCAAAGGCCAAAAGCTGCGTTTGTTTTGTCGGCTTTCGCGCGCGCAGACTTTGCGCAAGCTTACGAAGCGCTGTACGCGCGTGCAGCCCCCTCCCCCTCGCTTCCTTCGTACCGAGATCCGTAGGGCGCAGTTGTGAGTGAGCGCCGAAAGCGCTCATGACGAGCCGCTTGCGCCAGCCGCACATTGTGCGCGAGCTCCGCGATGGCAAGGTCTCGCCGCAGGGTTCGCCGCAGCAAGTGGGCGCGGGCTCCGGAGCACCGCATCGAAAGCTCACGCCCGTGAAAGGTCTCGGAGGCTCGCTCGCCGCGATGGCTGCCGCACGAGACGCAGCAACCGGAGCAGGGAGCAGCTTCATACAGCAGGTCAGCCCAGGAGGCCGACTCGCGGGGCCCTTCAAAGCACTCACATACGCCCTGGGCTTTGGCGTCGCTATGAGTGTTGCGTTCATGACGCAACCAAACCATTCGCTCATTGGGACGGATAACTGCTTCAGCAGTGTACATAAGTGGGCGCTCGTGAAGCGCGACCAATTCTTTGGCGTCGAGACCCCTCGGGAGGTCCTTGAGAACCCATCCGCGGACTTGAAGCAACTTCGTGCTTCCAAACAGTCGGGCACGCTTTCATATAGCGCGCTTGATGAAGCCTATGAGATCGCGCGTCTGCGCCATTTGCTAGACCGGGACAATGAAAATGCGAAATGAAAAAAGTTGAGTCAGGCCTAGGCCTAGGGCTAGTTAGTAAAGGAAAAGGCGTGTGAAAATAGTTGTGTCAATCCGGCTTCATTTGTTCAATTTCCATCATCATCATCATCGTCGTCATCGTCATCATCAATACTACTATTTCGTAGGTATCCTTCGATCGACTTGGGCATATTTCGAGCGAAAAGTCTATTCTGTGACGACGACCCAAAACGCAAAAGCTCAGAGTCCCGTGTCGGTCCTTGCACACGAAAGAAAACAAAATGTTCCTTTTCCACAGATCGATAGAAAACGGGAAGTTGAAATGATAGAAATTAGGTCGATTACAGTTCTTCCATGGTGATATCGAAGGAATCATCCGACTCAAAGCCCTCGTCGTCGTCGTCGTCGTCGTCGTCGTCAGCGGCGGCGCGACCACCCTTGGGCGGCTTTGGGGGCTTGGTGGCCTCAGACGCATCATCACCGTCATCATTCTTCTTCTTGCCACCCTTCTTCTTGCCGCCCTTCTTCTTGCCACCCTTTCCTGCCTGCTTCTGCAAGTATTTCCAGAGCTCCTTGCGGGAATTGTCGGCAGCACACATACGCTTCACACGAGGATCCTTGATGGGATTTTGATCAAGCTTGAAGACGGTAACCTTTTTCAGCTGAGAAATCTCGGGCGGGATCTCCGTGATTTGATTGTTCTCTGCCATAAGCTCCATGAGACCGGTAAGCTGGGCAATCTCCTCGGGAAGCTCCTCGATCTGATTGTGAGACACCACAAGATCGTGCAGCCGCGTCAGGTTGTCAAAGTCGAGCTCGAGCGCAGTGAGCTTGTTCTGCGACAGCTTGAGGATGGTGAGCGCCTCGAGTCCCTCGAGAGGGCTCAAGTCCGTGATTTGGTTTCCCGAGGCATCGAGGACCTCGAGCGCCGTGCACTTACTGAGCGAGGCAGGAAGTGCCGCGAGTTCGTTGCGAGCGACCTCGAGCACCTTTAGCTGGCGGAGCTTGCCAATCTCCTCGGGCAGCGACGTCAGCGCGTTGTCACTGAGAATCAAAGTCTGCAACTTGCGCATGCGAGAAAGCATGCTCCCGTCAATGCTTGTAAGGACGCCTGGCGCGAGCCGCAGCGAAAGACGATTCACGGTGCGAAGGTACCAGAGCGCCGGGTCGATCGCGCCAGGGAGGCCCGGCTCCGGCTCATCGCGCACCACACTAATTTCGTGCACCGGTCTGAGGGTCTCGACGGACTCGACGACCTTGGCCACCTCGGGCCAGATCGGGGTCGGGCCAGGGGCACCGTCGTCGTCGGTCTCGTCGTCGTCGCCGCCGTTGTCCTTGGCCGCGTCGTCGGTCTTGCGCTGGCCGCGGCGCTCCTGCTCCTGAAGCATCTTCTTCTTGAGCTTGCTGCGCTCGCGAGCAGTGAGACCGTCACTGATCACATTGCCATCGTCGTCCTCAATGACCTCCTCTTCGGACTCGGCGGTCCATTCGTCAAAGAGCTTGAGGACATCCGTCTTTTGCCGAGCTTGGGCGTGGTCCCGCGCGGTCTTGCCGTCGTAATCCTTGAGCTCGAGCTTGGCGTCCTTGAGGAGCAGACTGTAAACGGCATCGGTGCGCCCAGCGGCCGCGGCCATCATGAGCGCCGTGCGTCCGTTGTCGTCGCGGATGTCGATCCATCCCTTGCGCCTCAGTTCCCGACGGCGCTCGTAGTAGTCGAGGAGGGTGTCGAGCGACTTGACCTTGCCATTGAGCGCGGCAAGCATGATGCTCGTAAGTCCGTCATCGTTTCGCGTCTGCGCCTGCATACCCGTGTTCACCAGACCTGCGCGCACGTCGCGCTGCCGCTCCGTCATGATCGCCTCCCAGAAGGCCGCCTTCTTCTGCTCGTACGTCATCTTATCTTTCTTGTGCGCCTTGCCCATCTTTCCTGCTGCGCAGCGCGCGTGTACTGTAGCCGCCGCGGCACTGCGGTCGCGTCTGCCTACGCTCCTGCCTCCGCCCTCGACCTCTCGCCTCGCCTTCGCGCCCGCTCGCGCGCCCTGGCGTGCTTTTGCTTTCGCTTGGCTTGCTTGGCTTGGCTTTGCTCAGCTCGTGCGCCTTTCGTCGCCCTTCGATCGATCGATCGATTGATTGATTTTTTTTTAAATAGAAAAGTGGTCTAAGGGAACAGGATGGCCCCGGCGGCGACGGTCTATCGATATAATTTAGTGCCCTTGCGGGCCCAAATCTCATTCGCCCTGCGAAACGAGCTCGCGAACCTTCAACTGCGCAAAACAAACCTCACACGTCGGGCACGCGTGGAGCCAGCTGCAGCGGGCCATCGAAAGTACGTATCCCAGAAAAGGATCACATCCTACTTAAGCCGGGGCTCCTCTCCTCCTCTTCTCGGGGCCAAACTGAAGAGCGATCGTGGCCACCTCGCAACGCGTCGTGTCGCGTTGCGTTGCGTTGCGTTGCGTTGCGTTGCGTTGCGTTGCGTTGCGTTGCGTTGCGTTGCGTTGCGTTGCGCTGCGTTGCGTTGCGTCGCGTCGCATTACGCTGCAGCTTTGAAGCGCACGACATACAAATCTTGGCGAGGAGTGCAATATTCCTATGCAAAAGTCTGAGTGCGAACATAAGGAAATCAAATGTCGGCGCCTCCAGATGAAGATACGCGGCAAGTTCGCGAGAATGTCGAAAAGCTACGCCAACTTAAAGTGGAACTAGAAAGCAAATTAGAGGAGCAACAGGAATCCTATCGACGCGTTTCGGAGCGCAGAGCCCAGGCGCGCGACGAAATGCGAGCTCGAGAACAAGAATTGGCAAAACTCGAATCGGAAATCCAAATCCAGGGCCAAAATGCAAAAGTGGCCGAAAATATTCTCTTAGGAGGCGCAACCCATGCCCTCGATGCAAGATCCACCATAACAACTGAAGCTTTATCCCCCGAAGATGCAGTCTGCGTCCTGGAAACGCTTCTCGAAACGATCGCCGAACGTCTCGGTGTCAAGCTCTCGCGTCAAAGTCTCACAAATCATCAGCAAAGGGGCCACGGTGCGCTCGAAGACTCTGGTGTCAGTCCTGATTCCATCGTATACGTGACCATCGAGTACGAAGGCGACCAGTGTGGTTTCCGTCTGGCCACCTCGTATACCTTTCGCCAGCTGACCCTGGACGCATGTCGATATTGGTCTCTGGACGCTATGAACGCCTCGCTACGCGATGAGACGAACAGTCTTTGGCCCATGAATGGTAATGTGCGCCAAGTGCTCAGTGATGCAATATCAGAACGCGTGCGCTTAATTGGCGCTGCCGCTGTAGGTGGCATGCCAAGGATCCGACTCGTGGCACGTGGGGCAAATCTGAACGCAGCGGCAGCAGCACAAGAACTAGCAAATTCTATACATGAAAATGCCAAAAGGAACAGAACACATGGCGCATTTGCTAGGAAAAGTGAATCGACGCATCAGGCAGAAAGTTTAGCCCCGCCAAGAGCAGAAAGCAAACAGAAACAACTCGAGTACGAACGACAATTTTATGAGAAGGTTCTTGCTGCAGAAAATGCGCATCTCCAAGAGCTTCGCACGAACAAGCATGACAACCGCGTGCGAGCGGCACAACTCACAATTGCTCGTAGTCTCTCTGACGCCTTTCACGAGCCGCATGAAAAGCCTGACTTGCGTCGATCGGCATTCTTCAAGCCAGCAGAAATGTTTGACCCTGGTCGGGACGAGGACGCTGAGGTCATTGCAGCCGCTGGCAATGACAAGGTGAAATTACGGAGCAAGCTGACGAGCGCATTTGCGCGATTAATCGCCTGGGCTGCTTATCTGATCATTCTTTTGGTGGCCATGAGCTTTAGGTACGAGACTTCGCAAGTTTACTCGAACACGGCGAGCAGTCAGAGCATTTTGACCAAGGCCTTTGACCCTACCGAGCCACTCAACTTCGGCGGCACTTTTGAGCGCTGGATCTATGACCGAAGTGTGGATTCAATTGAGCCGCAGCAGCAGCTTTCGCGAACCTTTACGAGTCGGCCTTATCCATTTGCGCAAATTGTAGACACCTACAATTTCGTAAAGCAAGTGTTTGCCCCTGCGCTCTTTCAGTCAGATTTGGAAGACGAAGCTGCAAGTCGTCAGCTCAACCAGTCGATGGTTAACGAACAACAGCGTCTTACAGGGCCCATCCGCATCTCGCAACACCGCGTGACCAATGACTCGTGCAGATTAAATGAAGCTTTTAGCAACGCGACAATTGGGAGCAACCAGTGCTACGCCTCGTACGCCACGCGGCTCAGTCAAACGAGTCCGCTTGCGAGTGAGGCAGAGGTGGAAGCTGCTGTATCTGCTGTTGGCGGCTCCGCAGATTGTCTCGCGATTGTGCAAGATGCTGTTGTATACACGGAATTGCCAAGAGAGCCATCTGTGACGGCATTCTATTCGGCCTATGACGCCTCGGGATATATTGTGTCTTTTGGCTCGACAACTGTGATGAGGGATGTGCAGTGTGTCATGGATGTGCTGCGGGAGCTCGAGTGGCTCGATCTTCACACGCGCGCGGCGATAGTGACCTTTGCCATGTACAACACGAATTTGAACCTGTACATTGGGACCTCAATCGCGATCGAGCAGTCGTCTGCAGGAGCCGTTCGCTCTCGCATTCTGTACAATCGCATCGCCAAGTCCATGTACGACCGGACTGACCGCAACGACCGAGTTTCGGCGGAGCCATTTTTGATTTTTGCCGAAGTTGTGGCCATTGTATTCACATGGGCGTTCATGTACTCGTTCATTCTGAACAGCAACATTTATGGGTTCTTCCGCTCCATGTTTACAATTTGGAACTGGTTGGGTATTTTTCTTTTTGCAACAACACATGCGGGTCTCATCTTGCGCTTAGTGTACAAATTTCTGTTGCAGCGCGAGGGCTTGCTAGAGGAGAAGGCTGTCTCGTATGAAAACCTCAGCACGGCCTTTCAGCTGTACGAAGCGATGCTCGCCGTTGACGCGACCTCCATTTTCCTCAGCATCCTCTTTGTTTTTCGCTACACTCAGGCGAACCGCAAAATCTCTGCCATCTTTGAGACGGTGTATAGGTCCACACGCGTGGCGGCAGGTCTCTTGCTACTTGTGGCGTTATTCGTGGTGGGTGCTCTCGTCGCAGGTTTCTTGGTCTTTGGAACAAATCTCTTCGGCTACCGCACCGTGCAGCAGTCGGCCTTCAACATGCTCCGGCTTCTCATGGGCTCTTTTTCCTACGAGATGTTCCGTGGATCTGATCTTGTCTTGACGGCCTTTTATTTTGGCGCCTTTGTGGTTGTCTTTTACTTTTTGGCCATTGCATTCGTTACGGCCATTTACCTGGACGCCTATTTTGAGGTCACAGCGCTTGGCATTCAGCGCGCCAAGCCCAAGCACTTTTGGACTTCTCTTGTAACAGCGCCCATTTCATGGTTGCGAGACCGCACCCGTCACAAACAAATGTAAATTTCAATTAAACGTAGGCCTACTAGGGCCTGGGGCCTGAGCCTAGATTAATATCAAGATCAAGATTTAGGCCCTTGATCAAGGGCGCTGAGGTCAAGGCACAGAGGGAGGGAAAGAAAATAAACAAAAATAGCCCATGTAGTGCCAGAGAAAGCTCGTATTCGATCGTCAATAAGATTTTAAAAAAGAGACCATCGCCGCGTAGAAATGCTTTCTCTTATTCGTTTGCATCTTCTACTGGCACATCGCCCTATCAAAAAAATGAAGAAAGTGTATGACATGACTGACTGACTAGCAACTCAGAATAGATGATGTTCAAAGGGCACTAAAAATGCAAGAAAGAGTTGCTCTGACGACGAACGAGAGCCCAGAGAAAACGTAATGTATCCTCGGGGTCTCGCTGACTATGTGACGTGACTATGGTGGGCGAGCGTGTGCTCTGCAAAGAAACAGAGACCGTACAGACAAACTAACTACAGCACGCGCCAACTCGATAAAGGAGTGCGCGAATATGGAAACGGAATCAAGCATTTGCCTGGGGAGTAGGAGAATAAAGGTCATGCGATGGCAGATTTACTTTTTGCTCAGCCGCACAACACTTTTACGTGTGGCGGCGCAAGAATGGGTGGTTCTGCACTTGCTTGAGAGTGATGCGCAAGGCTGGATCCTTGTGCAGCATGCGGCGCAAAAGATCCTTTGCGTCATCCGAAACCTCATCCCAGACGGGCCCGTCAAATTTAACCTCTTCGCGCTGCACGGCACGTGCAACGGCCGCATCCGATCGCGTCCCCCGTGTGTCAAAGGGGTGGGTACCACTGAGCATGACGTAGAGGACGCAGCCCAGAGACCAGACATCAAGCGCGGATGTGAGCGGGGCTTTGCCTCGCTTGTCGAGGACCTCGGGAGCACAGTACGCGGCCGTACCAGGCAAAACGATGTTCGAAGTAACAACGGTCTCTTCACCATCTTCTGATCGTTTGAGACACATAGCCGATCCGAAATCGCAGACTTTCAGTTTTCCTTTGTTCGTGAGCAAAAGGTTCTCTGGTTTAATATCGGCGTGCACGATGCCAACCTTTTCGTGCAGGAATCTGACAGCACGCACTGTTTGACGAGTAATGTCCACAGCTTCGTCTTCTGACAGAGGACCCGAATCGACGACGCGGTCAAAGAGCTCTTCGCCTCTAATAAATTCGAAGACGAGCAGAGTCGCTCCGTTCAGAGTACGAGCAGCTTGGCCAGAAAGACCGTTGGTCACCTGCGACACAAAGTCTGAGACACTATTGGCGACTTGCTCGATGGCCGAAGCGCCGCGGTGCTCATGGACTGGATCCGGCCGTTCAATGCGCAAAAAGCGTACGATATTTTCATGACCGCCGGCGCGCTCAACACGTTCGAGGAAATCGACTTCACGCTCAGCAATGTCACTAAAGACGCGTGGCAACAATTTGACGGCCACGAGCTGCTGGCTCACGACGTCGCGCGCAGCGCGGACGGTACCATAGGTCCCCTGTCCCACTTCTGCCTGCAGAACGAGCGACGAAGAGGCGGGGGTCAAGGTGCCGCGCTTGCGTACACGAGGCGAAACGGAAGGGTCGGCGCGGACAACCAAATCATCGGCTTTTACGACCGAGGTTAGAGAGACGTTGGTGAGACACAGGCCCGCGCTGCTGCTGCTGCTGCTGTTGCTGCTGCTGTTGCTGCCGCCGAGCGTCTCTGCATGAGCTCGCGCTTGGTTGCCAGGTTGTTCGCCGGCCTTGTTGCGCGTCGCAGCTCCGAAAACGCAGAGCGCAACGGCCATGGCGCCTACAGTGGGGACCTTGCTTGCGGCGTTTCCCCACGCCCCGCGGCTTCTCCTGTTCTGGCGCGTGAATTTCTCCTGGAAATTGCTGCCGTTGCTCTCGTTGTTCCCGTGGTATAATGACGGCGAGGCTTGCGCGGAAGACCCGTGCATGCGCGGCGCCGCTCGCTTCGACGCGCCGGCGCGGCATGCTCGCGAGATGATCATTCTTCCCTTCCAACTCGGCGACACTTGCTCGCTCGAATCGGGTTCTGCGTGTACCAAGCGACGTGGAGTGGGTCTCGACAGCGGCAGCGAGCTTGCTCGTCCGTTTGCCCGCAAAGGTCGGTCGGTGGGTCGATCGGTCGGTCGATCGATCGAAAGTCGAAAAGGTCGGTCGAGTCGGTTAGTGGAGTGGCCGACTGCGACTTGACTTGGCTTGTTCGGGACTTGCAACAACGATTCCGCAGGGTCGCACGGGCGCCCACGAGCCAGGCGAAATACACGAGCCTGTCAGCGGCGATCCCGTGATGGCGCTCTGCGCTCTGCGCGCTCTGTGCGCAGAGCGGGACGGGGTTCCCCGCTCGCGGTCCCCGACGATCAATCAATCGTTTCCGTCTCGGCGTCTCGATCTCCTTTTGCGGTTCGCTCTGCACACGTCCCGGTCAGCCACTCCGAACACGCCTGCCTCGGGGCTGGCTCTGTCTGCGCTCTCGGTCGCAGCGCGGCGCAGCGCGGCGCAGCGCGGTGCAGCGCAGGCGCGCACGCAGGCTCGCGGCGCGTGTCCCCGTCGGTGTCCGCGCCCGCGTGCCCTCTGCAGCGTCTGCAGCTGCGCCTTCTATTCTCTTCTCCTTCTCCGCCTGCGCCGGGAGACGCCGATCCCGAGGTGCCCTGCGCTGCCCGCCGCCTCGCTCGCAGTCGCGCCCGCGCGCGCCGTGCGCAGAGGGACGCGCTCGCCGCGGGGCCCGCCGGGACGGAGGGCGGCTCGCCGTCGCCCGAGCCGCGCGTTGCGAGTCTGCCTCCGGAGCGGAGCGGCCTCGCGCGCGCGACTGGCCAGCGCCGCGTGCACTGTGACAGGCTGACAGAGGCGTCGTGGCGTGTTGTGGCCGCGGCTGCGGCCATGGCGGCTGACAGGGACACTGCGCCCGGCCGCGCATTCTCCACTTGCGCCTGCGCATTCTCCACTTGCGCCTGCAAGCGGTGCAGCTGCGCCGTTGCTTCCGATGACGCGGCGGCGGCGGGGCGCACACTCCCTTCGGCGCGCGGAACGAGTCGGAACTTCTCGCGGGAACGGAACGTGAACGGGAGGAACGGGGAAGCGAGGATATCCTTGCGAGTACGTGATATCCGCGCCCAACCACCGGACGCCGCCGGCCAGCGGCAGCGGAGAGCAACCCGGTCGAAGGTGACAACTTGAGAGCGCCGCGATGCGGTGGATGGTGTCACGAGCATCGCGATAGCGCAAGGCAGACACGGAGAGCGGGAGGGATCGAGAGCGGGAACGATGGAGAGCGCAACATCATGGGTGGAAAACACATCTCATGTTCCCGCGGGCTGGTAATGGCGAGTAATTAGAATGACGTTTTCGTCGGGCAGAAGAACGCAGCGAGAACTGTACGACCAGAGCGTTCTCCAAGAACGACCCGGCGACCACGATCGCAGCTTTTTCTGCGCGAAGACGATAGCAAACCCGAACGGGGAGTCTTGAAGGCCAAGAGTTATAAAGTATTTCACAGACGGTCCGAGTCGGGCTCTAGGTGTAGATCTGAGAGCGCACCGACACGTCTAATCGTCAACAAACCTTCAAAACTGTCTATCATCTACAGTATTAGCAAGAGTGGCAGTCTCGCGTCTTTTTGCCCTCCTTCCTTTCCTCTCTCTCTCTCTCACTCTCTCCCTCGCCTCCTTCTTGCTGGACTGACCCCATCGCACCTATAACACTCTCCCTCGTTCTCTTCGTGCAAGCTATTGAAGCACCACGCGAACTCTTTTCGATTCTTCGCACAGCGAGGTATGATGCATAAATGTGCTCGCCAGGTCGACCTTGCGGCGCAATCAGCAAAATTAAGATGGACCTCATCCCCGCGCAAGAGAGAAGAAGCACGAGATGCAGATGTCATTGACATAGTCAACGACAGCCTCTCCGACTCGATAATGCAAAGTACGGCCTTTCCCGACCAGACATGCTGCCTATCGAGCAGACGGAAACCTCAGCTTGAGGCTTCCGCGTCCGTTCCGCGCTCTCCTTTTTCTTTTTTGCCCATCTGTCCTGCTTGCAAGGAGAAGGAACAGCAAACTGCAAACTTGGCCACGGAACCGAGCATGATGGAGTCTTCTTCGACGACCACGACCGAGCAGAAGCAAGTGGACTGCAGCAATGGCGCGCAGTCTCTGCGCTGCGTTGGCCTTGCCGCGCTTGAAACCTGCGAGGCCGCCCTCGGAGCTCTGATCAGATTCAAGACTGAGCAAGACCCGTTGCCTGACTTTGTAGATTGCGAAAATGACGGAACCGCGCTTCACGTGGCAATCTTCAACAAGCATTCCGAAGAGCTCTTCCGCGGCTGCGTCTACAAGTGCCTGGCTATGTTCGGAGGCCTCGAGACCATCAAGAAGAACGGCATGTTCTTCTCGAGTGCATGGGAGTCCAAGTACAGGTCGGAAGCCCACTTGTACATGGTCGAGACGGAACGGCATTTTCTGCACAATTTGCTCAATGAGCCCATCGAGACGGCCAAGGCTATCGCTATTGCCCATCGCGATCGCTTCATGGGCACAACCACAGCTCCCCAAAACCCGAACCCTGGGGATCTCCATGAACGGGTGTACAAGGTTTTCTGGGAGTGGATGATGGGCAACAAGGAATGTCGCGCGGGACTCTCCACATTTATTTCCAAGGAACGAAGCGCATTTACCAAGATGATTGGTGCCCAGGCCCAAGATCTTGAATGCATGTTGCGAGGAACAACGCAAAAGCAGAATACGAGCATTCTCTCATTTGCGGGCGTCCCGGCAGCGCTCATGCCAGACGCCAAGGATCTCTGGATGCCGCACGCGCTCCATGAGCTCTTGCCTACAATCATGACGCAGGCGCACGGCTGCAATCTCTTCAGCGTTGACCCGGAACGCAAGGCTACAGGCGTTTCAGGACCATGCGTATTCAACTGGACGCTCGATGCAAAGTGTAAGTTTGATAATCGGAAAAGCGGGCGAGAGAATCGTCTCTTCTTGCGGAGGACCTGACTAACATTTCTTTTCTGTTGACGACGTATGCATGATAGCACCGCAAAATGAGGCCACGATTGCCCTTGTCATGGCCTGGACCGCGAGTCACATTCTTTCACAGAGCTCGACGGCATTCAAGGCCTTTGCCAAGGCCGAAAAGGTCACTTTTGCGGCCTTTTTTAGGCTCATCACGCCCGCACAGCTCGCTTGGGTCTGGACCCTTCTCATTCGACGCGGCCATGGCAAAACCAGTGGCTCCCGCAAACATTGCGCTGCCGCGACGCACGCAACTTCGCTCTTTGAGCGTTGCTTTGCATATATTCTCGAGTGGAACAGACAGCTCAAAGGTGACACGCGCACATTCTCCATTCGTGCTGCCTTTGGCACCTTGCATGCCACGGGCGACAAGAAGCGCAAGCGCGAAGAGGCGCGAGTGGCGCGTCACAAACGACCCCGCAAGGTGGCCACCATTGAGGAAGAGGCCAAAACTTTCGTTCTCTCCGCTTCGCAAGATCCTTTTTAATGAACTGCAAGCATCGGCCAAGAACAGCACGTTGTGAATGCCGTCTTTGTGCCAGCACGGGGTGCAATACAAAGTGGAATACGCACCACCACCTTTTCTCGCCAACAAGTTTCTTGTCCCTT
Source organism: Aurantiochytrium sp. KH105 (assembly GCA_003116975.1). Classification (NCBI taxonomy): domain Eukaryota; class Bigyra; order Thraustochytrida; family Thraustochytriidae; genus Aurantiochytrium; species Aurantiochytrium sp. KH105. The sequence goes on from BGKB01000035.1 coordinate 382,382, forward strand.
CTAACAAATGAAAACGAATTGATTCAATCTCAGACAGATGTACTGTACTGTACAGCAGCCAACATAGGTAAAAATGCTTTACGTCATGGTGAGGGCGCCCAAAAGGAAAAAACATATTTCGCATAAGCATCAAGGACCATTTGAAAACGTTCCTTATTGAGACACTCACGCCATAGAATCTCGCGTGTGTGATGCCGGCCGTGAAAGTATGGGTGGAGTCGGCGAAAGAGACGATAGACCTCCGAATCCGTAGCCACTAAATCAAGAAAGAGCTTCTCCTTGGCCTCACGAGCCTCGTCAAAGTCCTTGCGCCGATTATACTGTTCTCGAAGGTGCTGAGTGTGCAGAGAGACGCTTTGAAGCGCGAGATCGTTTGTCTCGAGAATTTGCGCATCATCTACGGGAGCGCGCCGGCCTCGAGGGGCGATAGATTGCCTACGCCGTTGAGACGACACATTTTGGGTCAGTTCACGTGACTGCGCCGGCAAGGACTGTAGTTGGGCTTGCTGCTGTGTCTCCTCGTGATGCTGTTGCGGATCTTGAGCCGAAGTACCCAGATGCTGAGGCAGAGACTTGGTCGTCATCGAGGACGCGGCAGCCGATGAAACGGCCAGTGATCCTTGGCTGACAGAAGCATCCTCCTGTTGCTGTTGCTGTTGCTGTTGCTGTTGCTGTTGCTGTTGTTGTTGCTGTTGTAAATATTGCTGTAGCTGCTGCGGTATTTCAAGAACGCTATCTGTTGTGCGAAGCTGGCGTGGATTTCGACCAGCATCACGAGATTGCAGACGAGCGAACGATTGCTCGGTATGAATGCTCTGCAGACTCTGCGTCGTACGAATCATGTGCGCAGCAAGACGCTGAGCAATATCAGTCTCCTCGCAAGCGGCGAGCTGCGCCTTTGCCGCCACGGCGACCGCCTGTTCTGCGGCAGAGACGCCCACGTTACCGAGAGGCTGCGTGTCGCCCGCGCGGACTTTTCTTGGCCCTGTGCTCTCGACACGGGGCGGGACGAGATAGTGGAATCGGTGCAACTCGACAATAAAGCCGCGCTCAAGCAGCCAGATGAGCATTGTCAGCAGCTCCTCTGAGCTCACACCCATGGAAATTTGCGCAGCTTCTTGGACCTGGCGCACTGTTGCTGGACCACTGTCGTCATCACCCGCGGAAAAGAGCGCGAGCACGCGCACAAGAGACGCAACGCGACGCTGTGACCGACTTGCCGAGCCATTCTTGGATTTTTCGGCGCCAGGCGAAGTATTTGATGGTTCGTTGCTGGGTTCGTTACTGGGAGCGACAGCTTTTGCAAATCGACGTTGAAACTCATAGTGCAAAACGGAGGACGAGTCCAGATCCGCACCTGGCGCCGCGCGATAGACGTTGCCAGGTTCAATCGACTGTACGACACGGGCCCGTCGCCAATAGACTAGATGAGCCGCGAGCCGGTAAACCTCTTCAATGGGTATGCCGAGGTCAAGCGCAGTTTCTTCAAACGATTTGAGCGGACCATGTCGTCTTGCGTACCGCCATATCCGTTGCAACTGAACAGCAGCATCGCAGCGCGCGAGAGCGGCCGCCTCAGCCTCTTCGTCAACACAAAGCAAGAGCGCGTGATAAGGGCGCAAAGCCTCTGTGGGATGCATGAGCGGGTGCTGCAGCGTCACGGAAAGGCCCACGTGATTGTTGAGCCGCAGCTGGAACATGCCATGCTCGGACAGGCCAATGAAAATTTGTCGCAATTCCTTGGCCAAGAGGCTGCTCTCCAGCATGGCGTCGATCGATGTGTAGGCGAGGTCAACCATTTTGCGGCGGCGCATTTTGATCTGCTCTGCTTCGTGCATCTTGTTGCCAGCGTGAGCGGAAGCCTTGTGATCCATGGCGGCTTCGCTGATGTCCATGAGTCCCTGTGCTCGAAGGATCTCGGCTTGCATTACGGCTGAAAGTCCGCCTTCTGCACCTTCCATCTTTTGAAGTTCCTGTTTGATAGACAGCTTGGCCGAGGCCACCATTTTCTGCACCTCTGTACTAATATAGTTGCACTGCTGTTCCTCATAGAGCATGGCATGAGCAACCTTGATGGCTGCGCGCCTGTACATGTCAACAGATTGAGTGTTTCCCGGATACGTGACGCCATAAGTGCGGGCGCCAGGCCGGACGGCAAGTTTAAAGCGCGACTGCTCCAGGATCTTTTCGGACTCTGCGTCAAGGACAAAAATGAGCGAGAACATGCTCAGCTCGTTCAAGTCGTCAGCGCTGGTCTCTGACTCTTTGCTGTTGGTTTCGTTTTCGCCCTCTTTGCTGGCAGCCGCATGTTTGTCCTTTTCGACGTTGCTAGCGCCCGTGTTGGCATTCGAGTGGCCGCTTGAATTTGCGCCTGCATTAGCGCTTGTTGAATTTCCTATGGTGCTGCTCTCCGCAACAGGCCCGCCGGTAGTGACACCAGTACCAGCAGCAGCAACACCAGCAGAAGTAACAGCAGTAGAAGTAGAAGTAGAAGACGAGTCGATTTTCCCTGTGTTGCTTGCGCCCGGCGCAGCAGATCCTGCAGAGGCAGAAGGACCGCTCATCGACCCATCGGGCCCACCAACAGAAAAGGAGATATTGCCTGCCTGATTACGATACACCTGTACAGGAAAGCTGAGAAAGCGGAGGCTGTCGATGACGAGTTCGAGCATACGCCCGCACTGCGCTTGAGTGGGGCGTAGAAGCTTGGCAAAGAGTTCGGCCTCGAGGCGCCAGAAATCCTTGGTCATGTTCGTCTTGCGCTTGGATTCACGACGTGTCGTGGCCAGCACGTCATTTTCTACCTCGGCGCCACGGCCTGACGCGTCTGGCTGTTGTCTACCTTGCCCGTTGCCGACGCCGACCCGCGCCCCGCGCGGCCACGAGGAGAGCGACCCGCGCCGGGGTCGCGCCAGGTCCGCGTGTTTGAGACCCTCTCCACCTGATCCGCGCCGTGAGCGGACCGCGTCGCTTCTTCCGTTGGCGCCTGCACTGGCGCTGCCTTCGAGCCGTCGCGGTCCAGGATACCGAAAGGCGAGCTTCTGGCCTTTGGTCACGTCCTCGACCACGAGCGCGATACCCAGCATTCTCCCAGGCTCGCGTTTGCTGGCAGGATCTGATTGATTATGAATCTCATTGGGATACTACTGTCCTACGTAGCCTGGCCTACCAAGTTTTTGCTTTTGGACGCGTGGTCACGGAATCTTATACATTTGCGTCTGCGGCCCTGTGCATCGTCCGAGCAAGTCGCTCAGCACGAGCGTGAGACGAATGATCTATTTCTCATTCACGATTATAAATAGCCAATCAAAAGATTGCACAATCAATCTGCAGCTGATTGCAAACAAAAAATCTTTTTTACATGATGTTTTGACAGAAGTTGGCATTGCCAGGAAAAGGAAAAGGCCAGAGTCTGCCTTGCTTTGAGCATGCCTCCTTTTTCTAAAAGTAGTTGCGAGGGTTAAAAACCTCAACTTTTTGCGATGGGGGGCGGTTGAGGGGTCTCGAATCTAGTGCCGGATCATGCACGCCGTACGCCACCGAAGTCCCACTGGCCACGGGCGCGGTGGCCATTTCCTCGTGCTCTTCAGCGTTAATAAGGCGCTGTTCAAGCGCCGCTTGGTCGTTGAAGACCCGCGCCTCGGCAGCAGCTGCCGTGACAGGCGTGGCGACCGCATCGACAGTTGTCTCGTTCGTCTCTGCGGCGACTGCAACAACGTACGGCATCACTGCCAAATCAGGACTCGGCATGTTGGGCAGTACAACAAGGCCCGTGTCGAGATGCACTGTTGCAAGACCAGAATAGCCCTGCTGCTGATCCGTTGCGCAGTCTGTGATGGTCACGTTGAGACGATACTTACCAACCACGCTGTATTGGCTGGTCAATGAGGAGTTGGAGCGACCAAGAAACTCCCATTGGCCAGCGACAATCTCTCCATTGCTCGTGCGCAGGGTTCCCTGGCCTGAAAAGTTATTGTCCTCAAACTCGCCTTCATAGACGTTGCCATTGCGGAACCGCATTACACCAAAACCTTCTTGCTTGTTATGCCTCCAGTCGCCCGTATATGTCGTGCCATCGGTCCACGTGAGCGTGCCTCTGCCATGTCGTTTGTTGCGCTTCCATTGGCCTTCGTACACGTTTCCAGATGGATACGTGTGCCGACGTGTGCCACCCTCCGCGTCGGAGGAATGCCCGACGCCCATTCTCTCGATGTCGTGCGCACGGGCGGAAAGCGACTCGCGCACGATCAAAGGTCACGCCAGCTGCCGCTGCAGATTCCGGTCTGCTTCGGCCACAGCCCTGCCAGCACCCGACCCCGTTGAACCCCGAGCAAGAGCCGGCCGTCCGCACCTAGGTCCGAGCTAGAACGGATGAACACGCCGTGTCAGACCTTGGGGGGGGGAACAGAAAAGCGAGAGAGAGAGAGAGAGAGAGCAGCCGCACAAGACCAATGAGTAGGCCTCTGGATCCTCAGCGAAGCCCGCGCGCGGCGCCTGGCTGTGCAAAGCTCGTGGTGGACTCTCCTCTCCGACTGTTTCAATCCAGCTTGCTCGTTCGTCCGCACGCAGGACAGGGGTCCCTTAATTGACTTTTTAGGTGACCCTCTTTTGCCCACGACGAGTCGGTCGGTCGGTCTTTCAAGGTCCTTCAACTTGAAGTTGGCCGCCACTATCCGGAATGCTCGGGAAGCCCGGGCGCATTTGCGCGTATACCGTGACAGCAGACCTGGCTGCAGCTGGCGTGGCTGCTGCTGCTGCTGCTGCTGCTGCTGCTGCTGCTGCTGCTGCGTGCTCTGTCATGGTGTTCCGCTAGCGGGTTTGCCTGTGAATGGGACCCGGCGGGCCAAGAACGAGCAGGGCGCTGTTTCCACGCCGCAACTTTTATCATCGCAACCTCGAGCTCGCAACCTTTGCGGTCAGGCAGGTCAAGTTGGAGCGATTCATTCCGGAATCGCCCGGGCGGGGACGACGGCGACGGAGACGCGGCCCGGCGGCGGCTGCGGCGATGGCCGCGCTGCTGGTGACGGTGCCAGCGGCCGCGCTGCTGGTCTACGTCTGCTTGCTCGTGGCGGCTCGCATCGTCGCTGCGAAGAGGTCAAGAGCGGCCGCGGGCTCGCGTGCGCACGTGGACGCCGCCGAGGAACAGAGCGCACGAAGGAGAGCCTTTCGGCTCGGCAAGGTCTGCGGGCACCGCGGGGAGCGGGAGTCGGCGCCAGAAAACACGATTGCGGCTTTCCGGAATGCAGCACGACTTCTCGACGGAATCGAACTCGATGTCTGGCTCACCAAGGACGAGCGCGTCGTTGTCTTGCACGATGGCTCGCTCGACCGCATGTGTGGCGTGCAAGGCCACGTTCACGATTTCAACTACGCCGACCTTCCTCGTGTACTGCGCAGGCCCTCGGAAGGCTTTCCGCAGGGCCAAATTCACGCTGGCGCCTTAGAGCACGAGCAGTCGGAGCCCATTCCACTTCTCGAGGAGGTTCTTGACCTGATTTCCGCACCTTCGTGTACCACCAAGATCATGATCGAGTTCAAGGGCTATTCTCCTGCGCTGGGCAAGCGCGTGCGCGCGCTTCTTGAGGATCGTGGCCTCATTGTCGCTGATCGCGTGACCTGGTTCTCGCTGACAAAACGCACGAACCAGCTCATCAAAGAGGTCGACCCGCGTATCCCTCGTGCTCCTAGCGTGGCTGACATTGTCATTTGCGTCTTTGCTTTTCACGTTGGTCTTCTCCCGCTTGTACCCATAGATTTTGACATTCTTGCGTTACCGTGTGGGTCGCCGGAGGGTCTACTCGATTTTTGTCATCGCATCCCCATCATCCGCTCATTGCCGGAGCGTTTTCAGCTGGCAGCCGTCACCTTTTTCCACAATCTCAAGATGAGCTCAGCCTTCTTCGATGCGTTCCGCGCCCAGGGTTTTCAACTTTGGCTCCTCGGTGTCAATGACGAAGCTTCCTTTAATTTGGCGCGTCGTGTCGGTGCTGACACAGTCTTCACGGACCGACCGCAATGGTACACCAAAATGGCCGGCCTTTCGCCTGCATGACTGAGTCTGTCTGCTAACTTATTCGTACATTTCTCCTGTCTCATGTGTACAGCAATCAACATCCATGCCTGAAACCCGGCTTGCTTTGATGAGACTGGACTTTCTCCGCATCGATCACATACGGTGTGAGTCCTTGTCTTCCTTTTGAAAGAATATCAATCACAGGACATAACGAGGCTCATGTACTCCATCTTTTGCGTTCACCCCCCCGGCATTCACTCCCTTGACCCCGCGGTCTGGCCAGAGCCAACCTCACCCCCATCGACGCGGCGCCGTCTCCTCCCCCTCAGGCTCTCTCTCCTCCTTTTATTACCAGGCTCCCTCCCTCTGTCCGCATCTTGGGAGGACCCGCAGCCACTCGCCACCGCCTCACGTCGCTCTTGCTGCTGCTGCTGCTGCTGCTGCTGCTCCTGCATCCCGCGCCGCGGCTGCTTGCTTGGCCCGCCGCGAGAGGCGCGCAAGGGTCGCAAGACGCACGTCGCGTGGAGTAACGCCGGGTGGATCCCGAGAGTCGTGGTCCCGAGAGCCGTGGCCATCTTGATGTCATCACGCCGCGCTGCTTTGCAAACGGCGACAGCAGTGACGAGCTCGACCTGACCTCGCCGACGTCGCACTGCAACGAAAGCAGGCAAAGGCAAGGCAAGGCAAGGCACTTGCCTCTAAACTGCAAACAACGCGTCTTGGTTACGGACAAGGCAGTCTCCGCGACACGAACTCCTTCTCTGGCGAGCGGGCACCACCGTCGGGGCGTCGCTCGCGAGGGCGGGCTCGACCTGCCGTCAGAACTCGACGGAGGGGTGCCTGATCTGACGGGGAGATGGTGTTCATCTCGACAGACGGCATGGACGCCGCTGAGGCGCTGCGCAGCAGCCCTCCGGCGACGTGGTGGATCGCCTTTGTGACGGGGCTCTGCACGGTCGTCGGCGTCACATGCAAGATGATTGACACGGACCAAGGCGAGACGCGGCTGAGAGCCTCGAATGCCTTTGCAGCAGGGTACTCGATGCTCATGTTCCTGCTCTCCTTCCAATGGCTCGTGCTAGACCTCGGCGGAGGCACGCTTCCCGGAGTGCGCGCTGCGCTCGTGAGCAGACCTTGGGTTGACCTCGTCGATGGCGCCTCCCAAGGCCAACAGATCTGCGTTTACATGCTCGCCTACATGGCACAGGACATGGTTGTGCGTTGTCTCTTTTGGGAACTCGACCTGCGATACATCTTGCACCACCTCGCCTGCCTCGGAGGTCTTGGCCTCGTTCTTTTCGCTGGGTTGCACCCCGTGTATTGCGTGGCGCTCTCTGTGTCAGAATTTAGCACGCCCATCGTCTGCCTTTTTGAGATCGCCCAGGCTGAGCTCGGTTCGATGAAAAAGTACATCATGCCCTGTGGCATCTTGCTCAACCTCTGTTTCCCTGTTCGCGTCGCCTGGTTTACCTGGGTATTCTACCTCGTTGTTTTTGAGTATCGCAAGCACTCTTTCTATCAACTGTCCATCGAGAACTGCGGTTTCTTGTGCACTGGGCTTTTGGTGCTCGTCAACTGGTCGTGGTATTTTGATCTCCTTGTAGGATCCGTGCGGACGCTCCTTGAAGACAGCTCACCAGCCGAGGTGGATACCGCTCCGGACCCGAGCTTGAAAAAGGCCCAGTAGCTCACACGAGTAAATGACTCGCCCAATTCCCTCCCTGTCTCTCATCGAGCCCAAGCCATTGCCGGCTTTCGGTAACATGAGTGGGCTGAAACTCAGTATCGTCGCTCGCTTCGTGGCAAGCATGAAGCAGCGCTCTTCCCAGGTCTTTTCAAATGTAGAAGGCCCAGATGCGCCCCTGCCCTCAGGCTATCTTGTTCCGGCTCATGTTGGTTGACTTTCTTTGATGAACACATTTCTTTGCCTCCTTTGCTTTGCTTTTAATTCCTTCTCATTCAGGTTTTTAATTCTTCGTTGCCCGCAAAGGCAAGCTGTCTCTATCTGACACATTTTGATTGAATTTCTTTCCTTCGATAATCTCTTTGCTTTGCTCTCACCGTCAGGCTGCTCTATTTGCTTGCTCTTGCTGAAGTTCTCCAGAGGTCTACCTACCATGGCTATCAGGAAAATAAAAATAAAAATAGCAGCGGTTCGCTCGATCGACTCGGCAGCGGAGCTCGATCACCCAAAAATCTTTCTCATCACTTGACGTGCCGCGAATCGCGTGCGCGCTCGCAACCATGGGCTGCAGAGAAGGTAAGTGTCCCTCGCAAGACTCGCGCTGCAGAGACTTGAGCTCGCCGTCAGCGCGTGCCGGCGGTGCGCTCCGTTCGTTGGAAATGGCAAGTCCTTGCGGCGGCAGACCCGCCGGACTCCGTCCACGCACGACGCGTTCTGCTTGGTCTTAGCGGCTGCTCGTTATGTACGACAAAAAACCTCGTGTTCAATTTGCAGCACGAATGACTCGGGAGACTGCACACACAAGACTTCATCCACTGACCCCTTTTGGTTGCGCGCGCGTAAACAGAGCTCGATTACATGGACGACCGCAAACGTCTGCGCATCTTTGGCTGGGCCTCGGGGATTCTCTTTAGCCTCGGATGGTGGGTCTTCATCGATGCTGTCGCACAAAACGGCTACGAAGACGACCCACTTAATGTCAAAGCGCAGCTCTATCTTCTTGGCGTGGGCACAACGCTGAGCTTTATCATGCTCACCTGTATGGACTGGAGCGCACTTGCTGCTGACGAGTACAGCCACCATGGAGGGCTCATGGTCCGCTATCAGACGCGCGCATTTCTCGGATTTGCCGTAGTGCTTGGCCTCTTTTGTATCATCACCTCTATCTATGTCTTGCACAATGTCTACGTCAACAAGCACGGCATTGGCGGCAAGATCCCGGACTCAACTTACCCCGGTGTCGCCATTCTCTTCCAATGCCTCTTCATCTTTGGTGCAGCATTTGTACTTAAACTCGGAAGGACCAATGACGACTACCTTTAATCGCTTGCTTTCAGACTGATTTGGTTGAAATGGCGAATCGATTGATTGACGAACGATTGCAATGAAAAACCAAGCAGAACAAGATTCGATTTATTCCTTTCCGCTTGAGCCCCATTCCCTGTCCTATAAAGTTTTCCTTTCCAACTCTTGTTTCTCTTTGTGGAGCAAGTGAGATAAGCAGTCTTCAAGTGACACTGTTATTTCGAAAGTTCAACGTTTGCAAAAAAAGCAAGGTCGATCAATCTGGTGTTCACTATTCGCCAAATCTTTAAAAATCGTGTTCTTCTTTCGTTTTACGATATTTGCAGGGCTTTCTTTTCACTCACGAGACGCGCTCAGTCACTCAATATCCTTCTTCTCCTCCTGATCTTGACCCGCCAGCTTCTCTGCAGAAAGCGCGCCAACGCCGGATGAATCGCTGCGCATAACACGCCACTGGCAAAGGATTCGATCGGGCCCACCCGCTGTGAAAACGTACTCGCACGTCTTGTTAAACTTGGTGTTCATCACTTGCGAGACATGCGCGCGGTAACGCAGCGCGTGCGAACCCTTGGTAATGGCCGGATAGGAGAAAATGTTGAGAAAACCCAAGTCGTCCGTGGCAGCCACCAGCTTGGCCTCCGGCGATGCATCGCAAGCGTTGTACACCGTGGAGTCCGTTACTTCGGGCCAAATGCCCTGCACAGACCAGCACAATGAGCACGTGGTCGTCGCCCACTTGATGTCCTTGAGCATCGAGGGCGAGTTCACCACCGATCCATCTTCCACCTTGTGGAAGAGAAGATCATAACCCCCGCAGTTCGAGCGAATGTACTCCGAATCTTCAGAAAAGTCAATGTGAAGCACAAAAGAGTTGTGCCCTTCGCACTTGGCCCGAAGCTCGTAGTTCTTATTCACATCGTACATGTAAATCTTGTTGTCGTATGAGGCGACGGCAAGCGTCTCCCCATCGGGTGAGTACTTGGCGTCAGCGATCCACTCCTTGGAGTCTCGCGTCTCGTGCAACAGGTCCAAGGCTTCCGTGCCGCGAAGCACCATCACCACACCATCCTTCTTTTGCCTTCCGCGCCCCACCGTGCCACCGAGGCCAATGCCCAGCGTTGCTCCGTCTGGCGACCAGCACACGGCACGCGTCATGCACCCAACATTGCGCTCGCCAATCATGCGCCGCTTCGAGGCATCCCAAAGACGCACCGTCTGGTCGTCGCCAGCTGTCGCAAAGATGTTCGGGTCTTTGGGACTTGGAGCCAAGCCATGGAGCTCATCCATCGCATGACCCTGGGAGATGAGAACGGCCGACTGGTTCGCCGTGGTGAGCTCGTAAATTTCGCTTCCCTGCGTGCCAACGAGCACAGTTCCGCGGACGCTGTCCCAGCACACAGATCGAACAGGAGGACGATGTGGCGTCGGGAGCACCTCGCTCATATCAAAGGTCCGAATTGGCGAAAGCTTCGAGTCCCACAGCTTGACCACGCCATCCTTGCTTCCCGTCGCGAGGCCAAGGTTGCACGCATGAATGGCGTTCACGGTCCGGTCGTGGGCCTTGACAGACTTGATCACTTCGCCATCCGACCACACATACAAGTGGCCAGTCACCGAGCCAGTGACAATCTTGGCTGAAGCTCCAACGCCCTCGAGTGTGGCCGCGCACAAAAGTGGCTGCACCTTGCCCTTGCGGCCAAAGATACCTCGCCGAGGCGTCAGCACGCCGCCGTTGAGCTTCCAGAACGTCAGGTGATTCACGCCACCAGTTGCCAGTTCTGAAGCGCCATAGAAAAGCGCAAAGAGAATCTTTTGTTGGCCACCCATTGCCTTGGCTTGCAAGTTGGTGTCCGTCCACGTGCCTGAGTCAGACCGCCACACCATGATGGTGTGGTTTTCGTCCTCACCCACTGAAATGAGCCGCGAGCCATCGGCGCTGAAGCAGAGCTGCGAGGCTGCCGTCGAATGGAGCGCCGGCAGCTTCATCACGGCAGCACCCGTCATAGCGTTCCAAATGTGCACGCGCACTGCTGTTCCTGGCCGCCGACGATTGGTACAACTGCCCTCGCCCGTCGCCACAAACTTGCCGCTTGGGTGCATGGCCAGAGAAATCATTGGACGACCGTCGTGGCCCATGTAAAATGCCTGCTCGTGTCGCGCCTTGTCGTACACAATGCCCACCGCGGCCCCAAAGTACACGATCTGCCCAATGCAATTGTATCGCAGATTGTTACGCACGTCGTGCGAGCGGTGACCGTATACAAAGTCAAGCTCGAGCTCAACGCCCTTGGGTGCCTCGTCGCCATTCTCGGATGCCGAGGGCGCCCCCGTTGGCGGCACCACAGCGCTCAGCCACGGGCGTACAGTGACAAACTCGCTATCACCGCTGCCCTTGACACCCTCTGGGCCGGCGCCCTTGGCCTCAAAGACGAGGTCACTGTCGCGTCCAGATTCGCCAGCAGCGACGGCCACTTCTTCTTCACCAAGCTCGAGACGCCACTGCATGATACACCGATCTTGGCCACCAACGGTGATCGCGTACGCATCGTCGCAAGTGAAGCGGGCGTTCCGCGCATCGCCAGCATGGCCACGATATGTCTTGTGGCCTGCGATGGCATCAATGCACGGGTATCGGTAGAGCTCCACGCGTCCGTACTCGTCTCCGGCGAGGACGAGCTGTCCAGAGCTGTTTCGATGAACAGCGTTGATCTCGATGCGGCTATTTGCAGGATGGACACCTTTCACGGGCCAGCCCAAAGGACATGTCCAAGAGGCCCATTGAACGTCCTTGAGCGTTGAGACTGCAGGAATGCCCGTCCCGGAGTTGGCGTCGCAGTACTTGAGCTCGTAAGCGCCACAATTTGTCTGTACAAACTGGCCGTCCACGGAAAGGTCAAGGTGCGTGATGTAGCTGTTGTGGCCCTCGAAGACGCCCTTGACAGCGTAGCCACCACCAATGTCGTATAGATAGACCGAGTTGTCGTACGAGCCAACAGCGAGGGTTGCGCCATCAGGAGAATACTTGATGTCGGTGATCCATTGTTTCGAGTTTCGGCCCTCATGCACCATGACGAGATCCTTTTCATTGAGAACGACAAATGATCCATCCTTCTTTTGCCTACCCTTTCCAACGCGCGCGCCGAGGCCAATGGCAATCTTGGACCCATCTGGAGAATAAGTCACAGCCCGGGCCATGGTATCTAACTTGACAGACTTGAGCATCTTGTGCGTTGCCACGTCCCACACGCGGACCATCTGATCGTCGCCCACGGTGCAGTACTCTGGCTTGGTCGGATGCATCGCAAGGCCCCAGAGCTCGTGCTTGTAATGCCCTTGAATCACTGGAACCCCATTGTTCAGGTCGGTGCCATCAGCGGCGCTGATCTCGACGATTTCGCAAGCACGATTAGCCACAACAATACGATTCTCCTCGGGACTCCAGCAAACGCTGCGAATACTGTGCAGACCCTGGCTCACCTCAAATTGAGCCTTCATCTCGAGCCCTGGCGTCCACATGCGCACAAAACCATCCTTGCCACCGCTGACGAGGCCTTCTCCGCACGAGTAAACGCACAAAACCGCGCCCTCATGGCCTTTGACAGACTGATGCAGCGTGCGGCCCTCAAAGGCGTAGAGATGGCCATCGGCAGTACTCACCACAGCTCGAGTGCCTGCCCAGGCGATGCTGTAAAACACCTGCAGTTTCCCTTTTTTGCCAAGGAGGCCTCGACGTGTCAACACGTTGCGCCCACGCAGTTCGTGAAACTTGACGTGATTTACGCCGCACTGGACGAGACCGAGACCGTCGGGGCGGAAATCAACGTCGAGAACCTTGTCTTCGCCGCCACTGCAGTGCACAGACACGATTCCATTTTTCCAATCATAAACAGCGACGCTGTGCTCGTCGTCGAGCCCGGCAGAGACGAGGCTGTCTCCATCGCGCGAGAAGCGGAGCGCAATCACCCCACGTTTGTGGTAGCCAACCAGAGTCTGGACAGCCTCCATTGTCTCGGCGTCCCAGATGACAATCTTTGGCACTCGACCCATCTGAGCCGTCGCAAGGAGCTTACCTTCTGGGTGGAGGCACAGAGAGACCACTTGGTCGCTGTGATCAGTAAAGAATCGTTGCACTCCGCCGCCCTGCTTGCTCAGAATCACGCCCAAGCTTGCAGCTGGAAACGCAATGTCACCATTGTTCAGGTACATGACAGAGTTACGAGCCACCTGGACGTTGCAACCATGCACCCACTCGAGCGTCATGTCTTCTTCCGGCGCAGTCGGGTCCTCGCGAGGAGGTACAGATGGCGCAACTGCCAAACGAACCCAAGGACGCTCGGGGAGCCCTCCATCCTCGTCGCCCTCTGCGGCGGCGGCAGGCGCCTCACCACCGTGGTCGCCCTTTGCTCGCAGCTCTTCGTACAGTTCCTCGCGCTCCTCGTCCGTATCGTCAAAATACTCGTCGCTGGCGAGGCGCGAATCTGTGGCAGCACGGTCCTCCTGGCGATTGTTGATGGCGTCCCGTGCCTCGTCGCGATCGAGGATGGCGCCATCCACGTAGTCCATCTCGTCCTCGCTATCTGGGTCATTCACATACATTGCCTGTTCTTCCTCCTCGCCCTCTGCGCCAGCGTCGCCATCGTCATTATCGACGTGGTCCGATTCATGACGCCATTGCATGAGACAGCGATCGTTCTTGCCCACCGAGATGGCAAAGGCGTCGTCAAAGGAAAAACGAACCCTGCGCACAGCGCTTGCATGGCCCCTGTACTCGTGAAAGCCTTGGCTTGCCTCAGGCACTGGATTGCGAAAGAGTCGCAGTCTCCCGACGCAGTCACCTGCAAGAATTGTCCGCGAGGATCGGGCGCGAGCCACGCTGACAATATCCAGGGCACCGGGAGCAGACCACATGCCTTGACACGCCCAGCCCACGGGCGTAGTCTGCGTGGTCCACTCTACGTCACGCATGGTCGACGGCTTCTTGTACTGCTCGCCGGTGTTGGCGTTCCAGTAGAGCAAATCGCCAGCAGTGCAGGTTGACTGGATGCACTGATTGTCTTCGCTGAAATCCATGTCGACGACAATGCCGTGATGGCCTTTTGCCTTGCCTTTCGAGGCGAAGTCCTCGACGTTGTAGAGATAGATGGCCTTGTCTGCAGACCCAATGCCAAGGGTCTCGCCATCTGCGGAAAATTTGACTTCTGCAATCCACTTTTTGGAGTCGCGAGCCTCGTGCACGATGCAAAGGTCTGCTTCGTTAAGAATGACAAATGCCCCGTCCTTTTTGCTAGCGCCGCCATGCACACCAGGGCCCGTGCCGCCGAGACCTACGGCGATGAGAGACCCGTCGGGCGAGTAGGCGCACGCGCGTGCCTTGGTGTCAATCTTTACCATGCGAGTCATCCTTCGGGTGGCAATGTCCCAGATACGGACGGTCTGGTCGTCGCCCACTGTGCAATACTCGGGTTTGTGCGGGTGCATGGCAAGACCATGGAGTTCACCATAAAAGTGACCCGTGGCAAGAGGACCTGGATGCAGATTGGATCCGTCTTCTGCCGACATCTCGAAGATCTCCCCCGCACGTGTGCCGACAAGAATCTTTGACGCGTCGTCACTGTAGCAGACGCTTGACACACTCGGCAAAAGGCTGCCGAGACCCGCCACATCGAAAATGGCCCCCTGCTCGAGGTCCAGCGACCAAAGACGAATCTTGCCATCGGCGCCTCCGCTAAGAAGTCCCGTGCTATGGAAGGAAAGCGCCGTGACCGCAGAGTCGTGGCCCTTGATAGTCCGCTGCAGATTCCGGTTGCCATCCCAGACGTACAAGTGGCCAGAGAGACTGCCAGAGATGATGCGGTTGTTCTTCGGGTGGCACGCGAGCGAGAGCATGGACTGCGGCGCTCCAATTTTGCCAAATACGCCCTTTTTCTGCCTTCGATTGTCGTCTTGATTCCAAAAGCTCATGTGGTCCTCGCCGCAAGTGACAAATGTTGGCGGTGCCCCGGCAGAGGTTTCTTTGGCGGGCCAGCGGAAAATGCAACTGAGCACGCGGGAGCGAGTGGATTTAGCCGAAAATACGAGGGTACGTGCCTCCCAATCGTACAAGGCTACCGTGTGTTCAGGATCCTGTCCCACAGAGACGAGCCAGCGACCGCCTTGCTCTGGTGAAAAGGCCAGACAACCAATACCGCCCGCATGGGCGCCTCGAAGCGTCACAATAATCTTCATGGTTGAGGCATCCCAAATGTGAATTTTCGGGGGATGTCCGCGTTCGCCCGTTGCGACGGTGTTGGAGTCGGGATGGAGTGCGAGACTACGGATTTCGTCCGTGTGGTCAAGGTTGAAACGCTGCTCGTGCGAATCGAGAGAGTACACGACACCTACGCACGCAGCATTATACACCAGGTCACCTGCCGCAGTGTAGCGGAGTGTTCCTCGTGCGTGCTGAGCCGAATAACCGTGGACCCAGTCAAGGGCGAGAGCGTCTTCATTGGGCTGCGAGGTCTTGACGGTAGGCGGATGCGACGGGACCGTCATGGAGGCGGTCTCTTTCCAGGGACGAACCAGCTTCTCTGCTGCCTCGCGCTCGGCCTTTGTTGGCCTTTGCATTTTGAAGCTGTCCGGATCGCGAGCCCGGAGCTCAATGCCTGGTCTAGATACCGGTCCGGCCTCTTCCATGAGGACGTCATCGAGCGGTTCGTTTGCTGCAAAAACATTGCGCTTACTGGCGCGTCGCTTCTCCGCGACGCCGGCGCTCTCGCCAATAGGAGCAGAGTACTGCTCCATGGCGCGAAAGTCGAGGGCATCGTCGAAAAAGTCGCACCAGGCAATAAGTTCTGGTGTGGTGCAGCAGTAGTCGACAAATTCCTCGCACGTGATGCGGACGTCCTCGGACTTGCCGCTCTTGCGGAAGGCCTCTTGAGCGACCTGTTCGATGCGGATTTCCTCAGGAATGGGAGTCTCCTTGTCAAGCTTGCACAACCCGGTGGCGCACGACTTGAGCAGCAAGGTCAGCTCGTCGACGGTGATTTCACCGCTTTCGTCAAAGTCATAGCATTGAAAGCAGAACTTGGCCTTGTCGCGCAACTCCATTCCGGAGAGCATGCAGAGGGTGACGAGGGCTTCGAGGGAGTCGACGAGGTTGTTTTGGTCCGTGTCAAGGGCGGTGAAGACGGACTCGACGATTTTGAGAATGACCTGCTTGGGCGCGTGCATGAAGGTCGTGTTTTGCAGCGCCATGCAGATCTCGGTGAGCTCGTCGACATTGATGCCGAAGCCCTCTGCGACATCATTGAAGGCCTCCCAGAGGAGGTAGACGCCTTGCTGGTCGAGATTTGCGAACGGCTGCGCCGCTTCGCGCAGACGGGCCTTGCCTAGGAGCTGACCCATCTTTCTGGCCGTGGCGCGAGCGAGTCTCGCTGCACCTCGGCTCGGTGTCTTGCCCTTCTCCTTCTTCTCGCGGTTTGCGTCGCGCCGGCCGGTCGGTCGCCGGTCGGCGGCGGGTCGTTGGTCGGGTCGGGTCGAGCGTCTGTCTGCCTGTCTTGTCTGTCTCTCTCACTGTCGTGTCGCCTCGCGTCGTAAGTTGGTAAACTCGACAAGGGTGCCAGAGACCCGTTACGAATAAAATCAACTCCAAGGTCGCAACCGTTTGGCTGGCCATTGACAGTGAAGTGGGAGGAGTTCAGCCAAGTGAACGGTTTAGCTATGCCTAGATTAGCCTCAATGATGTCATCACTGGCAGCACATGGACGAACCTAGGCTGCGGAAGCGACCGAGCTACTACCTGTCTGTCTGTCATCATTATGGCAAACTTTTCATTATCGTGCAAAAGACACAAACAGCAAGAAAAAATTGAGAAAAAGACAAAAGGTAAAGGAAAAACACGAAAGGGAAAACACGAGGAAGTGGGGGAACACGAGAGATAGAGAGAGCGAAGACAAAGCATAGGAAGGAGCCAGAAAAGGCGAAGGGTGGGAGAGAAACAGATGCGCGACGGTCTTCTTCCTATGAATTGTACTTTTCGACACGAAAGATCTTGCCCGAGGTGACAGACATGAGCTGCGAGGTCGTGGCCGCATCCATGTGACGCTCCACATCCTTGGGCTGAAGAAGATCAGCAATCTCATCATCAATGCGCTCAATCTCGACCTGCATAGAAGATACGTTGGACCTACGCGCTTCAAGATCAGACTCGAGCTTGAGTAGAGTAGAGTGCAAATCTTCCACGAACATCTCAAGCAGCTCCCGGTCAAGTTTGATTTGCTCTGCATCTGTGTTGTCAGGAGGCGGCGGCCTTGGCGCGGGTGGCGGCGGAATCACCCACGGTACATTTTTGGCCGTGATGAAACGATCTGCACCATGAAGCGAAGAGCGTGCCTCGTTTCGTGCGCTGGAGGGCACCAGCTTGGCAAAGAGATTAACGCCCATGGAAAGCGCGTTGGTGGCGCGAACTTTGCTCGTCTGTTTCCGCAGCGGCGGGCGAAATGATCCACTGGCTGAGCTAGCAGCTGCCAAAAAGGTCTTGGCGCTGGTCGTCCTCGTGGTCGGCGGGTGATCAGGCGGCGGAGGCGTGTGGTCGTCATCACTTCCATAATCGACGCGATCGGCGCGGTGCGCTTCGAGCTCCCTGGAAGAGAGGGACGGCGGCGTAACAATCCGGGCACCTCTCGACATAGACTGTCGCCAGCTTGAGCGCAGAGAAGACCGGATCAGGCTCCCTGCGCCACGTTCACGAGGCGGCGCAGTCAGTGGCGGCGCAGGCTCGTCGACGATAGGGGGCGGTGGCCAGTATACAAGATCGTCATTTCTACCCTTGGTCGACATGGGAAGGTTGCGTGACGATCCCGCTTCCTCAGCGCTAGTGAGAAAAAGAGTTGAGGTGAGGATCTCCTCGGGGTCAATCTCGGCATCTTCTTCTTCACGACCGATTGCGGACATTCCATGAAAGTCGTGCTTAACGATAGCGACACCCATGTCTTTGCGGTTCTTCTTCTTCTTTTTCCTCTTGTCGGGCGCATGACCTCCGAGAAAGCGAACTCCGTAATTTTCGCCCGACGTGAGAAGCTCGAGCTCGTCAGGGCTGAGCAGCGTTGAAATGGAGAGTTGCTCGGGAGGCACGTTGCCGGTGACGGTCATGTAGCGCATGTTGACGTTGCGCGAGGATTCGTCACGGGCAATGCGTGGCCGCGTGCTTGACATAGAGATGCCGTCTTCATCTGAGTCTGACGAGTCCGAGTCTGACGATTCCGAATCGTACTCCTCGGCAAAGAGAAAGCCGTCGCGCTCCTCCCACTCGTCGGCTTCGTCTTCGGAGCCGAGTCTGCTGCTGAGACCACGCAAAAGTGCTCCGGCAGGATTCTTGAAGTATACATCGAGGCCACCGGCGTCAAAGTCTCGTTCCTGGCTTGTCGCGCGCTCCTCGGTGGCTTGCTGCTTCTTGTTACGTCGCCTGCTGCGGCGCTTCTTGTTGGACTTTTGTTTATCGTCCTCGCGGACAGACTGAATAGCCTTGTCGATCTCGAGGCCGAGGTCCATCGTGGCAATGCCAAGTCAATTCTTGTCTTCGGTCGTCGTTTGCGTACGTCTCCTCCACGTCGCGCTCTCGCTGCGTGCCTCTCGCCGCCGCTCTTGAGCGCGCGTGCACGCGCTGATCGGCGATTTCTGTCACGTGTGCAGGCAGCGACAGACAGCCACGGCCTTCTCGCTGCGGCGTCAAGAGGGGCCCGCGCCCGCTGCGGCGCAGGAATGGGTAGCGATACCAGCAGCAGTAGCAGCAGCTCCGCCCGCGCAGGTAGACTGTCTGTGGCCCGCGCGCTCCCTGCCGCGCGCGAGCGAGGTCCCGCCGCCGCTCGCTAGCTTGGACTTTGCAACACGTGCCGCACCGGCAATACCTCCTTGAAGGTTTTGCCGACGTACTGCCTGCTTCCCTGGTCTACGCGGCCCCGAAAGCGGGTTTTGTATGTATTCCCACAAGACTCAGAACCTTTGAATTTTAGAATACAAAATATATAGCGTATAGCCTCACTCTTTCTCGGAGAAACTTTACTTTTTTAAAAAAATTAAATTTGAACAATATGGAACGAGGGGATGTAATTTACAAGACGCAGAAAAGTGGGACGCTTCTGGTCGAGGTTGTCAAGGCGGACATTCACGAGGAGATGGAATCGCGCGATGACGAGGATGCAGAAGAACGCAAAGAAGAAGGCAGCGCAGAGCAGAGCAGAGCAGATCAGCGCAGCGCAGAGCAGAGTAGAGCAGAGCAGAACAGAGCTGGGAGAGGGCGTCCCGGCAAAAGTAGGAGCAATGGCTGGGCTCGCTAAAGGGATCGGATGCGGGGCGCAAAAGATGCACCGGAGGGTGGCCAGCCAGAGATTTGCGAGACAGAGGAAGCAAAGGGCTCTCATCTCCCGGTTCGCCAAGGACGAATGACAGGGAAGGATAAGAAGGAGGGTTTGGTGTGATGGACGCGCTCGCTCGTGCGGCAGAAATGAAGAATCATGGCGCGGCGCGTGGTGTCCTGCATGCCGCCTTGATCGGTTTCTTTCGTCGTCGAGGATTGCGTGGGTCGTAGCACGTTTACCTGTAGTATACATCAAACGAAGCAAAAGTAGGGGGTGGGACGACAAACAGTCCTGGGAACTGGGGCTGTCCGTGCCCACCGCTCGGTCGGTTGATTTGGGCCCAGCTACACTACGCGACGCTCAGCGACTTCAGACGAGAATAGTAAACGCAAACCAAAGTGGAGCAAATCAAACCAAACCAAATCAAAACAAACCAAATCAAAGTGGAGGGAAAGTATACAAAGCTCACGCAGTGTCTGACGCAGAGGCGCGCCCCATCAAATCCCTGGCGCAATCCGATTCCTCAGGAGACACCAGAGCGCAAGTCGGAGACTGCATTCGCAGGCGCGCAAAGCCAAGTCGCCGGCGCCAGGCCTCGTCGCCTGCAATAACAAGCCTCGAACATTCTGGCCGGCGGCAGCCTTGCGATTGCACGTGAGCGTGCGAGCTTGCTAGCGGCCCTGCGCGATTTCGATTGGAACGCCAACCAATTCTGCTCATCGAAGGGATTGCGAATAGACGTTGCAAAACGAGGCCGCCATCGCCAACACCAACACCAGCTCTAACGCCTTTGGAACGAGTCTCAGAAGGAAAGGAAAGAGTGCAGCATTACGCAAAGACCACGTACGATGGAAGAGACTTCCTCTGAGATGCTCCAGCCCATGGAGTTTTTGCAGCCAATCGAGGCGATTCAGCCCATCAATCTCGTCAAGGAGCACACTTCTGCCGTAGCTGCTCTCGCTGCTGCAAGCTCTGGGGAGAGAAATGCCGAGAGCCGAGCGACGACGCGCTCTGAAGTTTCTCCGTCGACAAGAGTTCCGACGTCGCCGAACCCGGCGTCCTCGCCAAACCCTGCTGCCTCGGACTCTTCGTCATCGAGGCCGACGACCTTTCGAGACGGCGGGCGACAGAGCAGTGTGCTCATTGCGTCTGGAGGTATTTCCGAGGAGGGCTGCTACCTCACATTCGACACAGTGAGCGAAGGCACGCTGTTCCTAAACTGGAGCGAGACACATGTGAGCGGAGCTGTGGCCTTTTTCCGTCCCGGAAAGCCTGTGGCCAAGTTCAAGTACAAGCAAAACGGTGGCAAGAGCGAGCTCATTCGAAACCTGCGTGGCGGGACCGGCAAGGGCATGAAGCGCTACTACCAGGGCTGGACTCAGTTTGTCAAGCTTGCCCGTGACAATCAGTCCGAGCTCGTCATCTGGAATAAGCAAAACGAGGTCGGCGTTTACTTTCTCGACAAGGACAATGCGGTTCGCGTTCTGGAGAGCAATCGTCCTATCGACACGCAACTCATTCACGCCATTGCAGTCATGGCGCCGGGAAATTCCACCTTTTCGGGAGTTAACACTATGACACGCGATTACTTTGCTGGAACTGGCAATCGTGAGGGCGCTGCTCTTTTGTTCAACTAACTAACTAAGCTTAGGCCTAGGCCCTCAGTCTATAAAGCCGGCGCGGCTATAAAGATACTTGTTCTTCTTTTTCTTCTCCTCCTTTTCTTATAACTGTATTGCGCGATGGTCTGCGAATCTCTTTGTTTGCCTCGTTTCGATTACCTGCACCATATGCGTTCTTGCAATGTCTGCGACTCAGATGCATTTTCACAATGTCTGCGCCACATGCATTGCTTGCATTGCTTGCACTTGCTTGCACAAATGGTAGAAACTCGGTCGTATGCTTTTCTGTTTTGACGATGAGAAAAAAATCATATCAAACCCTGACGCTTGAGATCTAAATATGTCTTGCGATCAAGAACGTTGCCCTCGGAATCCTCAAGCTGCTCTTGGTCTCGAGAAAATGTATCTTGCTCAATGCTGGAGCGAAGCTTTGCGTAGAGGGCGCGGGCCTCGTCAATCTTGCTAATTTCATGAAAGTGTGCCGTATTTGGAATACCGAGGACACTCATGCCATGCGCGTGGCGCCAATCGCGGAAATGACGCTCATAGGCGTGTCGACCGCGGTAAATGTGGTTGCCGCAAATTTCGCACGTGTACTCAACATTGAGACCGTGCAGCTTGTACAGCCAAAGTGGGATCGGTTTCCCATCCCAATCAAGAGGCAGATTCTGAGGATTGCGATCGTTGTCGAGGTCATTGTCAGCGGCGTCCACGTAAAGAGCGTCCTCGTCATCGTCGTCGCCAAGTTCGCGTTTTGCCTCTGCCTCTTCCTCCTGACGAAGCTCTTCGTACGTTTGAGTTTGTTTGCGTGTGATGAAGGAGACGGTTGCGTCCACAAAGTCTGCCAAGTTCTCCACGAGGAACTGAACAAGGGCCTCCTCGCGAGCTACTTGATAAGCGTCAAAAAGGCGCGCCTTGCGCCAAACTTTTGCGTCTTGTGCGTCGCTCGGCGGACGCGCCGACTCGGCAGGCCCTAGGTGCAAAGGATGCTCACGAATGAGGTTGAGTCGTTCAACTCGTTGCGGCGGGCTTCCGCCTGATTTTGCGCCGCGCACCAGGAGCTCTCGCATAACTTTTGGAGCATCAAGCGCGGCCACTTCCGCGTCAGACTGGAGCTGCGTGCGCTCCCAGCCGGCGACGCGACCTTCTCGCCAGGCGTCTTCGAAGCGCGCCGCCACAGCGTCGAGGTCTAAGAAAACAAGCGCTTGTGCTCGACGATGGAACCCGTCGAGATAAGCATGAAGCGCCTTGAGGTACTCGAGGTACGGCCTGTGCGCTTTGACCTTGAGAATGTCAATGTCTGCAAAGTTGGCAAGACGACCGAGGTACTCAGTGTAGGAGATGTTTTTCCCGAGGCTGTCGGCGCCCTTCAGATTTGTAAACGTATGAAAGAGTGCGTGCAGGTCAAGGTACTTGCCGTGACGCTCCTCGCCGCTCCACTGCGGCGCCTCCGCCGCGCGCGCGGCGCAGACCTCGAGGACATCGACCTGGCCCTTGGCGTTTGGGTGCCGCGTGTAGAACTCTTGGAGCGCGCGCTTTTCCATAAAGAACCCCTGCATGTCCTCGCTCTTGATGCGAGCCACCTCCTCCTCGACGTTCTGGCCGCGCTCGCGCCAGGCGGCGGCGTCTCGCGCGGCGGCTGCGGTCTCGCGGAGCAGCTTGGCGACCTTGAAGTCCTCGTTGAGTCTGCCAAGCCTGCCCCCGGCGCGTTTCTTGCGGGCCAGCGCGGCCGCCACGCCGCGCTCGAGGCCCTCCAGCTCCTCCACCGCCCCCCGCGCGCGCTCCATGCTCCCGCGCAGGCGCCCGCCGCGGTCTTCCTTTCCGGGTCTGCTGCTCTGCGGCTGCTTCTTGTCCTTGTCCTTCTCCTTGTCCTTGTCTTTCTTCTCCTTGTCCTTGTCCTCCTTCTTCTTCTTCTCCTTCGACGGCGACTCGGTGGCCGTCGCGAGCGGGCTGGAGCAGCAGCCAAAGCGCCAAGGCCGCCGGCAGCGAGCCAGCCAGCGAGCGACCGAGCGTCGCGAGCGAGGAGGGGAGGCGGGGAGGCGGGGAGGCAGCGAGGGTCGGGGCCTCGCGGGATGCTCGCCCACGCCGCAAAGGCCGCCTTGGGCGCGCCGGCGAGAAGGGCACCGATGACCGCGGCCATGACGGCGCGGCGGGGTCTCGCGGCCGCCGCGCAAGGAGGCCCACGCGGAGACGGCCAGCAAGACAAGCAGCAGCAGCAGCAGCAGCAGCAGCAGCAGGCGCCGCCGCAGCAGCAGCAAGAGGAGCCTGAAAAGGAGGAAAAGAGCGCAAAGCAGGAGAGACACGAGGAGCTCATGGGCAAGCTACGCGCGTGGATGGAAACCAGCCTTCTCGTGCAGCTGAGACGCGTGCATGAGAAGCCAGACATGAAACTCTTCGAGGCGGACGAAATGCTTATCCCACGCGAAGACGCCAAAAAGATGCCGCCGCTCAATCTGGAGGCTATCACGGGCCAGCCTCTGTTTGTTCCGAGCACTGGACGTGTCACCCTACTCTTGGTATCTTTTAACCAGCTTGGTTTTGATCATCTGCCGACGTGGAGAGACCCTGTGGAGCGCCACTTGCACGCAGGCGTGACGTCTCAAAAACAGCGCAACAAGCGCTCGCTCCAGATCGTCACCGTCTCTGCAGTTGAAAACCGCCTCTACCGTGCCTTTTCTGGTGTGCTTGGTCGCGTCTTTGAGAAAACCGTGGATCCTCGTCATGCCAACTCTACAGCAGCCTATTACGGCGATTTCTCCCCTTGGAAGCCCTCGCTCGATATTCGCAATCGCATTGTAGGATATGCCTTTCTCATTGACCCGCAAGGTCTTGTACGATGGAAAGGATGCGCGGAGTGCACTTTTCACGAGAGCTTGCAGCTCATTCGCTGCCTCACCGAACTTTTGGAAGAAAAGGATCCTGCGCGATGATCCCCACCGATAGAAGTAGAATATGTTAGGACAAAAGCTTTGAAGTGTAAGACCAACTCACCGAGTTGCTTTTGTTGTGTTTTGATCGAGCTTCTTGCATAACTTTGCCCACAGTTAATTTCTCAACGAGAAGATAAAATTGTTTACAAATGAGGTCGTTGACCTGTGCATGAACTATAAGATTGGCGGTCGACACTTCCGTCACCATCTATTCTACATACTGGCATTGTAAAGTGCACACGCGCGCAGCCAAGCAGGAATGTTATAAAGAACGCAGGCCTATCGTGCTTCATGCGCGGTTCATCTTGGTTTTCCCCTCGCCACAAGTTCACGAAGTGAAATGCATTCTGGCAGGATTGGGGGTGGAGCTTTTTCATTCGAGATCCATGGGGGCCCCTCCAGCGCTAAAAGAGGGCATCGCGGCCGCTTGATCGCGAGGCTGTGGAGCGGCAGGGCACCATTCTTGGTGAAATTCCATCCGCGATATCGCGATGAGGCCTTCGCAGCGAGTGCACATGAACGATGAACCATCTTTAGCTGCATCGCGCAGGATATCGGCCTGGCCGCGGTCCCTGAGAACGCTACTTCGCCCATCGAGGATTTTTAAGGCCTCTTGCACAAGCGCAGCAGGCTGTCCTTGAAGCAAGGTTTGTCTTCTCGGGTCATCGACACTGAGGGCTTCCAATGCTTCGACAAGGGCTTCAACGTCTTCAATGCCTTGCATGCGCTGCTGCTGCTGCTGCTGCTGCTGCTGCTCGTGCTGGTTGTGTAGCTGGTGGTGCTGTCGATGTTGCTGTTGTTGTTCTTGTGCGCCCTCAGTCTGGTGGTCCACCATAGTTTCGTTGCGTCTGGCAAGCATGGTTTCCGGGTTGGAGCCCAGCCTGTCGGTGTGGCGCTTTTCTTCTTTCTTCGCGCCAAAGATGCGGGCCCAACAGACGGCAGGATCAACGGCGCGCCACGAGACGTGTGAGCCGTCCCATGGCCCCTGGAGACGAGCTCCGTTCTTGCTTTCCTGCTGAGGCTCCGATTGCCATCATCGTCGCCTCGAGAGGGGGGGTCGCGACCCAGTGAAAAGACCTAACTCTGTGGCGCGGGCCCTCTTAGGCCGCTTGGCAGAAGGTCCGCGTAGTTTCTGTGGAAGCTCGAGCATTCCCAAGTCGTCCGTCGTCGCGCAGGGCGCGCGAGTCTTGAAGATCTGCAGCTGCTCGCGCGCAGGAAACGCAGAGGAGCTTGGGCGCGGAGCGCAGGCGAGCCGCGCGGATCGCGTCCGCGTCGACGCTGACGCGCGCGAGGAGACTCGGCTTTGGAGGATGATGCGCGAGGCGGGGATCTTTGCGGCAGGCGCCGCGGGCGCGCTGTGGCTCGTGCGGCAGTCCGTGCGGCAGGGCGCTCGCGCGGCGAGGCAGCAGCGTGGACTCTACAGCGCTGCCGACGTGAGCCAGGTGGAACCGCCTCTGGTCCTCCATGGGGAAGTAGTCAAGGGATTTGGGCGTGGCGGAAAGTTGCTCGGATGCCCGACCGCAAATATTGACGAGAAAGCCGTGGGCAACGCGCTCGAAAGCTTTGGCACCGGCGTGTACTTTGGATGGGCAAAGCTCGACGGCCAGGTGTACAAGATGGTCACCTCTATCGGGTGGAATCCGTACTTTAAGAACGACAAGAAGACGGTGGAACCGCACATTCTGCACGATTTTAAAGGGGACTTTTACGGCAAGATGCTCTCGATCGTGGTCTGCGCCAAGATTAGACCGGAGCTCAACTTTGATTCCATGGAAGCGCTTGTAGAAGCCATCGACAATGACAAGGCGATCGCCGTCAAGGCTCTCGATGACAAGCGCTACGAGCCTCTCAAGGCTAAGCTTTCATAGGGCGCCCGCCATTGATTTTCCGAGTTTTGACAAAATGGTTGACCCACATGACGGAGGTTTTAATTTCACCATGTATACCACGTAGACATTTTACTCTGACACATGCACACAGATACATTCACATTTTAAAATCACGATTGAAGTCAGATCTGGCAAGAAGTTTTCTTGCGAGATTCCATTACATTGAGCTGCCCTGGTGTCTCACTCACGATGCAAGCTAAGGAAACGAGACGAGCCGAGCCCTTATCCCGGCCAAACCCTTCTCTTCTGCTTTCGCCTTCGCCATCTTCCGAATGTAAAGAAAGACGAGGACTGGGAGAGTGAAAAGGAGAAGCGGAAAAAAGGGATGAGGATAACAGTTTCTTGGCTGCCTTGGCGCTGATCAGGTAATGCAGCGCGTGTGAATGACACTCAGCAAAAAGCCCGGGTTGCCCTTGAAGAACTCGAGTAGACCTGCGCGTGGGATGAGAAGACATGATGTGGTTTCAAGAGCCTCGAGCTTGAGATTGTGCGGCTTGTTGTCAAGCATAGCATCCGTTTCGAGAATGAGAGCCCCTCGGGTATAGGTGTTGTTACCGCTAAAGCTATAACGGGCGGATTGGCGGCGGTCACGGCGACCTTGTCTTTGCGGCGCCGCACTAGCTTCGCGTGGTGAGGTTTGGCTGGCTTGGAGAACTTGCGGCGGGGGCGGCCCGCCCGTGGGACCGCTCGTCGGAAGAAGTGAAGTCGGGTCCGAGCAGCAGAGGCGGCCCGTCTCGACAACGCAAGCGTACTCAATGGGATCTCCGACGTTCCAAATGCTCTCACCTTCGCGGAAAATACGGCGCTCAAAAATGGTCTCGAGCTGTGTTTTTTGCGATTCGCTAAGCATGCGCAGCAATGAGTTGGCGCCGATCGTAGCCCAGCTGCCCGACTGCCGCATGCCAACGAGGTGGTCCATGCGCTGGATTACGTCCGTACCCTGGAGCATCCAGCGAAAGTCCTCGCGCTCGAACTTGAGCAGTGTCACGTCCACGATGGCAAAAATATCCGCAGTGCGCAACGAGTTCTCCGAGATGAGTGCTTGCTCGCCAAAGTAGTCACCCGCATAGTAGGTCTTCACGGTTGTTGTTTTCCTCGGCGATTCGCGAGGATTTGCAATTGGAGCTCCAGCTGCAGTGCTCCCAGGCTTCGAGGGGGCGGCGTCTTCGCTTCGCGTCGTCTGGTTCCCCTTTTCTTCCTCCTCGTCACGCACCGAGGCTGCTCGTTCTTTGCATACTTTACGATTGTCGACCACACGTACCTCGCAACGGCCAGACATGACGGCATAGAAGCAAGAACCAATATCTCCCTTGCGCAGGATGCACTCGCCGGCACGAATCTCCTCTGTCTTACAAAAGGAGAGAATGTCGGACGCGTGCTTGACAGTGAGGTGCGAAAAAAGGGGTATCGAGGACACGAGATCGAGAATCTCGAGCGCGCGAGAGTGCGGCGGCTCTTCGACGCCGTCGAGCGAAATGGTGTGTTCAACTCCAGGAATTGCAGCACGTAGACCAGACCCCTCTGGAATCTTGTCGAGCGACACGTGGACCACATACAGCCTCTTCTTGACATCATCTGGCAACGCACTAAGGGTTTCCATGGGGGTATGAATGGGCGGCACCCCTGCCTCGTGCAGAATGAGATCGCGGTCCCAGGGAAACTCGAGCAGCGCGTCCCGGCGTCCCGGCGAGAGTACTCCGTCTTCGCAGAGCTGCTGAATGCGCGTCGGATCGTTCATATGATCGGCCGAGAAAACGATGCTCCGCCCACCAAAAAAGGCTTCAAAGCCCACGCAAGGAATGGAGTGCAGACTGTAGAAAAACCGAAGCACGCCGCCCCGGCACTTGACATCGGCGCCAACGCGAACGGGACGAAAAGAGAAAACGGTTGTCAAGAATGACTCGTCAAGGCCTGAAAGCGCGGCATATTTTCGCAAGAAGCAACCGTGAATCGTTGGCGTGGTCATGAGCGTAACTTTGCCTTCCTGGAGGATTTTTTGAAAGGTCCCTGCGTCATGGTCCGCATGACAGTGTGTGACAATGACAGCATCAATGAGCGAGGGAGCAATGTTGTTTTCCTGAAGCAAGACGGACGAGTTGGGCGGCGGGTCCACCATGAGGCCGCGCCGATTCATCCATAGTACATATCCCGATGTGCTTCCTTTGGGATCGAATCCGTGGGAGCTGCCAAGAACCGTGACGCCAAAGAGAGGCGGCTTGAAGACTGGTGCGTCGAGCACGGCTTCCGGCGAAGGACTGTGGGGGATGCGCACACGTTCGTCGATGATGGCGATCTCATTACCCTCTGCGTCGAAGACGATGTACTTTTCGTCGTGCATAAGAATCTCCACGAATGTTGATCCGTCCTCGGAGGGAAGCTTGACACGTCGAGATGTCTCGTCAAAAATGGCAAATGAAAGAAGAAGGTCTACTGTGATGAGCTTGTCGCCAAAGTGCCGAAAGTACTCGAGTTCCTTGACAAGGTCAGGCCGCTTGTGCACGGGATAGTCGGGCGCGAAGTCGACTTCTGGGTCCCATTCGCGGGGGCCGAGGAGGGTTTCCTGAAAGACATTTTGGATACGCGTCTTTACGTCTTCGTCGTTCACGACGAGGCAGACTCGCTTGCCATTCTTGAAGAAGAAGTTGCAATACGCTGGAAATTCGAATTCGGCAACATTGACTCCTTGACTTGGACCAAACTTCTTGACGAAGCGCTCGGTCGGTACGACAAAAAAGGCAGGGATGCCGAGCCCCAGCACCATGCTGTCTTTGATGGTTTCTGGCGGGATGCCAAACTGAATAGGCCCAATTTCTGTCATGACAATCTTGCCACCCCGAGGCAGATCGTATACTACCTGGGGCTGGGACGCCATGGAGTCCGTGTCATTGTCGCCGTCCTCGCTCATGACCGCAGCGCACGACTTCAAACCGATAAAAAAGCGCGCGGCAACCTTTTGCGGTAGTACGTGTCGTCTGCAACGCAACGCAGCGCAACACAAGACAACGCAGCGCAACGCAACGCTGCGGCGAGGGCTCAGGCTCGAGCTCTCAGGCTCGTGCTCTCAGGCTCGAGCTCAGGCTCGAGCGAGCGAGCAAGGGCGCAGATGGCGAGGGCCCGCCCGCGGTCTCTCGAAAAGAAAATGCGCCTCTTGCGAGGAGGCAGGACCTTTCGCGCGCTTCTCGAGCGAGTAAAGAATTGCAAGCAGGCAAGCAAATTCTTAAGGGCAGCGCTGGTACGTGCGTGCACTTTTTCGCGTGTCCAGGACCGCGTCGAGCGAGTGAAATGTGGCAGCCTGAGCAGAGCTTTGGCTTGAAGATGGCCGTGCCGGGTTTTGCGCAAATGAATTACAGGCTTGGCTTCGTATGCAGCGTGCGTGCGGATGCGCGCCAAAGAAGCTTGCTTGCTAGGCGCTCGTCGCGCCGTCGATAAACCTAGACGGGAAGGTGAGACGGGCAGCGAAGCGCAGGGCAGCAGCCGCAGAGGCGGCAGCGGTAGCGGCAGCAGCCAAGCGCACCGCACGCTCTAAAATGGATTCCGGATCACTCGCACACGCAGCGGACCGTGCACGCCTATAGCTGAAAACAAAGTGTGTTTTGCCAAAGGAGCGTGCTCCGTGCTCTCGCTCACCGGCTGGCTGGCTTCTCGCTTGCAGAGCTCGCGCAGCTCGCAATGCATGCGATGATCTCGGAGTTTGGGCAACTGCCTCGGGTCGATGCTCCTTCTTTCCAGGCAGACCTGCAGGCACTCACTCGGCCAGTTTGCTTTGGTTTGCTCTTCACTGCTCTGCTTTGCTTTCATGCACAGTTTGCTTTTCCCCTCGTCTCTGCGGGGCCCTGAGGACGCATGGCCTAGGAGACAGCGCCGCGCTGTCCTTTCTTCGCCGCTGTATTCCACGACGCCGCCCCGCCTCCCCTTGCCGCGCGAGTGAGAGAAGGCCGCCCGCGAAGTCCGCAAGGCGTTCACCGGATCGATGGGTCCTGCCCGCGCATATCCGTTGAGCGAGCGGGTCCCCGCCCACCAGTGCTTCATTCTTTCCATGAAAGACTCGCGCGGCACCCCCCTTCCGTGCGTCGTTGTCCCCGCCCACATCAGCGGGCCCTGCGTGGCGGCGCGGCGCAGGGGAATGGGGAGCATCTTGCAAGTTCTGTTCGGCACCATAACTATCTCTGCGCGACGAGCAGCTGGAGAGCATGCGTGGCCACTGCAGCCACCATGGCCCCTGCCGGAGGCCGGTGCGCCTGCATCACCCACCTCGCGCCGCGGAGACGGAGCCGGAGCTGGAGCTTGAGCCGGAAACCGGCAAGGAGAGGACGCTCGATCGAGGAGAAGGCGCCGGCGGGCCGACGCGCGGGCCGCGGTGCGTCTTTGCACACTCCCCTGGCCGTCCGTCTCCTGCCATTTCGCCTCCTCTCATTCGCATCTCATAGCGCGGGGGTGGTCGGCGCGTGCCGCTCTGGAGCTAGCGCGTGCAGCACAACCGAGTAGAGAGGTACTACTACTACTGCGAGCCCAGTGGCCGCGCGGCCAAGAGCAGCAGCAGCAGCAGCAGCAGCAAAGCCCGAACGAAGAAGCAAGACGCAAGACGCGTCAGGTGGGCGGGCAGGTCGTAGCGCGTGGACGTCGGAGCGCGTGGACGTCCGAGTAGCAGCAGCAGCAGCAGCAGCGGGAAGGCAGGCACGCTAGCATGGAGAGAGAAGTTGTGGACGGGCCGCCCGAGGGCGTCTATGGACGCGACGAGAGCCTCGCAATGAGCTTGCGGAGGCGCGGGGCCAAGGCGCTAACCAGCATGCGCAGCCGCGTGTCGAATGCTTTTGTGAGCAGGAAGAAGCTCGAAGCTGAGCTTGAAAAGACTCGCTACAAGTTCGATACGGACGGGTCTGGGCCCGATCGTCGCGATTCGTGGGCTCATTAGGCGGACCAGGACTTAGACTCTTCCGGCTCACCTAATTGTCAGTCTGGCTGTCTTCTATCGCCCATTATCTTCGCGAATGCAGCGTTGCTGTCTCGTTGCTTTCCCATTTTCAGCGTTGCTTGCTGCAGCGTTGCCTGCTACGCGACGTGAAGATGCAAAACAAACCCCCCAAAACAAGGAGTATTTACTCACGCTACGAGGCAAACTTGCGCACCGATTTGAAGAAAACTTTTCAAGTTGCGCGGTTGCCGTTCTGATCATAAAGAAAATAATCATTGCTAAACTCACATCAATCTGACCCTGTGAATCGCGATCGATCGTTTGCGTCTGCTGTTTGCCTCGAAAACCAAAAAAAGGGATCGCGGCGTTGATTTTTAGAACAACAAGAAAGCCAATCCTTGAGCTCGAATCTCGACATGTCGGAACGAGAAGACATGCGATTTCCTGCTTCTCTGTGGTATACGAATACTGGCCGGTGAGAGTCACCATCATCGATGGCGTATCTGCCATGAGTAGTTTAACTTGGTCATTATGCGCGGACAAGATGAGTGCTTTCTAGCATCGCACGGAAACTTCTCTCTCGCCCCTACTGGCTAGGTGTCAACCCCCCGTGCAGCCGATTGCTGGACGAGTCCCAACAGCAACCAGCAGGCGGCCTTTCTTTCAAGTGCCCAACTAGTTTTTGGTGGTCTCGGAGTTGAAAAGGAGAGAGCTTCACCACCAAACGCGAATAGGCCCGGCTCAGGACGATCGCAAACGCGAGAGTGGAGAAAGGCAGAAAGGGAGGACGTGACGACGGCGCTGTCATCGCTGTCATCACTGCCATCGGCTCACCAATAGAGCGGCGCACGCAAGGCCTCTTTTTTGCGAGCACCGCGAAGGCAAGAAGCGTCCGATAGATTTGTGAAGATGAGCAGCGGCGCGACGAGTGCGGCTCTGCGGTCCGTGCGCGGACGCATCGCAGAGCTATGCGGGCAACTCGGGCGCGCGGAGCCAACGCTGGTGGCTGTGAGCAAGACCAAACCGAACGCCATGGTCCAAGAAGCATACGATGCCGGACAAAGACACTTTGGCGAAAACTACGTGCAGGAGCTTGTTGGCAAGGCGCCCGATCTTCCATCTGACATCAAGTGGCATTTTATTGGTATGCTGCAGAGCAACAAGGCCAAGCAGATTGCGAGTTTGCCAAACATCTACATTGTTGAAAGCGTGCACTCGCAAAAGTTGGCAAATGCACTCAATAAACACGTGCCTGAAGATCGCAAAGAAAAACTCCGCGTGCTTGTTCAGGTCAACACCAGTGGCGAGGACAGCAAGAGCGGTATTGAGCCAGATGGTTGCGTCAAGCTCGTGACGCACGTTATCGAGGAATGCGACAAGCTGCAATTTGCTGGACTCATGACCATTGGACGCCTCGGGGACGTTTCGCCCGAGTGCTTTGACCTTCTCAACAAGTGCAAGCAAGACGTCTTGGCAGCGCATCCTCAACTGGCCGACCAGCCGTTCGAGATGTCCATGGGCATGAGTGGTGATTTCGAGCTCGCGATCGAGCATGGGTCCACAAGTGTTCGCGTAGGCAGCAGCATTTTCGGCGCGCGCGATTACGCGCCCGGCAAAGGGCCCGAGGCTGCGCTCAAGGCGCGGCAAGAGCAGCAAGACAAGGAAAAGGCGGCCGGAGACGAAGGTCAGCAGGCCAAGGGAAAGGAGCAGGAGCCGGGCCAAGGTAAGGGCCAAGAAAATGATCAGACCAGTGAAGCCTCGCAGAACAACGGAGCTGCTGCTGCTGCTGCTGCTGCTCCTGCTACTGGCGCCGAGTCTTCCTCTTCTCCTGAAAACTCCAGTGCAACGAAACCACAATGATCACATTTGGTTGCATCTCGAGAATCCCCCCCCACCCCGCCCC